>JAEQBH010003637.1:0-194959 GCA_016808115.1 Tetrastigma voinierianum
AAAAATATCCAGATCTTGTGAAGAGTGTGCAAAATACAAGTAGCTGGTTAGACCCCTGTCTTCGAGAGAAACATGGTCTTCTAATTTGTGAAGTAAAAGGAGAAATCCAAGCTGCATTAGTAGGCTTTTTTGACAAATCCCTACCCAAATTTAGGAAAGAGTTTTAAATGGGATACAATGTAGAAATTGACTATTTCACAATATTTTCTTGTTAGTGTCCACGCATTTTTCTGGAGACTTGATTGATCCAGTTCATTTATAGTTAATATATGATTTAATGAAGCTTATTTTTAATATCCTAGGGTGTAGATGTCCTCTTTAGGACAATTATCTTTTAATTTCTAGTTGATAAATCTTATCATTGAGGTCTAGATAATGGATCTTGATTAGTTGGGATAGTTGATTTGAGAATCCAAGTCAATCTACGTAGGAATGATATATAGTTTACCAAATTTTACTACTTGAATGACCTGTGCACTTGCAATGTCATAGACTAAACCTCATTATTAATTCCCAAACATAAAAACAGTTTTATTCATTATCAAACAACTTTATTCAACTTGACATAGATACAGAAGAATTATAAGGCTCCTGTATAAGTGTTAAATTGAGTGGTTTAGTCTATACTCTCACAGACAATCAGTAGCCATGTCAGAAAATTAGCAACAATAAATCGTAACTAAACTATATCTAAAACCCTATAAATCAAAATCAAAACTTGTGAAGAAATATGACTAAAGAAGCCACGAAAAACATAGACTAATGCTTCTCTTTCTTCAAATTATTTAGAACCCTAGAGGAAGCTTCTCCCTACCCTCTAGTCGGAGGAGTCCTCTCCACAAAATAAAGAAATAAAGTGTTTATATAAGTCTTGCAAGAATGAACATTAAAATGGGTGAGAAATCGAATTTGTGAAACCTAGGTTGTGATGTCGCTCAGTATATGAACAGTGATGTTGCGGCATATGAACAATGATGCCGCGACATTGTAGCTAAATAAGGCTAAAAAAATCCAGAATCTCACTGGATGTCATGGCATGTGAGTAGTGATGCTACGGCATACCAGTGCCTTTGCCTTTCTTCTCTGCTTCAATGTCGTGGCATGTGAACAGTGATGCTACGACATGCATTATTCATATACACTTTGTCTTTTCTTTGCTATGAACTTCCTGAGGTTGTAACTTTCTTGTTCGGAATCCAAATTAGGTGTTTTTGGACTCGTTGGAAAGCTCTTGAACTCTAGAACACATTGATGGGAAGATTAAGAGCTATTTAATGCCACCATTAACACTAGAAAAGTCAAAATATCAATTTGTTCTTGTTGTGTGTGGTGGCTTCTTGTTCTTCTTTGATTCATTTTTTGTTCATTTTTCTCCAAAGTTGACCTAATCACAAAAATGAGGCATTTAAACTCTAATAATCATCATCAAAATCATTAAAATGCTTATAAAATGGGATGATAATTATGGTATGAAATACACTCATCAAATACCCCCCAGGCTTGACATTTCTTTCCTCAAGCAAAGAACAAGACCATTTCCCAAAATTTATTTACAAAACAAAATAAGATATGCTAGCTTGATAAGGAGAAATTTTTTATGAGGCTTGCCTCAAGGATCTTACATTCATACAACATGGAGAAGACTATGAGATAACATCTTTCAATATAATAGGTTGTCCATAAGTTAAGCATACCTAAACCAAAGTTCTTGAGTGCGTGTGTGAAGTCTTCCCCCATATGACCAATTGCAATTTGGATGGAATTAGATGAACAAGAATGGAATAGGGATCTCTCACTCACATGGTAATCCCATGATGCTGAGTGCATAAGAATCCATAGGCTTGTTGGACATATCATTCTCCACTAATGTAGGCAATTTACAAGTCCTAGGATCAAATAGGTCTTCAATAGCTTGTAATGTATGGCTTAGGTAAAGGGTAGTTGAGTAGGCCATTTTAGGTTTATGTTTACCCAAAACATACACACTTCCTTTCTCTTCAATGTTCTTTTCATCCTTTAACAAAATAGGTTTATACACAATTGAACTTCTCATAACTTTCCCCAAACTTAGTTCATTGCATCTTTTTCAACACATAGCTCCTCTAAACTTGTTTGATTTTCACCATCTTTATAAGATCACCAAGAAGCTTTATTCTTTTGTTTTTATAATCACAAGGTATGGAGTAAGCCTTGATATTTCAAACCCTTTGGCTCTACCTACCTTTAGTGTGCTTTAGGTCAACAAATCCCAAACCAGATGGTCTTAGTGTACTAGGGATCGAGACACCCCTTGGAACTTAATCACTCAAGATAGGAAGGCTAGGAGGCCAAACTTACTATTTGATTTTTTCTTTCTTTTTGCTTCTTTTCTTTAATTTTTCACACCGAACCCCCTTTTATTTCCATTACTGCTTTTACATGCTTCAGCGAACTCAACTTCACACAACATGCTTCTGAATATTGCATTGACAACATGTGATGAGTATATTTTATACTCATTTTGTCCCTATGTTTTGTGTGTTATTTTGTATTTTTTTAGATATAAATAAGTGTTCTAATTCCCTAAATGTTCATCTTTATTTTAGGTCAACCATTGAATGCATACAAAATCAGAGTGAAAACAAAGCGAAAAAATGGAAAATCAGCATACACCGCTACAGCATCCAGTAGTAGCTACTGTATTTTGACCTTTTCAACTATAATATGACCTCCAATGGAATCAAGATTTATATGGATGGATTCTACAGTTCACGAGCTTTCTAACGGTACCAAGAACACCAAATTTGGAGTTCAAATATGGCCTTGGGAAGTTGGGTGTAGAAATTTGAATTGTTGATATAAGCCATAGGAGCGACCATGGATTTTCATGGTCGCGACTATTGACTAATTTTTGTAAAGACCAAAATATAAAGATCACCCAAATTCTCAACACTACCACTAAGAACTAGATGAGTCCCCAGCAACGGCGCCAAAAACTTGTTGACTCCCAAGATAATAAATATATGTTTGCTTGTAAGAAAAGGGTTCATATGAAATTGTGTTTTGGCCTAGTTCATTGCAAGTGCACAAGTCGTACAAGTAATAAAAGTGGTTTTAAGTCTAGAGATCATTCCCACGAGGATCGATGAAAAATCTAAAGATCAATTACCCCATCTACTCAAGATTCTTACAATTGAACTCAATGTTTAAAAATGTTTTTGTTTAAACTAAAGGAAAGTAATACTAATCAAAGTTTTATAACTATACATAAAGAATTTGATATAAGTAGGAATTTGAGAATTCACTGAGTAAAGAAAACACTGGGAAATAGATCAATGTATGATTATCAATTTCTGCATCAATTCCATGCAAAGTTCAGCTATTAATTGGAATTCTGAATTTGCCAAAGATGCAAGGTAGTATAGTTTGGATTCCTCCATAGACTATTCATTTCACTAGTAGAAATCCATGTTCCTTCTAGATACATGAGTATAATTAGTTACTTGTAATATATAATCCTCTTTCTAAGATCTGAGTATTATTCCTTTCCAGTACTTCACACCCAACTCTTAGGATTGAAGAATTTTTTTCCCCTATAGACAGGATATTGCAAGCCTTCTCCAATTTAACTGGTATCTCATCCTAAGAATATGATGAAATTCTCCATTTCCTTGATTAGATCTATGCTAACACGGGGTCAAGATCTTTTTATCAAAAAAAGGAGAAACCTCTGAGCAATTAAACTAATACTTCATCCAACTATCCTCACACCATGAGTAAATTAGTGATCTATCGGAGTAATCTTTCAGAGTTCATTAGTTCTATAATATTAGTCTACCATACCCCCTAAGTAACTGCTCCATACTCTCAGGAATCTCCATCTCTGTGTCACTCAGAGGGCCTCCTAGAAATCAGAGCAAGATACAGTCCTTTTCTGGGTACACACTACTAATATTCGGAACAATTAAGTTCAAGAGCAACACCAATTAATAAATTCAAAATTTCTAACTATAACGTTCTTCCAATTTGCGTAGAAAAATAACAATCAACATTGATCCATTCCCAGAGGGAGCTTAATCTTTCAAAACCGAATCACAAATACCAATTACTAACTGATTAAGAAACTTCACTGAGATTCCAAGTGAAATGAAATAACTGAACTTCAAATATTCTCCAAATTTCATTTAAATCAAACAGTAATGAAAACTAAGATTTTACAATAAATCTAGCTCGAAACTTCACTGTAGTTCACTACTCAATTCCAAGAATAACTAACTAAAATGATAAACTAAAAACAAAATTGACAAAAAGAAAAATAATATACAAAGAGTTTTCAGCTACCTAGAAGTTCCAGGTTAGGCGAAAGCTGCGCACAGTGCCCTAGATGCGTCTACTTATAGATTTTCAAACGATGGGCCACACTTCAAGGCTGAAATTGTGGATCCCCAAAATTATGGCCCAATTCGTTGCTTTATCGCGACATAGAAAATTATGTCGTGACATAGTTGTCATCTTTGTTTCTCAGCTTTTGTCATGGCTTGCAGTTTCTATCGCGACTTAGTTTCGTGCTTTCTTTTTTTGGATTCTGTCACGAAATAGTTTGACAATGTCGCAACATAGTTCTGCTGAAGTTGTCTTGTAATTGTCGCGACATAAGTGTCTTGTGTCGCGACATAAAACTTTGTTGCAACCAACTTGTCATTCCTTGATGCTCTTTAAAAATGTCGTGACATAAAATCTCTTTGTCACGACAAATATTTTTGCCTTTAGCTCTTCAAATTTGTTGTAACATTCTTTGCTATGTTGCAACATTCTTTATGTGGTTCTTCTCTACCTTTATCATGACAATATTTTCTTTTATTGCGACAGAGTTTCTCACAGTTTCATTTTGATGTTGTCGCGACATACCTTTTCTTTGTCGCGACATAGTCTTGTTATCTTACTGCTAGCGCGAGGCCCCGAACCTGTCGTGATGAACACCTGAAGATGTCGCGACATATTTCCTTCTTTGATCTTTGTCACTGGCTAAACTGTTTATCGCAACATTGAAATCTTTATCGCGACAAACCTGTCTTGGCTTGTATCATTGCTCTTACATTTTCTGTCACGACATAATTTGCTTTTGTCACAACAGAAATCTCTTACTCTGCAGCTTATATTGTCGCGACATAAATTTGATTATTGAGACAAAAACTCTATTGCCATTGCTTGATCATTGTCGCGACAGAGCTAATAATATTGCGACATTGTGGTTCAACAACTTTTCAATCATTGTCGCAATAGAAAAATCCATTGTCGCGACAGAAAAATCCATTGTCACAACAAAGTCTTGTCTTTTGATTGCCATTATGTTGCAACCTTCATTTCTTTGTCGCAACATTTATCATTCAATTTTTCTCATTTTGTGTCGCGACAAAGTTGTGAAATGTCGCAACAGAGCTTACTTCTAACCTTGAGTTCAGCTTCAACCTTGTTGCGACATAGCAATTCTTGTTGCGACATAGCTTCTGCTGGTTATGTTGTGACATTCTGAAATTATGTCACGACATTTCTGCCTTAGCCAATTTTATGCCTTTTTTCTTGTTGGATTTTCTTCTTCTGCATTCAACATCTACAAAACACAAAGTTGGTGAATATTTCATAATTCAACATTCAAATGAATTATAAACTTCTAAAAATATGCCAGAAAAATGAATTAAAAATATATGAGTATACAACTCATCAAATTCCCCCAAACTTAAGGTTTTGCTTGTCCTCAAGCAATGGAAAGAAAATTTTGTTTGTCCTCAAACAATTTAGCTTTTATTTTTAAGGACATTTTTCTATTTTGCCCTAGACAGCTTTTCTATTGAATCCACAATTTGGCAGGAAAAGTAAGTTAGTTGTAAAATTATTTTTAAACATGTTTCCAATCTAAAATCAGGAAGATTTTCAATTAAGTTCACTAAACAGCGAAATAATTTCTAAGGTGTAAACAATTCAATTATTCAACCCTGATTTGTGAGTGTGTGATGGTCTTTTCTCTTCTTTCTTGGCATTCTCTTCTTTTTGGGATAATACTCAAATAGCATACTTCCCCTTTATTCTTTAAAGTCTCATTTGCTTATTTGTCATATTAATCTCCACTAATGTAAGCATATACCACCTTCAGAATCAATTAGGTCTTTTAGGCTTATAATGTGTGGCTTGGGTAATTTGGTAGATAATTGGACAATTAGGCTCATTTTTACCAAGATTTCACTTACATCTTAACAAACTTGCCTTCATTATGCATCCTTGAATTTTTCCATTGATGTCAACTCTCTAACATCCCCATTTGGTTTGATACATCTTTCTGCATACTCTCTATTGTGGTGCTTTTTTAACTACACTCTAACTGTAAACTCTTCTCCTCATCTTATAGGTTTTTTCACTTTTCATATTTTATCAAGGTTTATGGAATAGTGCAATGTTTTGCCTTTTTAACCTTTCTACCACCCTTAACGAACTTTGAGTTAGCAACTCCCATACCAGTTGGCATTAGGGTACTAGGTGTTGAAACACTCCTAAGAACTTAATTGTTCGGGAGGAAGGCTACAAGACAATGATTTCACCTTGATACTTTTCTTTTCACCGGCTTCTTTTCTTCATTCTTTTCATCTTTCTCAACCCTTCTTATCCTTAACATGGTGAAATAATATTCCCCCAAACTTGTCATCTTCTATCATTAATGTATTTGTCATGTAATTTGGGCAAATAAGGGTTCTTTATTGTAGGATTATGTTTAAGGGAGGATCCAGGCTTTTCATTTACTGGTTGATGATGAAATTGGCTATTGGCTCAAATAAGGAACTAATGTGTATGCTTATGTATATTATAAGGGTAGGCTTTAAAAGACTCAATCTTCCAAGAATGGCCTATATCATTTCATGTTAGTGGTATTGCCTAGGGTTTCGCCTTGACTAATAATCTAACAAGTTCTAGGGCATTTGAAGATTTAACTTTGATAGATCCCAGAAGATGTCCCTAATCTTAGCACAATTTGTTTCAAAGTTACTTTTGACCATGTGCAATGTTTATCGGAATTTATAATAACTAAACTTTTTACAAAAACAAAATTATAGGCCTTATTTGTTCCTTTAATTTGTTGTAATCTTCCTTATTCTTGAAGTTCAACACATTCATTAATATTCTTACAACTTTATACAAGTAATAGAAGGCATATGTCTTTTGTAGCATGTTCTGCTCCATAGCATCCTCTCCTTTCTTCATGATCTTCAGCAACTCACTGTCCCTCCTCAGTTGATCTGAAAGGAAAGCCTTTTCCCTTGCCCTGAGTTATTCACTTAATTCTTTTTCTCTTTTCCAGTTTGCTCTTCCACTCTTCATCTCTCTGTTTAAGTGCTTCCTCCAAATTCTAATCTCTTCTTCTCAACTCTGCATCCATATACTCATTTCTCAATTGGAGTTGGATTTTTTGTTGTTTGTCCCTCTCTTGCATCTCTTGTCTCGTAGTTTTCAGCATCTCCATCAATTCTGTATTGTTACCATGATGCTTCGAGCTTTCAGCTTGCTCCTGATGAATTTGTCTTAAATCTAGGGATACTATCAAAATGGGGCTCAAAATTTTCTGCCTATGTTGATGCTCTTGAGTTGCACTATCAAACTGTATTTGATTGATTTCTATGTTATCTCCTTCCTCTCTTCCAACTTCTACTTCTTTTTCATTACCTTTGTTCTTAGGCCCTTTAATTATTCTTGTCAGTGTTAGAGGTGAAGTTTAGGACATGTTTTGTAACACCCTGAAATATACCCTAGTTGTTTTTAGCATGTTTAGGAATATTTTGCGGGGTATAATTCTGAAATTTTCGTAATTTAAGTAAACGTTAAATCGAGAAACCCGAAAATAAGCAAGGGTAAATTTGTAATTTGTCAAAATGGGATATAAAAGACATAAGAAGAAAAGATTGTATACCAAAGTAGGATTTTGATAAGTTAAATTGAGAATACTAGAGAGATGAAGGACCTCAGTGCAAATGGAAGGGAGTTTAAGGACTAAATTATAATATGAGGAAACTTGAGGTCAAAAAGGATGAGACCAAATTGGTCTCACATTTTTTTGGGGCATTTTGGAGGAAAGAAAAAATGTGAAGGAGAAAGGAAGAGAAGAAGAAGAGAAGAAGAAGAGGAAGAAGAGAAGAAAGGTATGGATTTATGGCTTTGAGTTTGGATACTTGTTTGGATTTGCTATGGTTTTTGTATGGATTTTAGTTGACTTGTTGAAAGTTGGGTTGGTAATACCCTATTTTGTACAAGATGAGTTAGGAATCCTCCCTTGGGTATGGATTCTTGGTTTAAGATGTATGGATATCGGTTTGGGTGTTACGAAGTTAACCTAATTTACAATTATTTGAATTAAGGTTTGGAAAAACCCTAATTGATCTCTATGAATGGTATTGATTGATTTAGAACACATTTGGGAGTTGTTTTTGGTGATGTTTATGGATTATTTTGGGTTTTTGAGTTGGATTTTTGAAAAAAAAATAGACTAAATCATCAAAAATCTGGTCAAGCTATCTAGGTCCTACGCTACGGCGTAGAGACCCACGCAGCGGCGAAGGCCCACGTCAAGGCATGGCCGAATGGGGAGAATGGCCCGGCCTCGGGTTCGTCGCGACGAAGCTATTGTTCACAGCATGAAAAATGTTATGTTTTGTTTTGTTCTGCTATTCCGTTATTCCAAGGACTTGTCTATTGGACTAATGAGGATCCTATAAGTTGTATAAAAGGGTCCATTCATGTTTATAATGTAAAGGAAAAATTATACTGTACCTTGCCACCTCGGCAGAGCGAAGTGGGCAAACTTAATGCCCTTATGATAAGATAGTAAGTTCCTGAACACATGTAATTGTAGGAATACCTAAGACCAGATATTGAATGACACGGCGCCATTGCGTGGGAAGGCGCGTTACGATCTTTTGTTTGACTCTCTGCTAGTCTTCACGACACTTTTGTTACATGGCGGTATGTTACGATTAGTGCTTGACCTCTGCTAGTCTTTCACGGCACTTGGAGTTACGTGTGCGACGCGTTCACGATCGGTCTTTGGTACTTTGCTGGTGCTGAACTTTTTGTTAACAGGCATTCACGTTACGATAAGTGTTTTGGCACTCCTACTGATCTTTCTGGAGACACGTTACTTGGGCAAGCACATCTCTGATCCATGCCTCGGTACTCTGCTTTACATTAACTCACGGCATGTCGATCACGATCTTGCCTCTTATGAGGTACTTATTGTGCTATGTCCTACTCATTTTCTTATTCTTGGCCTGGTAGTCGACGGTTATATGATAAGAGTTTGAATGATGAATATAGCCAATGTGTACATCGTTATACTGCTGAATGTACTGCAAGGCCCTTTTGGCCTGCAAGTATAAGTCTGCTTCAAAGAAACATGAAATATAGTATAAGCTCTGTAGCTCCTACGGGAGATGCGAATAAGCATTATTTTCTTTATAAGCATAAGTATATATCCTACAGGGAGACATGAATAAGTATAAGTATGTTATAAGTGTACAAGTAGGCATATAAGTTTATTATATGAATTCATGATAAATTCTAATATACATTCTTTAGCCATACATTCTTGCTATATGCTTATTATCTTAGAAAAGGGTAATGCATGTGTATATGTATAAGTCATATGTTTCCCACTAAGCGTAAAGCTTGCACAGGTTTTCAATCCGTGTAGGTAGAGAAGAGGACGTCTGAGATCTTCTGAATACAACTAGGCCAGCACACTAGTAGGGGTTCTTCATAGTAGGTTCCGCGCTCTGAATATGTAAATGTAAATGTACAGTTTTTGTATATGTATATGTAAATAGGACTTAAGACTGTATGTATGGACACTGTAAACACCACTACGATGGTAGTTTTATTTTTTGTATCTTTGGATATGATATTTTGATTCAGTTATAAGACTTGGGCACACCAATGTCTGAAAAAGTAAGTAAAGAGTCCCAGTCCAAGTTCGCGTCCCCTATGTTCGCTTAAGCGGGGGAACGGGGCATGACATGTTTCTTCTTCTTCCCAGTCTCCTTCCACACCGCCTAGAATGCACAACCTTATGATTAGTGCTAGATGAGGTACTAGTCCCCTATAGCTACCTCTGTAATAACTCAAAATTGAGTTTTCTATTATTTTTCCAACACTGAATTTGTATCCTTTTAAGATGGCATACAAAAGTCACTGCACCTCCTTCTCATACTTGTACTCAAATGTTTAGGTAAAATGTAACTCCCGAGTCAAGTGTACGGTATGTGTAGTAAATTACAGGGTCGCATATGTGCACGAGGGCTACATAATTATTTTAGTGTCATAATAAAATTTTTTTTTGAAAGTTGTTTAAGGGTGAAATTATAAAGTTTTCAAAAAGAATTGTGGCACTTTTGTAATTAAGGAAAGTGGAGGAGTAGTACAAATTATGGAATTTCAAAGGATAATAATAATAATAAATTTCCATAATGGTTGGAAACCTAGAAAATTCTCTAGATGCCGGATGTGAAGCAGTTGCGCGTTAAATTCGTCTCATGAAATCTAGTGACTTAGAAATTTTCGTTGAATTACGGGAGCCAATCAGGAATATTTCACGATTTTAAGGTGATAAGTGGCTAGTGACTTCGAGGTGAGATTTTAAAATCTCGGAAGTCGAAATACTTGTTCTAAGTTCATTTACAATAAAGTGGGCGAAAAGAAATAAATTTGGGATAGAAATGGACTAGAATGAGAGACGATAAATCAATTATCCAAATAATAATAATAATAATTTAAAAAAAAAAGATAAAAATGAAAAATCAAAAGGGGAGAGGACGAATGGAAGAGAGGGTGCGTGAAGAGAGAGAAAATGAATTTTATTTTTATTTTCTTTCCTTTCTCTCTTAGATTTACGGAATCGGATGTTATGATTTTCTCGGAGCGAGAGAGCAAAGTTGGCCTACGCGTGAGAGCTACGTAGGTACCAAGAAGCAGCATTTTCGTTTAAACTCCAGGTAGGGGGAATTTTCCTACTTGAGTTATTTTTCGACTGAGGCAAGTATATTGGCTTAGGAAATTTTCTTAGAGGCCATGAAAAGTCGTAAACTTGATTCAAAATTTTACGTGAGTTTAGGAATTTTTAGAAATTTTAAATTTGTGTTGGACCCCGATTCGAGCTAAATTCAAAATTTGTTTTAGGACAATTCGAGGTTGAAATTTAAAGATTTTATTCGGACAGTCCAAACATAAATTTCAGAAATATTTTTGGGTGTTTTTAAACTCTATGGGAAGTCCCTTGAGTCTAGAAATTTAACCATATGCTTGTCAATAGCATTTGGTGCCTACATAATTCGAAAAATTTAGTGTAGCACGAATGTGAAAATTCTTTGGGTTGTCTTTGCCATGTAGTCTAATACATTTGAATAGCATGGGGTCGTTTGAAAAGTTGCTAAAACGGATAGTTTTTGATGGGGCAATTCATGTGTAGGGAGCATTTTGGTCGATTTCACTGTATTATCGATGTCACTTGCATCGAATGTGACTAGCACGTAAAGTTTTGTTAGAATTGAAGTTCGTTCGATGTAGTCTTTTTGAAAGCCCTTTGTATGTTTTATGGTTAAAACGTTGAACTGAGGGCATTTTCGTAATTTGTATGAATTGTGTAGGCGATTGGAGCATACGACGATAATCTAGCGTGCCCGACGAATTGAGAAAAAGAAATTAGTCGAAAAAGGTGAGTACTCAAAACGTTTCGAAGCGAAAGTGTTTAAATTACAAGTTTGTAAAGTGCTTTGAAAATAAAATGTAATTAGTGAAGCATTTTTACCTCCCATGACTACCTTGGCGAGCTTAGGTTCGTTACTTAAGAAATAGTTTGGCACAGTTTAGAAAAAACCCTAGTGGCCGCCGGCTCGATTAGGTCGAGGATGTATCTCGGATTATGCATAGACGGGGTTATGAGACATTATGATGTATATTGCACGGTCGGCAATTGGGGGTTAGATATCGTATATATTTATATACTGAGTCGCCCTCTGCACATTCAGGGTATATAGATAATTAGCACGCTGACATAGTACATGGTGATGAGGTGTTGGTTCCGAGGTTCCATCACTAGACATTTTAGTTCCGAGGTTCCATTATGTTTATAGAGATCCCGTCGTGTTCACCGTACCATATTAGACGGGTAGTGTTTCGAGGTTCACTAGTGCGAGGTTAGGAGGTTCGTGGCATCACGTCTAGGTATTTGAAATAGGCCTGCGGTGGTTGGTACCTAATTTACGATTATAGCACTTTTCAGGTCTTAACCACCCTTTGAAGCATTGATTTTCTTATCAAAATAGTTTTTTAGAACAGTATTTCATAAATGGGCTACAATGGTTGGTACTTGATTTATAGTATAGCACTTTCAGATATTAACCACCATTGAAACAATTTTCAGCAACAAAAATAGTTTTCAGAAATGGTTTTCATAGCAAAAACTCGGTTTTATCATAAACACTTTTACAACCATTTATGTACAGATTTTCATTTTGGGAGGTACATACAGCAGACAACAACATTTAAAACTTATAGTACTCACTGAGCCCGTTTGGCTCACAGTTTTCTGTTTTTAAATAATTTTTCAGGTGCAAGTGCCGAAGTCGAAAGACCTTTTCAGGATCCTCAGTCCTAGACGTTGTGTTATATATATATAAGATAAGGAGTAAAGTAAACGTAGTAAAAGTTAAAATGTGACATTTTATATATGTAAATATCTTTTGTAAAATATGCATGCATGGTTTTGAGAAAAAAACAGGTTGCGATGAAATTATATTTGGATTGATTCGTATATTATATTTTGATGAGGACCAGAGGTCCTTTATGGTTGTAGTTGGATTTTTGGAAAATATTGGGAGTGTATTTTTTTTTTTTTTTTTATATAAGTGATTTTGTATTTGGAGTTGACCACCGTGCAAGCGTTATCTTGATTTTAGATTTACATCTAAGATTGATGTTGATAGAAAAGTGAAAATTTTATAACCCGTATTTTACAAAGCAGGTTTAAGTTTTGGCTTAGCTTGCTTCATAGTGACCTTGTCGGTCGGCGAGCTTAAATTTGGGAGGTTCTTGTGGAGTTCTTACGTGATTCCTATCAATAGGAAGAGTGCGTAGAGTTGAGTATCGAGCGATGGCGATAGTTCGCACATTTTTCGCGTTTTCCACTGATATTTCCTATAAATTGCTTTTATAATGATTTTCCCTGTGAAACCTATATGTTATTTTGCTAAATCCTTGCATATCAATATTGCTAAAAGTGTCACTAAATCTTTTAACCTTGAAATTCACGACGTACTATGCGGGCCAGTGCGTAGAGGTCGACCTATTGGACTCACCTGACACCACTAGAGAGAAATGTCGAGCACACAGATCGAAAGATGCCTCGTAAGATAAGCCCGCGAGAACCATTGGTGCGAGACTACAGGGGCGGCCTGCCTGGCGATGGATCGAGTTATCTGATTATTCTGATAACTGCAGTTAGCTCACAGGAGCCTCGAAAAACGAGAGGGTCATGATAGAGCCTTGCGCTCTAAAACTAGGGGCTAAAGTTATGATGGTGCCTTTAGCGACCGGCCGGCGTAATTATGGATGACGAGGTTAGTGGAAATTTATACGTTGATGGGGTGTTCGGATGAGCGAAAGTCCTCTTTTCGGTTTCTTGATGGCGGCGGGGCAAAGTGGTGAGGAGGCCATTAGGAGACACCTACGAAGTCACTTAGGACCCGATTCGCGGGCATTTACGGGCCAGTTTTACCCGCGAGTTATCGGGATGTAAAAATAAGAGGAATTCTTGAGTTAGAGCGATCCTTGACAGGTGACGAGAATATGAGCGAGTTTTGGCTTGTGAGGTGAACCTATGATACGAGGGAAAATAGAGGAACATAAATGTAGCTTGATTACATGTAGGCTTGAATGTCGGAAATTGGGTTCATCTGGCATGGGCATCTCAAATAACTTTGGATAATGGTTGAGGCTACAAAGGTAGAAAGGACGGTTTAGTTCTAACTCCAGGGCGACAGACGGTAAGAGAGGTGCTCGACCTTTGGTTAGCCAAGTACCGATTAGTCTAATGAAAGAAAGGAAAGAAATGGGCCGTGTAGTAGAGGCTGGGACGAGAGGCGGCCATCCCCAGCCGAGGATCAGATCCGGTCGCCCAGCGGCCACAGAGGTGGTAGATCTTCAGGATCATCTTTTCCATTGTGTCCTACATGTCAGAGGAGGCATCTCGAAGAGTGTAGGATGAACATGATAGGATGTTTCCATTACGGGCAGGAAGGTCACTTTATCAGGGGCCATCATGACTAGTAGTGTAGGACCTTTGGGGTGGGTGCGGGTAGCATCTGAGACTATCGGTCCCGGTCGAATTTGGTAAAGGTGGTTTAGGCGAGGTAAGCGCGATACCTCGCGGTAGGGTGCGGGAGGCGGAGCGCGATGCCGTTGGCCAGATTTAGAGTGGGACTCGTACTTAAGCTCGGGTATTTACAGTCACACCGCAGGAGGCAGATGCATTACCAGGTGTGATTACTGGTATTATTTCAATTTACTATCATGATGCATATGCATTGGTGGACCCAAGGGCCACTCATTCATTTATTTCAATACCATCACTTTCAGGCACGGATGAGTCGGCTATGATGGTCGTGGTAGTTTAGGTACTTGATGGGGGATACTATGATATCAGAAAGGATAGTTACGAGCGTGATTGGTGATCCAGAATAAGGATTTTCCAGCAGACTTGATAGTGTTAGGTATCCATGATTTCGATATAGTCTTGGGTATGGACTGGTTATCCAAGCATAGAACCACCTTAGATTATTATAAGAAAGAAGATTGGTTTGGCTAAAGGAACCATAAGTGATATTTCGGGGAATCAGAAGAGAGATCGCCCCTAGTCTCATTAATGCCATTACTGCCTGGAAAATGCCTCGAAAAGGTTGTCAGGGTTATTTGGCATTTGTGGTGGATAGGAGATAAGAGGGGACACGGTTGGAAGACATCCCCATAGTCAAAGAGTTTCCAGATGTCTTTCCAAATGATATTTAAAGTTTACCCCTGAATAGAGCAATTGAGTTTGTTATTGAACTGGTTCCCGGGGGCCAATGGAAATATCCATTCCTCCATACGAGAATGAGCGCCGACGAGTTGAAAGAATTGGAAGGAGCAATTGGAGGAATTGTGCTTGAGGCTTCATCGACTAGTACCTTCTGAGTAGGGAGCTCAGGTTCTCTTTGTAAAGAAGAAAGATGGGAAGCTTACGGTTTGTGTATAGACTACGAGACAATTTGAATCGGGGCGACGATACGCAGCCGTGTCAGAAGCTTCCTCATTGTAGATGAGCTATTTGAAAATTTTCATAGATCTCGGGTATACTTTCCCAAGATTGACCTAAGGTCGACTACCATCAATTGAAATTAGGGAGAATGATGTTTCTAAGACTTCCTTCAGGACGAGATACGGTCACTATGAGTTCTAGTGATGCCATTAAATTTGACTAATGCCGAATTTGCGTTCATGGATTTGATAGACGAGTGTCGATCGTATTTAGATAAGTTTGTGATCGTATTCATTGACATTCTAGTGTACTTAGGCGGTCCAAGACATGCGAGCATCGGACGGTGTGCATATTCTTCGAGAGCGTCAGTTATACGCTAAGTTTAGTAAGTGCCGGTTTTGGTTGGAATGAGTAGCTTTCTTGGGTCGTGTCATTCGGTGAGAAGGTGTTAGTGTGGATCCTCGAGGAGAGATCGACTATAGTGAGCTGGGCGCCGCGAGATGTGTTTACAGTCTGCGGTTTTCCTTGGATTGGCATGTTAATGCAGTGGGGAAATTTGTTGGGGGATTTCGAGAGATAGCAACCCAGTTGACGATGTATTGAAGGATCGAGAGAAATTCGGTGGTCGGATACGCGACATAGTTTTGAGGAGAGTGGGGCATAGATTGACGACGACTCCGGTGTGCCTGCAGTCGGGAAAGGGCTGGTTATGTGGTGTACAATGATGCCTCGGGGATAAGGGTTAGGGTGTGTTTGATGCGGGGTGGTAGAGTGATGGCTTATGCTTCCGTCGAGTTAAAGAAGCCTGTGAAAACTATCAGGCCAGTGATTTAGAACTAGCAGCAGTGGTTTTCGCTCTAAAGATCTGGAGACATTATCTATACGGTGTTCCTTGTCAAATATTCACCAATCATAAGAGCCTGCAGTATATCTTCACTCAGAAAGAACTTAACTTAAGGCATCACCGGTGGTTGGAGTTGATTAAGGATTATGATTGCGATAAGTACCATCGGAGAGGCGATGTGGCTGGTCAATGCCTTGGCGGATCGGGAGGAGTTCTATGCTTATCTGCTTGGAGCCCAGTATATCTCCCATTGATAGAGTTGAGATCTTTCGGAGTTCGAGTTGTAGGTAGGCCGTACGGGGGACCTTTGTTGGCATCATTTATGTCGTCCTCTTCGAGTGGGTGGATGAGGAAGGTCAGCGGAGTTTCGAGGAGAGATGATTAAGTTAAGGCGGAGATTGAGGGTGGTAGGAGACGAGTTCCAAATCGGAGATGATGATGTAATGGTTAGAGGGAGTCGAGATGTGTGTACTGAAATAGGTGAACTAAAGGGAAATCATGGAAGAGGCTCACTCTTCAGCATACACCATGCACCCTAGTAGCACCAAGATGTACCATACTCTGAGGGAGCATTATTGGTGGAAGGGCATGAAGAAGGAAATTGCAGATTTCGTATCCAGATGCCTAACCTGTCAGCAAGTGAAGGTAGAGAACCAGAAGTCCACAGGAAAGATACAACCCCTTCTGATTCCTGTATGGAAGTGGGATAAGATTACTATGGATTTTGTTATCGGGCTTTCGAGAACTCGGAGACAACACGATGCCATATAGGTGATAGTGGATAGACTAACGAAATCCGCGCATTTTCTCCCAGTTAGCAATGATGACCCGTTGGACAAGTTGGCCCAATTATATGTGGAGGAGATAGTTTTATTACATGTTGTTCCTATATCGATAGTCTCGGACCAGGACCCCGGTCCACATCAGTTTTGGAGTGCAGTTTACAGGATGCCATGGGGACTCGATTGCACTTTAGCACAACTTTCCATCCTCAGACTGATGGTCAGTCAGAGAGAACTATTCAGATGCTAGAGGATATGCTCAGAGCATGCGTGATAGAGTTTAAGGGAAGCTGGGATACGCATTTATCTCTGATGGAGTTCGCCTACAACAACAATTATCAATCCCGGTATAGGCGGCTCCATTTGCAGGCTTGTGTATGGCTAGGAAGTGTCGTACTCCGATTATCTTTGGTATGAAGTAGGAGAGAGGGGAGACTAATAGGCCCGAAGTTAGTGGATTACCTTAGATAGTCCGGATTGTCCCAGGACGGGACTGAGACGACGGGGACCAGACGGAAAAGTTATGCGGACAAATCTTGTAGAGATCTGAGTTTAAGGTGGCGACCAGGTCTTCCTCAAGTTTCCACTTGGAAGGTGTCCTCGGTTGGAAGACACGGAAGAGTGAGGCCCGAATCGTAGGCCGTATGAGATTATTGCGGAGTGGGACATTAGCATATAGATTCTGAACCTTCCTCCCGGAGTTGTCTAAGGTTCATTATGTGTTCATGTATCCATGCCGTAAGTACATTCGGATCCTCCCATGTACTCGGAGATCGACGGTAGGAACTAAAGGATAATTTGACCTATAAGGAGCAGCCAATGCAGATGGTAGATCGCAGAGAGCAGATTTTGCGGAATAAGGTCATTCCTTTAGTCAAAGTTTTATAGGGGACTCATGGGATTAAGAAGGCTATGTGGGAGTCAGAGGCTCAGATGCACAGTCAATATCCTCAGTTGTTTTCAAATTAAGGTATCCTCTTTATGTTAGTTTTGTTCATTTCGAGGACTAAATGTTCTAAAGGATAAGGATTTGTAACGCCTCGTCTCGAGAGGGTGTATGGTATGTGTAACTGTAGGATCGCATATGTGCACCGAGGGCTTCCTTAATTATTTTAGTGCCATAATAGAATTTTTTAAAGTTGTTTTTAAGGGTGAAATTATAAAGTTTTCAAATAATTGTGGCACTTTTTCAATTAAGGCAAGTTGAGAGGTGAAAGTACAAATTATGGAATTTCAAAAGGATAATAATAATAATAAATTTCCATAATGGTTCAGGGAAACCTAGAAAATTCTCTAGATCTCGGATGTGAAGCGAAGCTGGCGTCGTTAAATTCGATCTGTGAAATCCTAGTGACCTAGAAAATTTTCGTTGAATTCTGAGACAGTTAGAACATTTTACGATTTTCTTGGTGATAAGTCACCAGTGACTTTAGGGACTAGATTTTTACAAAAATCTCGGAAGTCAGGAAATGGCTTGATCTAAGTTCATTTACAATAAAGTGAACTGAAAAGAAATAAAAAAATTTCATGACAGAAATGGACCTGAATGATGCAATAAAAATCATTTATCCAAATAATAATAATAATAATTAAAAAAAAAAGATAAAATGAAATATCAAAAGGGGAGAGGACGGATGGGAGAGAGGGTGCGTAAAGAGAGAGAAAATGATTTTTATTTTTATTTTCTTTCCTTTCTCTCTTAGATTTACGAAAATCGGATCATAGATTTTTCTCTAAGCAAAAGGCAAAGTTGGTCTACGCGACGTGAGCTACGCGTATGTACCAAAAGCTTAGCATTTCGTCAAATTCTAAGAGGTAGGGAATTTTCCTACTTGAGTTATTTTTAGCCTAAAGGCAATGTAATGGCTTGAAATTTTCTTAGAGGCCATGAAAAGTTGTAAACTTCAGTTCCAAAATTTTTAGACTGAATTTAGGAATTTTTAGGAATTTTCAAGACTGTGTTAGAACAGTTCGGGTTCAATTTCGGGACTGTTTTTGGACAGTTCGGGGTTGAAATTTCAGGATTTTATTCGGACAGTCTGAACATAAATTTCAAAAATATTTTTTGGTATCGTTAGACTCTATGGGAAGTCCCTTGAGTTTAGAAATTTAACCATATGTCTGTCAATAGCATTTGGTGCCCACATAATTTCTAAAAAAAATTTAATTGTAGCACCAAGTGTGCAAATTTCTTGGTTGTGCTGACGTGTGTAGTCTAATACATCGAATAGCATGGGGTCGTTTTGAAAAAGTTGCTAAAACGGATAGTTTTGATGGGGCAATTCACGTGTAGGGGCATTTTGGTCAATTTCGCGCCGTATTTTGATGTCGTATCGAATGTGGTAGCGCGTGAGTTTTGTTAGGGTGAAGTTAAGTTCGATGTAGTCTCTTTGAAAGCCTTTGTATGTTTTATAGTTTAAGCGTTGAGCCCGAGGGCATTTTTCGTAATTTGTATGAATTGTGTAGGCGATTGGAGCATACGACGATAATCTAGTGTACTTGACAAGAATTGAAAGAAATTAGTTGAGAAAAAGGTGAGTACTCAAAATCGTTTTCGAAAACAAAAGTGTTTAAATTGCAAGTTTGTAAACTGCTTTGAAAATATAATGTAATTCGTAAAGCATTTTTTTTACCTCCCACTTGTTACGCTCGCCAAAATTTCGATTTGGTACTTAGAAAGCAGGTTGGCCTAGTTTAGAACACTAGATATTTTATTTCGGTTCCGATCATATATATCTTGGATTGTGCACGGTAGGGTTATGAGACATTATGACTAACTATATTGCTTGGTCGGTAATTGAGGGTTAGATATCGTAATATTTAAATACTGAGTCGCCCTTTGCACATTCGGGGTATATAGATAGTACATGGTGATTAGGTGTTGGTTCCAAGGTTCCATCACCAGGCATTTTGGTTCCGAGGTTCCATTATGTTTATAGAGATCCTGCCGTGTTCACCGAACCATATTAGGCAATTGAGTGTTAGGAGTTCGGCCGTGCCGGGTTTCGAGTTAGTGGCATCACGTCTAGGTTATTTCGGGGAAATAGGCCAGTGGTTGGTACTTGATTTCTGGGTATAGCACTTTGGATATTAACCACCCTTTGAAATAGTTTTGGCAAAATGGATTTTAGAGCATTATTTCAAAATGGGCCACGCGAGTGGTTGGAGTGCGGTTGGTATAGCACTTTGAATATTAACCACCAGCGAAAGCAGGTTTATTGTGAGAAATAGTTTTTAGAAATGGTTTTCATAGCAAAAACTCGGTTTTATCATAAACAGTTTTACAACCATTTCTGTACAGATTTTCATATTAGGAGGTACATATAGTAGACAACAACATTTAGAACTTATAGTACTCAAAGCTGTTTTAGCTCACGGTTTTACATTTTAAATATTTTTTTAGGTGCAGTGTCAATGAAAGACCTTTCGGGATCCTCGATCCTAGGCGTTGTATTTGTATATATATATATATATATATATATATATATATATATATATATATATATATATATATATATATATATATGATGATAAGATAATAAAGTAAATGTAGTAAAGTTAAAATGTGACATTTTGTATATGTAAATATCTTTTGTAAAATATGCATGCATGGTTTGAGAAAAAACGAGGGTTACGATGAGGTATGTTGGATTGATTCGTATCTTATATTTTGATGAGGACCACAGGTCCTTTATGGTTGTAGTTGGATTTTTGGAAAATATTGGGAGTGTATTTTTTTTATACAAGTGATTTTTATATTTCGGGCTTAACCACCGTGCAACCGTTATGCTGCCGGATTTTCGTTAAATCTAAAGGTGTGATGTTAATAGAAAAGTGAAAATTTTTATAACCCACGTTTTCCGAAGACAGTTTCAGCAGTTTTAATTGCTTCATGGTAACTTGTCAATCGAGCGAGCTTGGCTAGGAGGTTACTATGGAGTTGTTGGTAGATTCCCTGTCAATAGGAAGGGGGTCTGTCATAAAATGACTAAGCAAATGAAATATAACCAAACCTTGGCCTATTCAGTCAATGATCCTCATGCAATGGACTCATGGGGATTTTTCCTTGTGGCATTCCATTTCCCCTTCCCATTAGTTAGCAAATCAACAATCTTCTGGAAATCTGGTTCTTTTATTAGTTTCTTGAACTTCGAACCATTCTTTCTCTCATTCAGATTGAAAGTTTAGTTGATGTTCTCCCTACTGAACGATATCCATTTATCTCTAACATACATAGTCTTTTCCTTTATCCCCACTATGTTTGCATAGAATTCCTTCACCAAGTCTACAAATCCCAAAGCCTTGTGGTCATAGAAGAGGTTCCATCCTTTCTTCTCAATTACTTCTTGGAAAGGTGAGATTAATTTGCTGAAACCTCTTTCGCCAATGAAGTCCCTATGCTGCAACTTGTCCCTCCAAGCGAAATAAGCCCTCTTTGAAACCAGATCACTTGCTTTTTCCTCCCTTTGCTCAGCTTCTTTAGCGCCTCTTTTTCTCTTTCTAGTTTCTTCAATCGGTTGTTCGGTTTCTATTCTGGTTTCATATCTTTCTTCCTCATGCACTGTTCCTAAATGAGTTTATTAAATTGATTTTTCCTTTATGTACTCTTCCATCATTTTGTTCAGGTTAGGAACAAGGTGCGACAACTCATACATAGTCAAAATATGGTTTTGGGAATCTAGGGTTTTTGAAAGAAAAATCAAGAGATTTGGTAAAGAAAGATGAGTGGGTTGATGGCTTATGTGGAAGGTAGCCTTTCAGATTTCAAAAATTATCTATTTATGGGCCAAATGTTTTGTTGTGCCTTCATTAAATGTCACGACAAAAACTAACCTAGGGTTTATTCCCTTTTTAATCTTATGTCGCAACATAGAGAAATAATGTCGCGACATATTTTCTGCAATCAATTAAAGGCTAGGTCAATCCTTTGTTGTGACAGAGCAAGAATGTCGCGACATAAAATTATGTTGTTCAAGTGTACTTCTGTCGCGACAAAGAGAAATAAAGTCGCAACTAACACTCTTGCCAAATCAGAGGTTAGAGCCAACTTTGTCATGACAAAGTGAGATAATGTCACGACCTAATTCATTCATCTCCATTTAAATAATGTCGCGACATAAAGCAATATGTTGTGACATACTTTCCTGCGACTTCAAAAAGAACAATCCACTCTTTGTCACCAATGTCGATAGTAGAACTGATGTCGCAACATAGTAGAACTGATGTCGCGACAATCTTATAGCTTTCCTCGAAGTATTTTATAGTTAGCATTTTTGGTCGACTCCTGAATAACGAGTATATTTTCCTCCCACTCAAATTATATTTGTGAAAACACATCTAATCATCAAAGAACCTCCATTCAATTATGAACAACACATCTCATTTATTTACTCAATATAATTCATCATGATTATCATCACGGTAGTCAAGCAATAAGCACAACAAAGCTATTTCACATTCCTACTCTAAAAATAATTTACATTCCCCCAAACTTCAACTATGCATTCTCATTAAGGACAGTTAAGGAAAAAGAGAAACTCCCCCTTGTAGCACTTTCTCCCTGATAAGTTTGAGAAGGAACCATTCCAAATAAAATCTATCTCCGGTACAGCTTCATTGTCTTGAAAAATTAACAAAATTTACAAAATATAATTTTAACCAAAATTACAACTAAACTTTAAACACACAAAATTTAACAAAACAAGCTGAATGTAAAAATTAAAATTTTGCTTGAGTTGCCTCCCAAAAAGCTGCTCAGTTTAATGTCTTTAGCTAGACATTTGCTACAAAATGTTTCCATTTCAACAAAATTGTCCTCTATCTTCAAAATTTGTAACTAATCTTCATCTATGTTCCCTCCAAGATAATGCTTCAATCTCTGACCATTCACTTTAAACTCGCCACAGAATGAGTTTTCAATGTTATTACTCCAAGGGTGTACTTGCTACTCTCTTGTGTGGGGTCCTCCATCTTAACTTTAGTTTCCCTAGAAATTGCTTGAGCTTGCAATTTTATAATAGGACTTGTTCTCCTACTTTGAATTCCTTTCTCAAAATCTTCTGATCATGTCACTTCTTTGTCTTATCTTTATAGATTATGGCATTATCATAAGCTTCATTCCTCAACTCTTCCAGTTCATTCATTTGGAGTAATCTTTCTTCTTTAGCAGCTTGAAAATTACAATTTAGTTTCTTGACGGCCCACATAGATATTCGAGTTCCAGAGGGAGATGATAAGGTTTTCCAAATGCAATTCTGTATAGGGACATTCCAATGGGAGTTTTGTAAGTAGTTCTATATGCCCACAATGCATCATCTAGCTTTATAGCTCAGTCTTTTCTGCTTGTATTCATTGTTTTCTCCAAAATTTTCTTTATCTCCCTGTTGGAAATCTCAACTTGCCCATTTAACTGAGGGTGATAAGACAATCCCATTTCATGTCTGATTCCATATCTACTCATGAGTTTTACAAAAACTTTATTTGCAAAATAGCTTCCCTCATCACTAATGATTGTTCTAGGTGCTCCAAATATGCTCAAAATATTTCTTTGCCTAAACCAATATATATTAGGATCACTTGTAGGACAACTATTATACCCATTTGGATACATAATCCATAGCTAGGAGAATGTATAGATTTCCAAATGATGATGGGAAAGGTCCCATGAAGTATATCCCCCACACATAAAAAAATTCGTACCACTAGGATTCCTTGCAGATGCATCTCATTTCTTCTGCTTATGTTTCCCCGTCTCTGACATTTATCACAATGTTTTACCCATTCAAAACAGTCTTTGAATAGAGTATGCCAATGAAAACTTGATTAAAGAATTTTATGGGCTATTCTTTCTCCTGCAAAGTGTCCTCCATATGGTGATGCATGGCATTTATCAATAATTTCACCTTGTTCTGTTTTTGGAACACATCTCCTGATAATCATATCTCTACTCCTCTTCTAGTGTGGGTCATCCCAGTATAAAATCTGCTATTAGTTCTCCAATTTCCTTCTCTACTTGTAGCGCCGGAGTCAAGGAAAGTGTACGTTTAACAAGCTATGGGGGCATATAAGAGCTCTAAGTGTCACATAGTAGTATTTTGGAGACTAAAGTAGGAAATTAAAGTTTATGGAACCCGGGATTTGTGTATGAGAACAAGGGTACAATTGTCATTTAGCAAATAGGACATGAATATGAAAATCATTAAGTGTAGAGATGGGCCACAATACAAATAGCATAAATTTACAATTGAAAAATTAAAGAGATGAGGTCAAATTTCAATTAATGAAAAGTTGATATTATAAATAATGAGAGTTGATATGCAAATGTTGAGTGCTTGAGGACTTAGAAGATGCAATTAAAGGAAAGTTGAGATTAAAATAGAGATGGGAGCCAAAGCAAATAAATCATTTGTCTCATTTTAGGCTAGGGCTTCACGTAAGAAGGAGAAGAAGGAGAGAGCCAAAGAAGAGGAAGAGGAGGAAGAAGGAAGAAGTGGAAGGAGACCAAAACGAGTAAGATTTGTTTGGAAATCATGGGTAATTTGATGTCTTGAGCTTTTGGTATGCATTTCCATGGAACCCAGTTACTCCTTGTTCTAGGGTTTGGAGAGATCCACATTAACCTAAATTCTTGAAGTTTTTGTGAGGGGAAAAACCCCCAATTGGTGAAATTAAACATGGAATCATCATAATTTTATGGTTTTGTAAGATTGGAGGACCTTAGGTAGAGTTCTTGCATTTTCACCTAGGGTTTTGTGGTATGAAGTTCCAAATCACCAATTCAAGTGTTGTAAGGATTGGTTTGGATGAATTCCATGTTGGTTTTGATGAATTGTTGCAAAAAGGGAGAATGTTAGGTTTTTAAAGGAAATTCTGTCAGAATTTGGTAAAACCACTGTTTTTGTTTTGGTTATAGATTAAGTTATAATCATCCAAATGAATTGATTCCAATTGGTAAAGAACCATAGAGATAGGGATACAAATGTATAGAAGGAACCAAGAGCAGTGTAACTCTAAGGCTCCCAAATACGGACTGAAAGGTGAGCTCGTGTAGCTCACTGATTTTGCTGTTTTGGGTATGGTTGTAGTGTTTGGCCATAAGTGAGTTTCACTCATCAAATTGAGTGATTAAAAATTCTAGGTAAAATAGACATCTAGGGAATAAGTTATCTAATTGCATGCAAATTGTAAGCCAAAAGTGCCCAGAAAATTTGTCAAAGTGGAGCTATGTGCAGATTCTGTTCTGCCAAATTGGAGTCATCTAGATGTAAATACAATAACTTGAGTTTTGGTGATCCAAATTGGGTGATTCCAATTGGAAAACCTTAGAATCATAGCTTCAAGGGAGTAAAGGAAACCATTTCCAAATTATAGGTTAAGATCCAGAAACCAAGGATAACGTGGGTGATTCAGTGAGTTTGGAATCAAAACATGCTGTAACTTGTGTTATGTGGTTGAGGCCTTAGAGAAGGAATTTTACATTGAAATTTTAAAGATATGCCATTGGATATATAAAGGGACTGATATGGAGAGTTTCATAATTTTTGAAGACCTTTGAATAATTTTTGGGTAATAAAGTCCATGAGTATTGTTGGAAAAGAATTTTTTTAAAATGAGTGGTTTTGTTAGGGTTTTTAGTCTCAAGGAGTAAATTATTGGGTGACTTTATATGAATGTTGTGTGACCTTAAAGTGGTTTGCGTGTGAAGTACGTTAAGTTTATACGCTATACATAGGCGATTAATATGTCGTCGTATTCGGTTGAGTGTGTAGGCTAAAAAGTAAAGGCGGGGAAAAGTGTGGAACTGTGCCCTCAAGTTTTAGCAAGCAAAGAGGTGAGTGTTCTAAACTCATTTTCCAAATACTAGCGTATTATTATTATTATAAACCGTTTTACACTGGTATTTCATGGTTTTGATTTGCAAACCATTTCCAAGAAACAAACGATAGATTAGAAATCAAGCAAATGGTTTGAGTTAAACCATTTTGAAAATAAGTAAATAGTTTCTAGAATTGTAAACCATCTTTCCAAGCAAGCAAGTAAGTAAATGGTTTTGAATAATTAAACCATTTTTCAAGAAACGAAAACAAGCAAATGGTTTTAAATTGTAAAACCATTTTTCAAGAAGCAAGCAAGCAAGCGATCAAGCAAGCAAGAATGTTTGTGAAAACGAGGCCTTCCCTAGTTCTAAGCAAAACGGTCGAGGAGGTATTCGTGCGTGCGGTGGTGGTAGGATCTCATACATGCATTTTAGTTTTGCACGGTCGGCAGAAGCGTAGGACATACATCATGCATTTTACAAAGGGGCGTGGCGCGTACGAAGTATATAAAGGTTATGAGCTCTAACTAGAATTATGGTGATGGCGACCAGGTCAATTCCACCATATTCACTTACGGAAAAAGGTGATGCGGACCACGAGTCCTTCAGAGCACGGTCGCCCAGGGCTTCCGTGTTCACTAAGTCGATAAAAGTAAAAATAGGCCTCCAGTGGTTGATGTTTATAAGCATAATATACAGTTTGAAAAATCAACCATTGGTTCAGAATCATCGGGCTTAGGAGGATTTAAAGCAAGCGGTTGAGCCCGGGCTCGTTTATTTCAAAGCATGCGGTTGAGCCAGGGCTCGGAGTGTTTATGAAAGTTTTGAGAAACTTTTGAAGCAAAGGTTTGCGCAGAAAGTTTTGAGCAACTTTTAAGCAAGAGTTGAAAAGTTTTAGAAACTTTAAAGTAAAGATAAAGCGAGCAAGCAAGAGATTTTGAAAGGTTTTATAAACTTTAAAGTAAGCAAGCAATAAAGTTTGAAACTTGAAGTAAAATAAAGTAAAGAAAGAAATATTTCTGGAAAATATCATGTAAGCGAAAGTTTTACAATTTTTAGATGTTTTCGAAAAATGACAGCTTATTTCTAAAGCATGCACTCCTTTGAGCTCGTTTGGCTGTTTATTTTTGTTTAAAACTATTTTCCGGAGTGCAGTGCATGGGCCCATTTTGGAGCATAGTAGGATTCTCGACTTTGTATCGGTGTTGTAATTAATAATCTTATGAAATACTTTGAATTTGTATAATGGAGCATATGTATGTACACATAGTATAGTTTGTGAAAATGTGTGGAAGGCTTGAGGCTCTTTTGAAGAATGTTGTTAGTTTGCCATATTTGGAAATGTGTAAAATTGTGTATACGAGGTTTTGGGACATGTCCTATATCTGGTGATATGCTGCGAGAAATTTTATAAAATCACAAGTTTAGAAAATAAATTTTTATGTCACAGTTGAAGCAAGCAATACGGCCGGCTTCACGGGGATTTTCTGGTCGTTAGAGTAGCAATTTTGGGGGTTACGTGGGTGGGCGAGCACACTAGATGGTAGGAGGTGGGGTGTGACACTGCAGTGGGCTGAACTCGGGTGGCATAATTCCTGAAGCTAAAGTAATTACATATGTCGGCCTCTGGGGTACTTGGGCCTAGTACATAAGCAGTGGCTCATCGAAAATTTCTACTATTTAAATTTCTGTTTTTCTTGCTTCAGCGGTCCCTTTCCAATCTAGGCAAGTTACTTTGACTATCACATTTTCACTACCCATACTTGTCTTTGATTTCAAATCAAACTCGTACGGCCAAATAATGCGTGAGCTTAAAAGTCATCCATTTTGAGTCCATTTTTAGATTGATTTTTATATAAAAGACGGATTTATATGTGCAAAATATGGAATAACTAACCCAAGCGTGATGCGGCAAGAATTCAAGAAAGAGGAATTTTGCGAGTAAAAGGAGTAGAAGGTGGATGAGTATTAATTATAGCGGCCGAAGGAGTTTGCGACGGGAAAGAAGGCACAAGGATCAAAGAATCTTGATGTCGAATCTGATGCAATGAAAATTCATATCAAGGTCGCGACCACAAAACCCCAGTCGCAACAGAAGAGTAATGGAAGGCAAAAAGAGCTGGGCGCGACAGAAACTCCAAGTCAGGCAACAATGAATTGATGAAGAAGAAGAATTGCAGTCGCGACATCCCTTTGAGGTCGCGACAGAATTAAACCCAGTACAGTGGACAAGGAGGTCGTGACATCAGTCAGAAGTCGCGACATAAGATAAACAATTGACTGAACATTTATGTCGCGACATCTGGAAGAGGTCGCGACATCAACACAAAAATACCGTGGCGCGCCGGCTATCGCCCGCAGTTAGAAAGACGGGTCGCTGGATATCATTCAATGGTCACGCCGGGCCAGACCGAAGAAGGTCGCGATAAATACCAGTTGCGCGACATCACTGAGTAAAGACTTCGTGTCGCGACATCATTAAACAATAGCGACAACAGGCAAGGGAAACAGAGGTCGACAATGTACCGAGAGGGTCACATATCCGGGCCGCACGTAGCCGGCTGGGCTCGCGACATCAAGGGCCGCGAGTCATGGCATCAAATACAAGAGTTAAGGTCGCGACAAATGTTGTGCTGTGTCGCATACCCGTGTTAGAAAAAGCGTCGCGACACATTGGGGCTGGTCGCGATCATCAATCGTGAAATAACTAAGGTCGCTGATGCCAATCACCGTCGCATCGTGACATTGCAACGGCGGTCGCGACAAATATTTAAGGTCGGCCGCACACCAGCCACAAAGACATGTCGCGACCAAACAAAGGCATCTGCGGCATAACCGGATTAATGATGTCGCGACGTCATTAAGAAGTCGCGACAATATCCATGAAATGGGCCAGTTAACTTGAAATCCACAATGAGGTGATCGGAATGGCAGGGCCCAACTTTAACCCTATAAATACGTAGTCGTATCGGAGGAACGCAGCTCTCGCAACTTTCGAAAAGAGAGATCCGTCACAGCTCTTGTATTTTAATTTTCTTTTCTTTTTAGATTAGGTTGTTCTTTATTTCAAATTGATCCGAACAATGCAGTTTTAGCCGAATGCATAATTTATTCCTCTTCAATTACTGTCTGTTGTTTGAATTTTTGCACAAATTTTGGAATTCCTAAACTACTACCGCTTATTTACGCTGCTTTCTTAATCGGCAGGTTATTGTATGGTGTAATCCGGCTGATTTAGAAACCTACTCTTCCATCGGATCGACGCTACCGGTTTAAATTATCTTTCCCGGCAGTAATTTTATTCATTAATGTCGAACTTCGCCTTGTAAATCTACTACTGTTTTGTGTATTTTTCTGAAAGAAGTTGATCCCAATATCGCAAGTCTCTATACCCATTAAAAGGATTGTCTCGTCGATTTCTGTGGAGTCTCTCCGAGTGACACAGGAAGGCATTCTCGAGAGTGATTTAACAATTTCTCGGGCTGCGATGTTAACCTGATATTGTTGATCTAATGTGCTCTATAAAGTTAAATCGATAAATCCTCTTTTCACTTGGAGACGAGAATGAGTTGAACGATTTATCAATTTAAAAATGCAGAGAGTCCACGTCGATTCGAATAGTGAATTTGATCCCGTGTTAGCAAGGATCTAATCACAAAAAGGACGAGCTATTCTTAATTTCATAAGAGAAACCAAAGATAAGGTAAACCTGGCGCAATGACTAAATCTAAGGAGTTAAGGTTTATAGTCCGTCAGGGGTATGAAGTATCGAGAAAAGAAAATGTACCCGTAACAAGGCAACCCAGATAAAAGTAGTTATCTAACACTGTTTCGAGAGAAACGCTGGAAGATTAGATAATGAAAGCTCTGGGCTCGAGAGATCAACCGGCACTATCATATTCCATGGACTAGTTTTAAAGATTAAAGGGTTCATTAAGCAAACGTACGCTGGGTAATCACAGGAATTGATGTTTTCACAATAGTCAGATTTTCAATGTTCCCTTTGAGAAAGATAACCGGTTTCAAATTTCTAAATTTGTAATTTATTATTTTATTCAATTCATTTGTTATTAATTAGTCCTTTAGTTTTCATTATTTTAAGGTTTTCAAAGTTGGATTCAAATTGTCTAACATAGTCCAAATATATGGAGCTTGAGTAGTCGTAGAAGTTGATTGAAAATTCTCGAGATCTATGTGGGATCGATATCCGACTCTTAACCAATTTACTACTTGTTCGACCTCGCGGCACTTGCAAAGATAATGGATCAAAACCTCTAAAAATGATTTACTCTTAATAAAAATACTCCTTAATGAATACAATAGCTAAGGAATACAATGTACGTTGTTGGCATTATTACCGGGATTAGATTAGTCCTTGGTAATAACGCCATAAATTCTCAGATATGTCTTTTCGTCCAATCAACAAGTTTTATGGCGCTGGGCTGCCGGATCGAAAGAATCCACTAGATCAATACTCGATGAAAGAAGGAAATACTAATTTTGGACATTTTTAAGAAAAGAACAAAAACGCTTTTCGCGCTGATTACACGGCCACTAATTTTTAACAGACTGTTGAAAATAATATTTCAGCCAGGTTTGACTAATCCTATTAACTGAGTATGCTCGATTTCCTCGTGGAAGACACCTTTTAATGCATAGGAAATGTAGTGGATCCGACCTAATTCCATCGACACCTAATCGAGAGAACACTGTGAGCTTAAGAAAGACAAAAGAGCGTAAAAACTCAGCTATGGCGATGAAAAGCAAGACCGTACTGAAGGACAAAGAACAAGAGCTGGCGGGCCTCCCTAATCATCGATACAATGGAGGACTTTGAGACCTAATATCGTGATGCAAATACGCGAATCGACACTTGGCGCTGATGGGGCCACTTTAACTAAGCCGCGATCGGACATAATGGTTCAAGAATACTTACTGGTCATCCTGTTTAAGAAGACCCAAATGAGCACCTCGAAGGCTTCTCAGACGGCAAACACAATGAAGTGTTGAATTGGTGAGACCAAAGCGTCATAAAATTGCATTTTATTCCTATTTTCTTTCTAAGAGATACAGCACCACATGGTATGAATCTCTCACCATATGGCTCAGATACTGGGAGGAGCTCAGAAGCTACTGGTAGAGCCCTTTCCCCATCACTCACCCAGAAGGAGGGAGATACCAGGTTCTGCACAGGGGGAAGATGAGAGCCTTTATGTAAAGTACTGAAATTCAAAAAAGATCGGGCCGAAGAGGTGCCCGATGTATGGAATAAGACTTGAAGACCCGTATGGACATAGTGTATCATGCCTTGAACGATACATCTAAGGGCATTATCGATGCTTCATGTCGTGGAGCATTCAAACGTAAGAGTGTCAGTGCTGCAAGATATCTGACAGGACTACAATGCAATATGAAAGCTCCATCTATGGAGTTTTCAAGAGTAATCGCGTAGAAAGAGGAGTCATGGAGCTGAGCAAGATGATGCCTTACGGAGGCAAAGTTAGATGCCATCATGCATGAACGGACAAGCAAGAGAGGAGGTAATGCAATCGCTTCATGAAATGAGCGCCGAGAGGGAACTATTGAGAGGAAGTGCTGGATGCACCCACCCAAGAACCCGTTTTATGATGCTGAGGAGGTTAAGTACTTGGGGGAGCCAAGAAGCTATCACTTCAAACCAAATCCTAACCCTCGCCAGCCATTACCATCATCCACCGAAGGAACCATGAAAAATTACATGGTGGAGGGGCCTCACGCCCAAGGCATGGGACGTAATCCTCAACGTGGATATCAACAACCTGGTTCCCTACAGCAGTGAGCAAGGGAGGTGAAAATAGGAAACGAGTACCGTAGTCGAGGAGAGCTCAACCATTTGAAGATTAAATGATGCAATTCATGGGGGACAACAAGAAGCTGTTAAACCTCCATGAACAAAAGTTTGCAGAATTGGAAGCCTCAAATACCAATTCTCAAATTTTTCAGAAGACCATTAATGCCTCCCTCAAGAACCTGGAGACACAAATAGGGGTAACCGGTCTCTAAACCCGGGCAAAACTGGGATGAGATGCCTTCCCAATGACACGAAGAAGAATCCGATAGACTGTATGGCTGTGCAGCTCAGAAGTGGGAAAAACTTGGAGGAAAAGACAGAAAAAGATGAAAGCAACAAGGGAGAGGAAGGCCCAGACAATGCTGAAACACTAGAGAAGGAAAGAAAGAAGGAACAGCTGTCAGGAGAAGAAGGAAGCAAGAAGAAAACCCAGAACAATCTGCCTGCAGTCCCATTTCTGGGCGTAAGCCTAAAATCAAAGATAGAGGAACAATTTGCAAGGTTTTTGAAAACCTTTCAAAAGCTGGAGATCAATATGCCTTTCACATAAGTGGTGACTCAGATGCCACTTTATGCAAAAAATTTTAAAGACATACTGAGCAAAAAGAGGAAGAGCAAGAAGGAATTGGTGAACTTGACTCGCAACTTCTGCGCTGTCATGATCAAGAGAGACTTGCCAGAAAAGATGAAGGATCCAGGGAGCTTCACCATTCCCTGCACCATTGGAGAGTTTGAGTTTCGAAAAGCTCTCTCGACTCAAAAGCTGCATCAATTTAATGCCTCATTCTGTCGCTGCGAAGTTAAGCTCGTGGGAGCTAATTCCACTCATCGTTACCCTCCAAATGGCATAGAACCCCGGCAACCCGAAGGAATCTAAGTAGAAGATGTGCTGGTAAAAGGTTGGAAAATTTATTTTCCAGTTGACTTCATCAATATACTAGATATGGAGGAAGATTCACAAGTCCCTTGCTTGTCGAAGGCCATTCCTCAAGAATTGGAAAGGGCTCTAATCGATATGCATGGGAATTCTCACCCTCGTAGTTGGAGAAGAGTAAGTACCGATTCTCAATTTAATCGAGTTTGAGGAATTTAGACATTAAAGGGAAGATATCAAGTCAATAGAAGATGTATATGTCAACAACTCTGATTTTTACTATGATCGTAATGCCCAACTTTCAATCAATGAAGAGATGAATTTCCAAGATTCTGAAGGCTTTGATTCAGATTTTCGCGACATCGCTTTTACATTCTGATCGGAAAAAGTGATGAGTCTTGAACAAAATGGGGATGAAAAAGAGACAAAAATGAAGAAAAGGGAATTTCATCAAGAAACCGCTGAAGAAGGGCTAGTTTCAAAGGGAGTTACAAAGTCATTTTATGATGTTTACCTGAAATACAAAAAGAGTAAACCAAGAATAATTTCTGCGATTTAGTGATGTCGAAAGAGTCGTAGTGTTGCCGGAAATTTTAAGGAATCATAAGGAGTCTATAAATGGGGTTCAATAGCAAGAGCGAAAGGTATCAGTCCATCACAGGTGTGTCAAAATACTTAGAAGAAAATGCAAGGCCAACTCGTTTGAACATCAAAGGAGACTAATCCAATAATGAAAGAAGTAGTCGTGAAGGAGGCGCTCAAATGGTTAAATGCCGGTTTTATCTTATGTAATTTTAAATGGGTCCCTTGTTAGCCCAAATTCATGTGGTTCCAAAGAAGGGTGGATTTTATCAGAACCCGGCAATGAAAAGAAGCTGAATTAATTCCCAACAAGAACATGGGATGGATACGGAGAGCATGCATTGATTACGTGAAGCAAAACACAAAGAATCAGAAAGATTACTTCCCCTTGCCCTTCATTGATAAGATGTTGACGATTAGCAGACACCTCATTTTTGTTTCTTTGACGTATTCGTGCTACAAATCCGTATTGTAATTGCACTGAGGACCAAGAAAGACCACATTCACATGCCCCTATGGTACCTGCCTCTAAGGATGCCATTTGGGTCAGGTGCAATGCTCCCGCTTACTTTCCAAAGGATGTATGATGTCGACAGTTCTCGCATTTGGTCGATAAGTCAGGTGGAAATTTTTACGGATGTGACTTCACAAGCAAGGTCTTGCTTTGAACAATGGGCCCTCAACAACCCTGAAACAAGTATTTCAAAGATGCAAGATCAAACAACTAGCACTAAATTGGGAAAAATGCCATTTCACGTACAAGGTATTGTTCTTAGTCGTAAAATTTCTCGCTGGCAGGCCGCTAGAGGTGGACCAATCCAAGATTTCCATTATCAAAACCCCAAAGCACTCCCACAACAAGAAAGGGGATAAGGAGTTTTGGGCATACTGATTTTATAGAGGTTCATCAAAGACTTTCTCAAAAATAAATGCACTTTACCATGCAGATTACATCGGAGAAGGACACAAAAGTTTAATTTTGATGATTCCGCAAGGCTGCCTCTTTGAAGAAATCAAAGATCGTATTGTCTGGCACCTTATCATGGCTGCACCGTAATGGATCGTGATTCGAATAATGTGTGATGCCGTTGATTTCACAATGGGGGTCAGACAAGCAAAGAAAAGAGAAAATTATTCAGAGCCATATACTATGCTAGTAGAACCTTCAATGAAGCAAGGACAAGAAAACTATTCCACACAACTGAAGGAGATGCTAGCCATAGTGTTTTGCTTGTGAGAAATTGTGCCTAGCGCATTCTGGAACCCATGCAGGTTCACATTGCACTTTGGCGTGTACCATCAAATATCCGATGTCAAAAGCCAAGCTAAGCCAAGACTTTATAAGGTGGTGCCGGCTACCCAAGAGTTTGATCCGAAATTAAAGATAAAAGGTGTGACAATGCGTAGATAGCCGATCACTGTCCGTAGTAGAAAAGAATGAAATAAAAGGAGGAGGCGACTCACAGAACTTCCCGATGAACAGTCGTTTAAGGTGTCATTCCACTTCCATGGTACAGCCGATATTGCACTACCTAGCTCAGGAGTACAGTTCCTGTGAATCTACCACAATCAGGAAAAGAAAGCTTCAGGATCGACACAGAGCTACTGGCATCCGGGATGACCCACGCTATTTAAAAGAGGTGTCGACATGATTATCGAAGATGTGTGCCGAGAGTGAACAATGTAAAAATCTGAATGAATGACATGCATCAATTATATGGGGCATTTTTTCTCGAGAAAGAACAAACACAAGATATCTACTTGATTTTATTGGCCCACTATCTTCGTAGAGATTGTGTCTAATGGGTCAAATTGTGTTATAGATGCCAAAAGATTTGGAAATATTTCCAAGAAAGCATAAATGAAATTCCTCTTAAAAGGCATAATGGTGGTGCAAATCTTGATGTATGGGGAATAGATTTTATGGGGACCGATCTCCCACCATCATTTGGGAAACCCCAGATATACCGGCCGGGCAATGGATTATGTTTCAAATGGGTGGAAGCGTGAGCTTGTCCGGCTGAATGATACTAATACGCTTGTGAGTTTCACAAAAAAGAATATTTCCGAGCGTGCATTCGGGAACACCCGTAACTATCATTAGTGATGGGAAGCCATTTTTGCAAACAAAATATTTTTGCAAAACTCTGCGAGCGTGGCGTGGGATCAAGCATTATATGAGTCTTAGCTATCATCCCCTGCATCAATGGATGCGTAGATTTCCAACAGGAGATTAAAAGAATCCCCGGAAAAGACTGCAGTTCGGGCGGTGAAGGAACGGTTTTCCAAACTTGATTTACGCACTTCTGGGCTTACCGTGATCATTCAAAATCATCGAATGTCCCCATACAAAGTTGTCTTTGGCAAAACCATGTCATCTACCTCAGAACCGGAATACAAAGCTGGGGCCATCATGAAGCTGGAACTTTTGATTTTAAAATCGCAAAGGAAGGAGAGATCATTCCAACTCGAATGAACTCAAGAACTGAGAAAATGAAGCCTACGCATGCCAATGTTAGAATATACATAGGACAAAAACAAAGAAAATGGCATGGATCGTAGGATTCTCGAGAAAAGAGTTCAGAGCAGAGAACGGTTCTTCTTTTAACTCCGTGATTGGAAGCTATTTCCGTGGAAGTTAAAATCCAAAATGGAGTGACCATACACAAGAAGTGTCAAGCACTACATTCGGGAACAAGAATATTAAGGACTGACGTCGAGAAGAATTTAAAGTCAATGGACAAAGATCAGGCTAATATCGCTGTGGAGGAAAGAAAAGGAGGAGAGTTCCAAATTGTTCGCTGAGAGAAATAATCAAAACAGAAGAAGTCTGGAACAAGTATGACCTCAAAACCTGAAAGGTAATGGATGGAGACAACCCATAGAGATTTCAGTTTCTGATTTTAGATTTTTTTTTAGAATTCACCTTGATTATGTTTTCTTTAGTTCTTATAATGAGCCAGTTAGTACTTAAGAAGTTAATTCGCTAATTGAATCCTTTTCTGAATCATGCAGAGTGCTTATGCGTAAAATGCAAAGGGAAGGAGCGGAAAGAAATTAAACTTCCTCGTGATCATCTTCAAATGGCTTCACAAAAAGAACACTTAAAAAGGTGGAGAGTAATTTTCTCCCTACATAAATTCTGTGAAAATTGAATAGAATACATTTTGGAATTGCTGCGTGGAAATGGTTTGTTTGATGATAAGAATATGCTAATTAATTAAGAGTGAAAAGCTGTCTGTTCATTAAATTTGAGGCAATCACACTAGGTCGCGATAAACTGGTCGCGATTAAACTAAGTCGCAAATCTAAGTTGGATATCACAGACCAAGTAGCACCGGCGCGAAGAAACTGCGCTGGTCGCGACCAAAGGTTATGTCGCGATAGAACAATTGGGTCGCGACAAGAGTAATTCCTTTAAAAGAATAGTGAGGTCGCCGACAACTTCAACAATGCTCGCGAAATGCCCGATGTCGTAGCCTCACTGATAACTCGTCTCGCCCCAATGTTTAATTATACCGCGACAACACTCAATATGTCGCGACATAAGAGGAAAGTTTCGCTAACCGCGCCTTTTAATTTTGTTCTAAATTTAATGACGCTGACACAATGGTACCTTAATTGAAGTCGATAAGCTGCTAAATAAATGAAATAATACAAATTTCCACAATAATAATTGAATTGCAACCCGGTTTGAGAAACTCTCTTACTCATCATCTCCTCCGCGGAAGCAAATTCAATCCTTCCATCTTCGCATCTTCCCCTCGGCTGACTCTTACAAACCCTAAATCGTAACTTCTTCCCCAAAAGATTCCTTCTCCGGGATTTCTTTCATGGTCGAACCTCTTCAACCCTCATCCCTAATCCGAGCGAAATCACGAGGAGCATGCTCACCCGAAGAGGAGGTTCATCCGAACCCATGAGGAGAACAACAGTCGATTTAACAACCTGAGAGATTCAACCGCTGCAAGGCAACAGGCGAAAAGGAAAGAAGACAGTGCTAGGGGTGAAGAAGGAAGAAGATGAGTTTGTCTCGTGAGGAAGCTCAATCTATATGGAAGAAGTACTATGCAGGCAAGGGATTTATAGGAGAAAGGGGATTCAACCAATTCAGCTCCCCGTTCAAGGAATTGATAGAGCAAAGAGGGTGGGATAAATTTTGCAAACATCAAAGAGCTGGTTATGCAGCAGTTGTTAGAGAATTTTACTCCAACCTTGTTGGAAGAAAGGAGAACTCACATAGGGGTTTAGTTCCATACAGCCGAGACTATACATTCAATGTACTAATGGAGGGTCAAAAGCATGGATCCAAGTGTCAAAGTTAGCGTGACAACCCTAATGTAGAAAGATAGCGCTAGAAGACTACGACGGTAAGGTAAACAGTCAAGGTCAAGGAGAGAAAAAGATTATAAATGGGGAGACCGACGTGCTGAAGCAAAGGTATGGTTCTATTTTTCGGCTTCGCTCGTTCCCTACTAGCAATGTTTGCAAAGGAGAGAACAAGAAGCGGGCCATTCTCACGCCATAACAAGGGCTACAAGCTTAATGCTCGAGCTATCATTGAAAACTCCATAATGAAATATCGTTTAAAAGGGAAATGGGGCAGAGGGGCTCCAATCCCACACCCAGCAACCATCACAAGGTTATGTATCAGAGCTGGTGTGAAGGGAAGTTGAGCAGAAGAAGAAGAGTGCCCCCAAAGTTTCACCATTAACCTTGACTGGGGTAAGCAAGGGGCCAAGAAATCAAAAGAAGAAAGGGGTCATAGTGGAAGTAGATTCCAGAGATGAAGAGGAGAGTGCAAGACAAGAAGAGGACACCCTGATGGTTGAAAACCAAGAAGAACAAAACTTAAACACACTGTATGGTACACCACTCATTTTTTGCAGAGGATTGATGGAAGCAGTGTGAAAAAAGTCCCATACATTTCACCACTCCCACCGTCGCCTCTCCACCAATAAGGGAACAGGATTTCAGAGGAAGCCAGGAGAGCTCCCTGGGGAGGAGCCCAAGAAAATAACCAAATAATGGAGGATGCCTATTTCTATGCAAAGTATGGAAGAAAGAGAAGAGAAATGGAGCACCTCAATGTAAATTCAGAGGAAGATATGAAGCTGAATTGAAAAAGAATAGATCAACAGCTGGGAAGAGGAACTAAAACGGTAGCAGGAAATGTACGGGCAAGAGTCAAGAGAAAAGAGCAGAAATGGGTAGAGGAGTTGAGCAGAAGGGAAGAGCAGTTTAAAAAGATCCTAGAGGATCAAGAAGAAAAGTTCAAAAAGGAAATGGAGGACAGAGATCGAGACCTTACCGAAGAAGTCGGGCTTCACCATGAATCATTCTACAACAATCGCATGATCGGTGACTCTCAACTCCTAAAACTCATAAAGTTAAAGGGATTCAAAACAGCAGGGCCAAGCACAAAGGAGCAGATCAAGGGTTTAAATTCCTCTATATGTCATTATTACAGGACTTTCGAGAAGAAGATGAAGGATAGAGATAAAGCTTGATGACAATGAGAGTAGTTAAATGATGCGCCTTCACTTGTAATTCGCTTGTTCCTGCTAAATGTGGTAATGTAAAATGTCCCTTTGTTTGAGGACAAACAAATTTTCTTTGTTGGGGACAAGCAAAATTTGGCAGCTCGGGGGAGTTTGGATGCAGGGCCGGTGTCATCCATTTTCAGTCCATTTTTCCTCGATTGATTTTTATATAAAAAGACCGATGATGTGCAGAATATAATAATCTGAATCAAACTGCGGATGCAGTTGTGTGGAATTCAAGAGAAAGAGGAATTTTTGCAAGAAAAGGAGCGCGTAAGGTGGATGAGTATTAATGATATAACCGACCGGGGCGGAGTCATAGCCAGAGCTGGCCGCACAAGGATCAAAGAATCTCGATGAATGCGGAATTCGATAGCAATGAAAATTCATCAAGGTCGCGACCACAAAACCCCGCCGTGAACAAAAGAGTAATGGAAGGCAAAAAGAGCTGGGCGACAAAAACTCCAAGTCGCAACAATGAATTGATGAAGAAGAAGAATTGCACATGCATGACTTAAAACCACTGCTGACAATGAGGTCGCGGACATCGGGCCGGCGTCGCGACTTAAGATAAACAATTGATCACGTTTATACGCGACATCTTAGAAGAGGTCGCGTAATATCAACATGTAATCGCGCCATATTATCGCTTTGCAAAGAAAAGATGGTCGCCGACATCATTCACGAGCCATGACGCCGCCAGACTCAAAAGAAGGTCACGACAACACCCAAATTTGTCGCTGACATCAATTGAGTAGCCACTTCCTGTGGTTCATATCATTAAATAGTCGCGACAATGTGGCTGGAAGGAATGTAGGTCGCGATACAACAAATGAGGTTGCGACATCCACAAGACAATTGTATGTCGCGACATCATACAAGAAGTCGCATATCAAATACAAAGAGTTAAGGTCGCGACAACAAGAAGCGGTCGCGACACCAGAAGCTAGAAAAGCAGGTCGCGACATCATTGCGTCGTGATTATCAATCGCGGAATAACTAAGTTCGGGCGACGCCAATCACCGGTCGCCGACCCACAATAGTACGTCGCATAACATTTAGCTTCGCAGACATTAGCATCACTAAAGACATGCCGCCGTAATTTCAAACAAAGGGGTATCTCGCAACATAACAGACACGATGTCGCCACGCCATTAAGAGGTCGCGACAAAGATCGTGAAATGGGCCTAATCCTGAAATCCACAATGAGGTGCATCTAAATAGGGCGCCCACTGTAACCCTATGCAACACATGTAGTTTTTATCGAGGAACGCAGCCTACGACTTGAAAGAGAGATCTGGGTTGTTGAAAGCTCCTGTATTTTAATTTTCTTTTCTTTTTAGATTAGGTTGTTCTTTTTTTCAAATTTGGATCTGAACGTTAGCTGTTAAAGTTTTAGATGAATGCATAATTCTATTCCCCTTCAAATTATCACTGTCTGTTGCTCAATTCTCGCATAAATTCTTGGGAATTCAACTACTAGTTGCCTATTTACGCTCTTGTTTCTCTTGATCGGGTGTTATTGTATGGTGTAATCCAAAGGATTTAGAAACCCCGTACTCTCTTACTGGACTGACGCTATTGCCTGTGTAAATTATCTTTCCATTCATTAACGTTTAATCCCCGCTCAGGAATCTACCCTACCGGGTTTTTGTGTATTTTCTTGTTATCATCCCAATATCGCCCATACCCATTAAAAGGGATGGCCTGTCTCAAGCTCGATTTCCGTGAGGTTCCCTCTCTCGGCGGACACAATAGAAGGCATTCCTGAGAGTGATGAACAATTTCTGAAGGTATGTTAACCTGATATTGTTGATCTAATCGGACCTAAAATTTACACATTTCGGTTCCAAGATTTGGGACCAATCAAACGGCCACTCACGGCCTCAAACCAACACAAACATCAACAAAGCACTTAAACTAAGAATAAAACAAGTAGGATGAAACCCCTACCTCACAGAGTTTGTCGAAACTCCCCAACCGCGTCCACGTGTTGTCCTCTCCGAAAAACTAGCCTTTCTCGTCTCCGACGAATCTGAATGGCCGGATCGCCTTATAATTCCCAGAGAGAAGGGAAGACTCTCTCTCACTCAAAAAATCAAATCTGAAGGCTACTAGGATATTTTCTTCTTCTCCCCTTATCGCTTTTCTTTTTCCTTTTCTTTATATTTTATTTTCCCTCATTTCTTCTTCTTCTCTCATTCTCTTCCTTTCTCTCTTTCATTTTCTCCCATTTCTCCTTTCTCTTTGAATCTCTCCTCCTTTTGAGCATTGACCAGAGGAACTAAAAGGAGGAAGCTTCTCCCTCCTTCCTCGCAAACCAAATGTTTGGCTATCCCATTTTAACCCTTTTCTTTTATTTCTTAATTCTTTTTTATGACATCATACTCTACATGGCTTAATATGAGCCATTGAATCATGCCACCATATGGCTCAATGTGAGCCATTCCTTTTTATGCCAAATGTCACACTCTTGAGGTGCCATGTGGCATCCCCTTACCTTGCCATGTGTCATCCGACACCCCACACCTCGAAAAACGTGAAATCCCGACCACCTTCTGAATATCCAACTTAAATCTCGACGCGGGTTGGCCAAATTCCCCTCGCGAGATCTACGTTTCAACTAAAGTTCGTTTCTTCATCCGAGATCTAGAAAAATTTCGGATTTTTACCGAAATTACGATTTTACCCATTTTTGAGAAAATTGGATTTTCTCGGGGTTTCACAAAATGTCCTTAAAAAACTTAGCATAATTAGGCATGTGGGTCAATGCCTCTGCAAAGGGTAGGTTGATCTCTATCTTCTTGAAGACATCCAAGAATCTAGAGAACTCAGTTTCCATTTTTAGCCTCAAGCCTCCCGAGGGAAGGGAAAGAGTAGAGGCATGTAGGCTTTTTTCTTTAACCCTACAAATTCCTTTCAGTTTCTTCTCCCCTCAACTTTTCACTCTTTTTCTTCTTCTTTCTTATGCTTTCTATCTCCTCTTCCACTCTTAGAGCAACAATTTCATGTAGACAATCCTTCTGATTCTTCTCCCTTTTGTCACTTGGGAAGGCATCCTTAGACTTATTCTACATTGTTAGGCCAGCCGCCTTACTTATGTCTCCCGATTTTTCAAAGAGGCATTCGTATTGGCCTGAAACACAGTTGTGTTTGCGTGAAATGCTTCTAGATCAGAAATTTATGCACATGAATGTTCAGCAGCGTCTTATTTTCTCCCATGAAAGTCAGCATCTGTTCTTCAAAGGAAAGAGGTCTCCTTTGTCCTTGATTTTCTGCTCTTTAACTTCCTTCTTGTTTTTGTTGTTGTTGGAACCCAAGTGAAGCATAATATTGTTGAAAATTTCCCAGGTCTTTGACCTTGTTGTGCTCCACCTCCATATGATAAATTCTCATGGCACCTAAGTGCTGCTGTGTAATGAGTTGGCAAGTTGAGGTTGGGCTTAAAGTTGTAACTTCTATTAGCATGGAGATACTATGCCTCCTCAACTTAATAGGGACCCTCATAGGTTAGTCCATCTTCAGCACTATTTCTCTTCTCATTTTCATTAAACGTTCCCACTTCATGTGTTGAGTGCATTCTTCTCTCTTGGTTCCCCGTCTTATTGATCAATGCATCTAGTTTTTCTTCTATGGCAATTCAATCCATTCAAGTAGCTCTTATCACACTCAGCCTCCTTCACTGCTGCTCCTCTAAAAGTTTTAGATGGATTTCTTACACTGTATTCTGCAAGTTGTCTTCTATCAATCGGCTTTCTGGCTCTTTCTGCAAGCATTTTTCTTGAAAGTTTCCTACAAATAGTCTTCCGCAACAATTATACCTTTGGAGGTATAATTCATAGAATGATAAAAAATATCCATCTAGGTAATTAGATCTATTCCATGCATTAGGCATCTTTTTAGCAATCTTATGCATCTTTCCCATGCATTATAGAGACTTTCATCATCTCCTTGCTTGAACACTATTATTTCCCCTCTCCTTTTAGAAGTGAGGGCAGAAGGGAAGAATATGTTCATGTAGGCCTCCACCAACTCTTCCCAATTGTTCATTGATCCAACAAGCAATGATTCAAACCAAGTTGCTGCCATATCTCCCAAAGCTAAAATGGAAACAAATAGCTTCGATCACCGTGTCTCACCCCATTCAACTTGATTGTATTTTCCATCCTCATAAATCTGGCCCATATGTCAAGTAGGGGGTCTTCAATGCCTAGTAAATTGGTGTCGCCGCACATTGTAATCAAAGTCGGCTTTAGCCTCAAAAATTATTGGCTCTATAGCGTGCTGTCTCCCACGCAAAGTATTCATCTTAAATAGTCGACTCCAAAAAAATCCTCCATAGTCATTTTGCTCTCGAGGCCCTCTACTCCTTCTTCGGGAATAGCTGGCATCCTTTCCTGCTTTTCCACATAGTTTGATGCTCAACACTCTTACTTTCCTCATATTTCGCTTGCTCTTACGCCTCGTGTCCAAAGGCAACAAAGTGCAAGCTTCGTTTTCTATGCATGTAAAATCTTCTTGAAATAGAAACACACTAAGATCAAATGAAATATGTGGAAAACAACTATATTCAATTTAAGCTCATAAAATATTTTTAGTTGCTTGCTCAACTACTACAGTTAAAATCTATTTTTGTGATTTTCTAAATTTATGTAAAATATAGAAAAATGTCTAAATTAGCAATTCTTTCTTTTGTTGGAATATTGATATTTAAATTCATCTTTTTCAATCCTCGGCTACAGTGCCAAAAACTTGTTGACTGATTTTTGTATAGACCAAAATATGAAGATCACCCAAATTCTCAACACTGCCACCAAGAACTAGATTTGTCCCTAGCAACGGCGCCAAAAACTTGTTGACTCCCAAGATAATAAATATATGTTTTCTTTGTGAGAGAAGGGTTCAGATGAAATTGTGTTTTGGTATAGTTCACTTAAAGTGCAATGTCGCATGCGCAATAAAAAGTGCTTTTAAGTCCAGATATCGTTCCCACGAGGGATCTACGAAAACTCTAAAGATCAATTACCCCATCTACTCAAGATCCTTACTATTTGAACTCCATTGTTTTAAAAATGTTTTTGTTTAAACTAAAGGAAAGTAATACTAATCAGAGTTTTATAACTATACAAAAACAATTTGATATAAGTAGGAATTTGGGAGTTCACTGAGTAAAGAAAACACTGGGAAATAGATCAGTGTACAATTATCACTTTATATCAATTCCATAAGGCAAAGTTCCACCACTAGTTGGAATTCCTCAATTTGCCACCTGCAAGGTAAGATAGTTCGATTCCCTCCTACAACCATTCATTTCACTAATTAGAAATCCATGTTCCTTCCAGATACATAAATCTAATTAGTTACTTGTAATATATAATCCTCTTTCTAAGATCTGAGTATTTTTCCTTTCCAGTACTTCACACGCAACTCTTAGGACTAAAGAATTCTTACCCCTATAAATAGGATATTGTAAGCCTTCTCCAATTTAACTAGTATCTCTTTATCCTAGGAATTCAGATTAGCCTTCCATCTCCTTGATTAGATCTATGCTAACACGGAGGTCGATCTTTTATCAAAAGAGAAGAAACCTTGAGCGATTAAACTCCATACCATCCAGCCTATCCTCACATCATGAGTAAATTGGGTAATATAGCCTGAGTCTTGTGAGTTCATTAGTTCCATAATATTAGTCTACCATACCCCCAAGTAACTGCTCCATACTCTCAGGAATCTCCATCTTTGTGTCACTTAGAGGGCCTCCTAGAAATCAGAGCAAGATATAGTCCTTTTCTAGGTACACGCTACTAATATTCGGAACAATTAAGTTTAAGAAATACACCAATTAAATAAATTCAAAATTTATAACTATGAACGTTCTTCTAATTTTATGCTTAAAATAACAATCAACATTGATCCATTCCCGTAGGAGCTTAATCTTTCGTGCTAGATCACAAATATCAGTGTGACTAATTGATCAAGAAACTTCACCGAGCGAAATGAAATAACCCTAACTCGTGATATTCTCCAAATTTCAGTTAAATTAGATAATAATGAAAACTAAGATTTTACAATAAATCCAGCTCGAAACTTCACTTCAGTTCACTGCTCAATTCCAAGAATAACTAACTAAAATGCTAAACTAAAAACAAAATTGACAAAAAGAAAAATAATATGCAAAGAGTTTCTCGATACCAAGGCGCGTTCCAAGTTTGGCTGAAACAGCACGGGTGGCCCCATATGCATCTATTCGTAGATTTTCTCAAACGATTTTTATCATGACTTTGGGCTAAAATTATGGGATCCCATAAAATTCTAAATTTCCAATCGCGTTGGTTGCTTCATCACGACATAGAAAATTATGTCGCAACATAGTTGTCATCTTTATTCCCCAGCTTTTGTCGTGGCTTGCGCCGTCGGCTACGGTTTTCAGGCTTTCTTTGGATTCTATAGCGGTATAATTTCACAATGTCGCCATGATACTTATCAAGTTGTCTGTCGCAACATAAGTTTCTTTGCAGCTAGACATAAAAATTTTGTTGCAATCAACTTGTCATTCCTTGTCGGCCTTTTGAAAAATGTTGTGCCAAGCTGATGACCAAGAACATATGCAAATTTACGACGTTATTACTAAATACACAAACTAACCCGTGAATTCGCGCTTACATAAAACTCAAGGTTGCCTCTTCAGACATGGATCAAAACACTTATAAATTTATAGCGAAGTATCACCAAAGGATTATTATCTTAATCCCAAAGAATAATGCCAACAACTTGTACATTGTGTTCCTTAGCTATCGTATCATTAAGAGCATTTTTACAAGAGTAAATCATTTTTTTGGAGGTTTTGATCCATTATGCTGTAAGTGCACAACAAGTAGTGTAATTGATTTAAGTCCGTATATCGATCCCACGTAGAGATCTCAAGAATTCCAAACCACCACCTCGACTACTCAATCTCTATAATTATCTCGGGACTCCTCGATGGACAATTGAATTAGCTTTTGAAAAAGCCTTAAAATAACAAAATTAAAAAAGAATTGAATTAATAACAAATGAATTTATTATCAGCAGCATAAAGCTCATAACCGTATCAATGCTTATCTTTGAAGGGAGCATTAAAAATACAAATTATTGTGAAACATCACCCCCGCATCGGGGACGCACGGCCATAAGAAGAACCACGACAAGTCCGAAGTCCAAGGTCATGATAAGCAGTCGATTCTCCAAAACCCAATCGTTCATTATCTAATTCTACGCTTCTCGAAGACGAGTGTTAGATAACTATTTAATCCTGGTTGCCTTATTCTCGGGTATTTTTTCTTTCAATACTACACCACAACACGGACTATAAACCTTAGCTCCTGATTTAGTCATTGCATAGGTTTACACTATACTGTTTCTTTCCTTCCTCAAAATTAGAATACCATCCTTTTCCTCGATTGGGATCCTCGCTAACACGGATTAAATCCACTTATTCGACCGATGGTGAATCCCCTTCAAGATTTTTAAATTGATAAATCGTTCAACTTATTCTCGTCTCCAAGTGAAAAGAGGATTTATCGATTTAATTATACAGAAAGTACAGATCTTCAATATCAGTTACATACCTTTCGAAATTGTTCATCACTGAATGCCTTCTCTGTGGTCACCAAAGGGCCTCCCGGAAATCAAAAAAGCTTTGAGATAAACCGTTTATGGGTAAGGAGACACCGACATTAGATCAATTACAAAAATACACAAGATCAAGAAGTAGATTTACAACCTGAAGTTCACAGCCTTCTCGATAAATTTATGCGTAAAAGATAGATTCTACCAAGAGTATAACTTAAGTCAAGTTCCTAAATCACCGAATTACACCAAAAAATGGCTTTGCCGATCAAGAAAACCACGTAAAATCGAACCGGAAGTTCAAATTCCAAAATTTGTTCCGGAATCTCGTACTAACCGTGACAGCACTTGAAGAAATTGAAATCGCATTCGCCTTCAACTTTTAAAAACTAACATCCGTGATCCGTAAATTCAAAAAGAAAGAACAATCTACTCAAAAATATTAAAACCAAAAATAATGAAAACAAAAGAAAAGATAAGAAAAGAAAAAAGAAAAACTGAAAATACAAGAGCCTCGCCTACCCGCATTTCTCTTTGAGCCGCCAAGAGCCTGCTCCTTCCGCAGCAAATCGCATTTACAGTGGTCAAGTCGGGCCCCACTCGATGCACCCCGGGAATTCAATTAATCGCCCGCTTATCGCGTTGGATGCCCGCACATTGATTCATTGGCCAACCTCGTTATCTTCGCTATGTCAGAGGTTTTGTTTGGTCGCGACTTGTCATCATTGAGCGTTGTTGTCGCCACGCCAAATGATGTCGCCAATTCCGCTATTAGGTCGCATGTCGCGATAACCCAATGACGCCGCCACCTTTAGTTGTCTCACACCGATGTCGCCATCAATTTACCGATGTCGCGACCGCTTAGCTCGTGTCGCGACCGCTATTGGTCGCGACCTTAACTTTTGCGGATTTGATGTCGCTGACTACCGTATGATGTCGCTAATTCTTCTCGGTCAGGTACCGGATGTTGCGCACTCTCGGACCGTTGTCACGACCTTCACCCTTTGTAACCGATGTCGCTAGTCAACCGCTGGATGTCGCGATCTCGCTGCTAGCGTTCAATCGATGTTGCAACCGCTTAATGATGTCGCGATTCCTCGACCGTTGTCGCCGACTTTCTTTTTACCATGATGTTATCGCCGACCGATGTCACCACAATCGTTCGCGGTTCACCGCATTGTTCACCTTCGACCGATGTCGCGACAAATTCTGATGCAAAGCATCATGTCATCTTCTATCGTAGCGTTGAGCCGAAGTCGCGATTCTTCCAGAGTGCTGTCGCGATACCAATGTTCCTCCAATAATCAGACATCTTATGCTCGCATGATTCTATTTGGTGTCACGACAATCCTCATTCACTCGCGACCGGAAGGACTCTGTCGCGACCAAAGTGATGTCGCTGACTTCATGTCTTTTTCTTCATCAATTCATAGTTGCCCCGACTTGAGTCACGCATCAAATTTCGCTTTTTGCCTTCAATTACTCTTCAAGGTAAATCGGAGTTTTGCCGCTGATCTTGATATGAATCATCAGTTGTCAAGGCTTCACTCGACATCGGTCCTTAACTCGCGGTGCCTCCCGGCTACATAGCTTCTCACCAATTATATCGCAATGCTCAGCCACCTTCCGCTCCCTTCTACTACACAAAAATTCCTCTTCTCTAATTCTCGTCGTATAGCGCTTATGAGTTATATATTTCAAGACACAACCTACTTTTTAGATCAAAATCAATCATAAAATGGACTGAAAATGGATGACTCTTAAGCTCATAAAAACTCCCCCCAACTTAAACCTTGCTTTTGTCCCTACTAAATAAAAAGAAAGACATTTGTTTGTCCCTAAACAAAAGGACATTTTTTCTCAGATTGTTCGCAGCCCAACCAATTTAATTGAAAATACAAGAATTGCATTATTTTCGTAGGTCTAGCTTTAAGTCCAAATGAAGTTTAGTCTCTACAAATCAGGTGTACAAAACCAAATTGGTTCTCAATTTGATTTATAAATAGTTTAGTCAATCGGGATCCCGGCTTCAAGAGTAGATTGTTTTCCCCTTTTCTTAGTGAGTCGGCTTAATCCTCTCAGTTCCTTCTACGCTTTGATCCTTTCTTCTGAATTTTCCAAATTCCATATGCTTCTTGTTGTCTTCATATCGATCTCCACTAATGTAGGTAATTCCAACCTTCAAGATCAATCGTGTCTTTCTCGTGCTTGTAATGTTAGTTTCGGGGTCATGGTAGATGGATGGAACCCTTGAAAGTTAAGATTACCCAAACTTCTTTCTTCTTCTTCTACTTAACTCGCAGCCTTCCTTTTCCTCAAGTAATTTTTTATTTGATTTCTTCTCGGCTTAAAATTGGTCGTCTAATTTCACACTACAGACTTCCTGATTGTTGAACTTTTTCTCCTCGCAACCATTCAGAATAGTGCAATGTTTTGTCTTTAGGCTTAACACTCTTAGCTTAACTTTGGGTTAATAGCTCTCATACTAGTTGGCATTAGGGTACTAGGGTGTTGAAACACCCCCTAAGAACTTAATTGTTCAAGAGCCAGTGCCAGACAAAACTTCTTCCTTAGCTTTTCTGTTGTATCCTTCTGCTTTTGATTTTTCTTTCTTCACCCTTTCTCAGATTTCTCCTTAGTTCTCCAAAATATACTTCTAAACTTTATCTCTTCCTCCCTCCTTGAAATTTTGGTAATCGGGAGGTTCTTGATCGGAGGATTAAGCTTATAAAGGATGGCTTGGGATTTTCACCTGCTTGTTTTGAAGATAGGAATGTTTTGCTCAAATTGAACCCAAAGTGTATGTGCGTACATAGAAATAATGGTGGCTAGAATGGCTCGTTTCCACATGATGGCTGCCCGCATCATTTCTTGTTGGTTGTATCACCTAGATTTCGCCTGATCAATAATCTAACAAGTTCTTAATTCAGTTTCGTTAATCAGAATAACCTTCAAGGGATGCTGACTCTATTTCCGGGCTTGACGGGAGCACCGATCTAAGGTTCACGTTCTCTTGCTTACCGCTATACTTCAAACCCAAAATATGTTTTGCTTCTTCAATTGTATAACTTTTCCCTTTAACCTCGGGACTTATCACTAAATTCAAGTCAATTATGCAATTTGTGTTTCACCAATTATGTGCCATTCAAACTCTATTCTTGAAATTATTTGTTTTCTCAAATTTCTATCTTCTAATCAACTACTTAAACTAACCTCATATTATATGCCAAGATTTTCACCCCTCGAGCCTAATCCCACCGGTTATTCTTACTAAATAATTAAAACAAAGAAAATCACAACACAACTTCAAATCATATCAAACAAATTTTTTTTTTTTTTATTCATGAGATTGTGCAACAGTTGAGAAATACAGGATGGGAGTGAGGAAGAGATAGATAAATCAATGGGAAGGTTTATTTTCTTCTTTTTGAGGGAGGATTAAAGATATTGGGAGGGTCCGTGATCAAGGGTAATAAGTTGTCGACCGGGAAACTCACTTCCATCTCTCTTTTTGTCATTCTCTCTATCTCCGTCTTCCAGATCAATTCATTTGTGAGATCAACCTTCTGTTCAAAGTCATCCTCCGGTTCCTGCTCCTTAATGTGTTCCTGATGTTGCGCCTATTTTCAGTTTCATATCTTAAAAATTTGATAGATCGCTGTTAATCAAATCCAGTTTCAGCCAATTCTTTTCTCCCAAGGCACTGGCTATCATCCAAAGACTTCCTGATTCTTCTTTTCATTTTCTTCAAAAAGGAATTTCCAACTTCGATCTGTTCTTTTGGTCTTCGCTTCGATTCAAAGATCCCCTTTCTTTATGAAGCTCAGAGCTGAGAGTCTCTCGGATCATAATGACATGTTGTAGAATGATTCATGGGTGTTTGCGACTTCTTGATAGATCTCGATCTACGTCCTCCATTTCCTTTTGAACTTTTCTTCTTTATCCTCTAGGATCTTTTAATTTATCTCCATACGCTCCTTTCTTGGCTACCCCATTTACGCTCTTTTCTCTTGACTCTGCTTCATACATTTCCTCTTTTACGTTCGGTTCCTCTCTTCCCACTTTGTTGATCTCTTTTCAATTCAGCTATACACATCTTCTACGAATTTACATTGAATGCTCCATTTCTCTTACTCTTTCTTCCATACTTTTACGCAGAAATGGCATCTCCATTATTTGATTATTTTCTGCGAGCTCCCTCACAGAGCTTTGTCTGATCTCCTGAAATCCTGATCTTATTGTGTTGAAATTTGGCCGTGGGAGTAGTGAAGAATCTATAGGACTTCTTTCATCCCAGTCCTGTGTCCTCTGTGAAGCATAGAGGTGTTCCCTTATATGGCTGTGTTTGGGTATTGTTCTTCTTCAACAACCCGGCCGAGAAGGGTGTCCTCTTTCTTATTTGCATTCTCTGCATCCTCCCGAGTTGCTTCTACTATGACCCCCTTTTTCTTCAAATTTCTTGGCCCCTTGCTCACCCCAGTCAGGGTTAATGGTGAAACTTTGGGGCACTCTTCTTCCTCTTCCCGAGCTCACCCGACTCTTATACATAACCTTGTGATGGTAGCTGGGTGAGGGATCAGGCCCCTTTTATTTCCTTCGTGAAATTTCATTATTGAGTTTTCAATAATAGCCCTGGCATTAATCTTATAGCCCTTCAGTATGACATAGAGAATGATGGCTTCTGTTCTCTTCTTTGTGCAGCCACACACATGCTTTGTAGGCAGACGAAGCCGGAAAAATATAACCCATGCCTTTCTTCTGTCTATGCGGATCCTGTTTTTATAATCTTTTCTCTTCTCTTCCACGACCCCATTTCACCTTGTCGATGCAATGACTTTCTAGCTATCTATCTTTTCACGGTTTTGAGCATGCACTTTATCTTCTTGTACTTAGATCCATGTTTTTGACCCTCCATTACGTACATTTCATTTTATAGTCTATTTCCGAAATGCTATGGTACCCCGAACCCTCGACAAACGAGTTCTCCTTTCTCCAATGAGTTGGAGTAAAATTCTCTAACGGCTGGCTGTAACCGGATCTTTGATGTTTTGCGAATTTTTCCCGCTACTGCTCTATCAGAGATTTCTTGAACGGGAGATGAGTTGGTGAATCCGCTCTCCTACCTGAGCCACTTTCCCGGTATGAGTGCTTCTTCGATTAAGCAGCTTCTTCGAACGAAATCGTCCTCCTCTTAACTCTTCTTTGCCTTTCTTTTCATATTCTGCATTCTTTGATGGCGGTTGGACTTATGTTTGTATTAGAAGGCTGTTCTCCATTGTAGGTTGAGATGAACTTCCCGCCCCGGTTTAGGTACTACTCTCACGTGATTTCGTTCATATTTGGGATAAGGTTCGAAGGTTCGGCCATTTAGAGAAATTGGAAGGTTTTTTTAGGAAGTGGTTCGGATTTAGGGTTTACAAAAATTGAAAACCAGGGAAGATGCGAAGATGAAAAGTTGAATTTGCTTCACGGAAGGAGACGATAGTGAAGAGAGATTCTCAGCGATTCTGATTCAGTGTAGCATATTATTGTTTATTTATTGTTTCATTTATTTGCGCTTGTCGACTTAAATTCATCGCGCGCTATTGCGGTACTATCATTAAATTGAGGCAAAATTAAGATGCCCATTTGTGAACTTTTACTTTTATGTCCGCGACATAATATTGTTTTATGCGACATAAGTTAGCTATTGGGATAAGTTATCCTAAAGTGTGACATCGGTACACATTTATGGTATCTGCTGACATTGTTAGGATTGTCGAGACCTCATCACACTGAAGGAATTACTCTTGTCGACTCAGGTGTTGCATCGCGACCTCCAATTTCTTTCACGGTAGGAACTTTTATCGACATCACCCTTTTTCTTCCTTGATCTTGACCCAGTGGCTTGACATCAAGCCTGTCGCGACCTCGATTTATCGCGACATAAAGTTCCCCATTGGCGACACTAATATATTACAAAGTTAATGATCAGAACAGACTTTTCATTCTTGATTAATTTAGCAAATTATCATCATCAAATAAATCATTTCCACACAGCAATTCAAACATGTATTCTATTCAATTTTCACAGAATTTGTATAGGGAAAAGAATGCTCCTTTTCAAACGACTCTTTCACAATGGTCTTTGGTTGTCCTAAGAGGTTGTTACTTCTCGCACGAGCCATTGACTCTATCTTTACTCAATCTATTCATCTTACCAAAACTTTTTACCTAATCTTAAATAAAAGATGGTAAGGAATCACGATAGGCTATTTGAAATTTAAACACACAAATTGTAAATCAAGCCCGATGGATTGCCTTCCCACCAAATACGCTCCATTTTTAGTCTCTAGCCAGGACTTTACGACGCCATTGTTCTATTCTTCAAACCCTTTCTCTATTCGGAACCAGGGTTTATCTACCAATTAGCTCCCCAGGTATTTGTCTGATAAGTAACTTTAGAAATCCTCTTGTTTTGCTTTATGATTATCCGCTGCTGATTATTGTGTGATACCCTTTATACCAATGGTGCACTCCATTTTGGACTTGAAACGGAAAGAGAGCCTCCATTTGAGTTGAATAACAAGGCACGATCTCACTTGCCGAATTCCTTCCTCGAAATGAATGATCTGCCATTTTTTGTTCTGCATGAGTCACGGCGCATTATCAGGCTTCATTTTCAAACTCTTTCAATTCATTTAATGAGTAGCTTTAATCTTCATGGCGACTTTAAAATCTGAATTTGTCTTCTTGACTGATACATGGCATGTTCCGGAGTTCAGGGAGGTGACATGGCATAAGAACTAATCTATATGGGAACACCATCTGGGGTTTTAAGCGATCCTGTACATGGTGCATCGTCAAGTTCCAAGACAATCTTCTGCTTGACTTACAGTCTTTCGAGTACCTTTGATTTCTCTGTTTGAAATTCGGCTGCCCATTTGTTTGAGGATGATAAGCCAAAGCTCATAATAATGTTTTGATACCATATCTTGCTCATAGGTTTGTTAAACATATTGCAAATGACTTACCTCAAATCACTAATGATGGTTCACAGTTGTCTAATCTGAGGAGCATTCAGCTGTGTAGCATCGAGCTACTTTGGACATCTTCATTTGCTTCTACTATTACAGATGCATAATCCATTTGGGGTGTGTATCATATTCGATGTCATTGGAAGGACCCGTATAAATCTAATTTCCCCATACGTGAGAACAAGTTGTACCATGGGGATGCCTTGTAGGGCATCTCTGTGTAGTACTGTTTTGATCTTTTCATTCTTTGGCGTTAGATCCGCACAACTTTACCCATTCAAAACGATCCTTAAAATGTGACGGTAAATCGATGAAGATTTTTATGTTTCTGTTTTATCTCTACTAAATGTCTCATAAGAATTGATATGGCATTTCTTTTAAAATCTTTCTCACCTTAAGTACACATCTCCTTGTCGGATCATAATATAACTTTAAACAATAATGGTCATCTGAATGTAATTACTATTGTCAGTTCTTAAAGCTTTTCTATTTGAAAGTATTTGAACTCTGGTAACATTCACAATAATAATTAATATCAACTCAAAATTTTGATTGAGATAGCATTTGAAATAGCATCATCTGGAAAATTTTCATAAACCTCTCTTCATATTACCTCTTATGCAGTGGGTTCTCTATTCTTGACAGTGATGTTCATCACACATTACATCACTTCCTTTTTGTCTTTTTATTTCTAAATCAGAATTCATATTAGTAGTAATACCCATAGTCTAAATCTGTGGCTTGCTTCCTTTCTTTGCAGTTAGATGTATTCTTTCACATGATCGGTGTATCATAACAACATAGGACCAATATTATGGCTGTTTTTTATTAAACAAATTTACTAACTCCTTTTAGGTGATGACAATTTCATTTAATAAAAACTATTAAAGGTTTCATAGCACTGATAGATGGCCTTGAATATTTTCATCTTTTTGCATTAAATCTAATAAAATTAAAATTATTATTAAATTGATAGATATTATATAATGGTAGGAATTTCTTGAAATTTTATTATAGTAACTAGTCATATTATTATAACATTGATAAGAAGAATTATATATCAGTGGATATCAAATCTTGAAGTAACATTCAAGAAATATATTGTTATAAGTCAATTTGATATTAATATTTAATATTAAATATATATCTATATATATCTATATATATGTAATATATATAACAGCATAATAATATGTATATAAGAAGACTTGAGGAACTCAGTTGCATATAATCCCACAGCACTGTGTTAGAACCAGCTAAGTAATTTTTAATACAATAATATTATAAGGGAAATATGTGGATTACAATCTGATTTATAAAGATGTTGGGTCACCCAGCACTATCATGAGTAATGTTGGTGGCTAACAGTGAGATTACATCTGTTTGGGGTTCCTTAGTTGGCACCTCAAACTAGTTTCTCTTATTTATATTTAATATATTATGATAATGAGAATAAAACTTCATTCTCTCACTCTCCCTACAAATTTCTTTCTTTGAATTTCATTTCTCTTTATTTTTTTCTTTATGATTTTACAACACATTATCAACAAATCTATTCTGAGACGATCAGAGAAATTCAGGATCAATGACCAAAGTTTCCATCTAATCTTACCAAGCTTAGAAAGAAGATCTAACTCCATAGTGCAAACCTAAGAAGGTAGGTATATGTCCATCTCCAAATATCTCATGTTAATTTCATTTTAACTAGATGGGGCTGACGATGCCATTTTTATAACCGAAGCTATGTTTGAAGGATTTGGTGTTCAAAGCTTGTTGAGAGAGATCTTCCATAACCAAAAGTTATGTTGAAAAAATATTATAAATACATAGGGGTAATTGACACTTGAATAATCCATAGGTAAATTAGGTCTTCATAAATTACTCCCACCTCTCACAGTTTAAGTAGGAATAATCCCCGTTTTGGGGGTTGTGAATCTGTTGTCCATGATTACGAGAAAGCGACTTACTTAGAGGTAATCTTATCCCTCTTTATTAGGTGTGTATTCTTAGCATTTATCATTTGCAAAAACATCACATATTTTATGTTTGATGCTTGCTAGCTGGCACCATACTATATTTTCGTAATGCAACTTTCGCTTTCTATGTGTATTTGTAGAAATGAAGAAAACGAAGACAAAATAAAGCATTTGGACAAGAATTAGAGAAACTAATCAAAGTTTTTGTCATGAGGTCACAACCATGGTATCCTGTGCGGATCAACTTGCGGTGTGATTTAGAACCATGATCTGTCGTACGAGCATTTTTAGTAGTCGCGACCCTGACACTTCATGGTCGTGACCACGGCCTTCTTCTACACAAGCTGTGATTCATCATTTCTAATATGAAGTGAGACCACGATTGCATTTTATGAAAGTCACGACCAAGCGGCGTTGGAGGCTACCATGATTTTATTTTAGGTTTATTTCAGCCCACTTTGTGCATGTATTTAGAGGAAGCTTTGAAAGAGCATTATTAGGTTCGGGTGTGTGGTGGCGCTCTGAGGATTCTCTCGTTTTTATTTAGAAATTTAGGGTTTTGTTTTGAGATTTAGATTTTGTTAGTTTGGGCGACTAAGGGCTAGAAGATTTGGAGACTATTATGGAACAATTGTGAAGATTGGAAGGAAAGAAAGTAAAGGATTGAAGACCATCATCTCTATAGAGGATTTGATATTACTGTTTAATATGTTTTTAATGTTTCTTATTTAGTATCAGTTCTTCTTGATGTTCTAATTCAACTAATCTGAGGTTTTGATTCCAATTTGGATATAGACCTTATGTTAATGTGTTGATTTTTATCTCTTGGGTCTGTGGTTTCTAATTGCTCATTGATTCATTCTTGTGCTAATTCATATTGATTCTTAATCACCTTGATATGTTTGTGACACATTATAAGATTTGAGAAGTCTGTGATAGGTTAAGATCTAGGTGAATCAACATAATTTGCTGAATAATAGAGATATTGATAGGAATTATGAGGCATAATTGATCTACTGATTCATGCATTACTAGAGTGCAGGGTTGAGTTAAACAATATACACAGTTGGATTGATAGATCCTTAGCTTTTGAGAGAGGTTATTAATTAATTTTTGTGAGACTTGCCTTGAGCATATGTCTAATTGACCTAATAGAGAGAGATTGCCATAAATATTGGGGGATTATCCATTTACATCAAAACCACAGACCCTTTACGATAACTTTGCCTTTGAAGAAATTTTAATCTTATTTTCTAATTTAGTCATTTTAGTTTCTTGGAATTGTTTGAAATATTCTTTTACTTAGTTTGGAAATAAAGAAATCATCCAAATTTCGATAATTAACACCCTAACGTAATGGTTGAATGTCGAAGTCATTGAGTCCGATACTGTAGGCCCATACTTCGCCACGAATCTATTTCATTGTGTATTTTAGCATAACAGTTTTGCTTATTTGTTCAGGGTTAACAATTGCGTTAATAATCGGCTTTAAATGTTTCTATTATACTTGAGAAATTTTGTTTTGTTTTTACTTTATTTGTTAGACTTGGATCAGGACTTTTGACATTTGTTTCACCTCTATTCTTGCTGGATTTCAGGCACCATTGATTCATGAAAAAGTTTGGTGATAAAGACCTAGTAACCTTGGACCACACAGAATTAGAGCGAATAATGAGACAAATTAGAAAGGACAAAAGGCAAGGTGAATTTGAGCAAAAATCAATGGCGAATGTTGAAAGTTTGGAGAAGGAGAAGGGTACCACAGCTCAATCTGAAACGGGAAGGTGTGTGCCCCAATTAGCCCCTCTCATGGAGGATTTGGAGAAAGCTTTGAGAGATTATGCTTTTCCTGAATTAAGACATGGCGCTCTGATGATTGGCGACGGGCTATACAAGCAAACAACTTTAAAGCTTCTAGCCTCTACTTTGCAGGTGATTTCAAAATATTCAATCCATGGGATTGTCAAATGAGACCCCAACACAAACATCTCTAATTTCTTAGAAGTGTAGCCACGGTGAAGTATAGCGAGGGTAAGTGATACTTATTTATCCTCTTGATACATTTTCCATTCTCGTTAAGAGAAAGAGGAGAAGCGTGGCTAAATTCAAACCTCAAAATAAAAATACATCTTATCCCATCACATCTTGTAGAACCCAAAAAAATTATAATTTTATGAAAAAGGGTAAAATGGTCACTTCGATAAAAATCCAAAATTTTTCTAGATCTCGGATGATGAAATGGACTTCACCGTTGGAATTGTCTCACGAAATCTAGCTACCACGTCGGTGTTCGTGGTCGAGATAGTCGAATTCCATGTTTTGAACAGGGTGTCAGTGTCATAAAACGGTGTAAGAAGGCATGTGATGTGAATGAGTCGCCTCTTGCATGTACCCATGTGACACATGTTGCATGATTAGTGAGAGGATGAGATGAATGACTTAGATTGTGCCAAGTGTCAAAAATCCAAAACTTAGGGACATGGATGGAATTAATGAGAAGTTAAATGAGTATAAGACAAAATAGGAGAATAGTTTTCTTCTCCATTTGGAACACAAAAATCGACAGTGGGCTGGATTTCCAGATTTTAGAGAGAGAAGGAGTGACTTCTCTCTAGATTTCCCGGTGTTTGGATCGTCGGTTAAACCGGGCTAAGAAGTAAGAGCGTTCATGTGAGAGGCTGCAGCGTGGATCTGGAATTTGATGAAGTTCCGACAACTCGAGAGGTAGGAATCTTTTCCTGCTATTCTTTTGGTAGAGCGTGTAAATGGGTGGGATACGAGGTTTGATTGCTTCGTAATTTTGGTCTCAAAACATTTGAAGCGAGTGGAAAATCTCTAATTGTGTGGTTGTGAATAGTGCCAACCCGAGGGTTTCACTATTCACGTGATTTTTGGTGTGAATTTTATGTTGTTGAGTGATTCAAAATGAATTGCTTGATTGGTTAATTAGCCCATGTGAGCTAATTTTGATGTTATTGATTGAGAATCGAATATTATGAATTATGGGAATTCATTGTGTTAATACATGCATGTAGATATTAGCATGAATGGCTTGGAATTGTGTGAGAATTAATATGTTAATGCATGTAATTAAATATGTTAACATGATGTGGAATTATATAAAAATATAATTGTGTGTAAGCCATTGGAAATGGTGTAATTAGCTTCGAGTGAGCTAATTTTGATGTTATTGATATGAATTAAATAACATGTGACATGTATGTAAATTTTGTTAATATATGTGTAAATGATATATTGGCATGTGTGGTTTGAGAATGACATAATGCATTTCATATGCACAGGGGCAACCTAGAAAATTAGGTGTGAGTGCACGGCATGAAGAATATAAAGGATGTTTTCTCGCGTTGGCTTAGGCATGCGTGAGGAAGTCGATGAAAGGACTCGAGACGGGATAGGGTATATAGGCATTCAAGTAGGATGCGTATATTTTCTTGAGTGTGTTTATGTTGAATCATTGCATATGCACTTAGGTGGGGTAATCCATGTGAAGTATCACTCTTTGGGCATTGCTCCTGTGGTCACTATTTCAAGTACGGGAGTGTATAGGAGACGGCCTTCGCTAGAGGCTGCGTTTAAAGAAAGCAGTTGTGGCTTTGGTATTTTCATTTTGTATAACATGTATTAAAATTCATGAAATCTTAATATATGTTGAAACTAAGTGATATATCAACTCTTGAACTATTAGTATATAGTTGATAGGTAATTTTGTGAGTATTGATGCATGGACTCAAGTGACCATTTTTACTCATTTTAAATTGTATATGGACCTAGTGTGATCGTTGTGAAAATTTGGGACAGGTTGTACCTTGGGTAGAGCTCCCCATACAAAGGAGACTTTGCCGATTTTTCGTGGTGGTCGGGTTACCCTGACATCCCACAGTATTCCTCGGGTTAATGGGTTGTCAATAGACCCAGAATCTTGACTTCACACACATCTTGGGACGGCTTGTTGCCTGGTTTCTTTCAAAAATTCCCTTGGAAAAAGCGGCAAGATGAGGATCGAAATACACAACTTTGCTCAATATGAGGGAAAGACCTTTTATGAGGCATGAGACCGTTATAAAGATCTCCTTAGAAAATGCCCCCACCATGATTTGGAAAAATGGATGCCAATGCATCATTTCTACAATGGGTTAACCAGGACTACTAGAACACTCTTAGACACCTCGGCTAGGAATTGCATTGATGAAAGAGTGCAAATGAAACACAGAAGTTGTTTGGAAGATATGGCTTTGAATAGCGCCAATGGGCGAGTGAAGAGCAACACCTAAGAAACTGAGTGGAGTACATGAATTGGATGTTTTAAAAAACCTAGCGGTTCAAGTCTCGTTACTTACAAGAAAGAAACTTCAGTCTACTGAATTACAAAATCTGAATAGAAACAAACGAATCATCGGAATGTTTTGAAAATTTATCATCATATTTTATTATAAATGAGATTTGATATTTTTATATTAATTTATTTTCAAAAATTAATTATCTTAATTAAAAAATAAATTGGAGCATAAATAAATAATTATGGGAATGTTTTGAAAATCTCGGATTTGTTTCCAAAAATTAATTATCGTATTTTTGAACTATGAGGTATGAGTTCTAAATAGATTTGATATTTTGTTAAATTGATTTATTTTCAAAAATTAATTTCATTATTTAAATAAATGGACTATTTTGAAAATCTTTGAATTATTTTCAAAGTGTTATCGTATTTTAGAATATGGTGTCAATTATAAATGTTATTTGATATTTTTGTTAAATTGATTTTTTTTTTCCAAAATTAAAATTACGTGGTGTGCGTTACAAAAATGAGATTTAATATTTTTTTAAGGTGATTTATTTCAAAATTAATGATCATGTCTTGAAATTATGGTATTGTTTCCAAAAATTAATTATCGTATTTTAAAATTGTAAATTAATAGGTTCCAAAGAGATTTGATAGTTTGTTAAATTGATTTTTCCAAAAAAATTAATTAATACAATTTAAAATAAAACTAGAACAAAAGCAAATAATTATTGGGATTTATTTTTAAAAATTATTCTCGTAAATTAAAACTATGTGGTGTGGCAGGGTATTTATGGAAGAAAAGAGTATGTATATTTTGTTAAATTTCAAGTATATTTATGGAAAGAAAAAAGTTAGCTAAACATGTGCTTTTTATCAGTACAAATAAGCTATTTTATATTTGAAGTTCAATTATAAACAAAATCATAAAACTTGAAAGAAGATTACAAAATTTATTTGTGAGATGTGTACTTATGGGTTATTATTTTGTTTATGTACCTGTAAGGAAGTGTTCAATAATAAACAATTATAAAACGGTTTGTCTGTCCATTAACCATTGATTAAAACTCACAGTACTTCCATTTTATAACACATTTTTAAAATCAAGCATATTAGATTATAAACATATCATGGTGTAAAAGAAATGGCAACATTAATGAAAAAAATCCATTCATTGTTCATAACATGAAGCTAAAGTAATAATAAAACCTAAAACAATTCCTAATCACTATTTAAAGTAAAAAACAAAAACAAAAAGTAATTCTAAAGTAGTTGGTTTTAGCTTTCTTCGTCATTCTCACATTTTGTTCATCCCATCCTCTAGATGCTTCTGCCACATCGTTGAGGAAGTCCATAGCCTCTTCAGGCACCTTGCTCTTGAATTCTTCTGAACATGGTCTCCACTAACTGCTTCCATGAATGGTGTCATCCCTTATAGAAAGTAACTCACCAAGAGCCATGTGTCAAAACCATGATCAGGGCATGCATTGCTGTTACAATGTACCTCTCCCAACATGCATAAAATTTTAACTGTGACAATGTGCCTCTCCCAACATGCATAAAATTTACCGTCTTCGCCCGACGGTAAAATTAATTATCTGCTTCTTCAAAGCGCTATATTTTGATTGGGACGGAAAATTTTCTTGAAAAACTCAGCTTGCAATTCAGCCCAAGTACGGATACTTCTCGGAGTTAAGGAATTGAGCCAGACCTTGGCTCCATCTCTGAAAATTGAAAAGGGGAAAAGCTACAAGTCTCATCATGTCAATGGATACGCCTTCTTCGTGGAATGCCCTTGTACACATCCTCAAAGTCTTTGATGTGAGTGTACGGGTTCTCACTCTCCATCCCAAGAAAAATCGGAACAAGTGACGATATTTGAAGCCTCATATTGAACTCGAAGTCCTGTAATTGAGGTGGAACAATGCATGATGGTGCAATCATTTTCGGAGGATTCATGTGATCTTTCATAGTTCTGAATGCCTCCTTAGAGTTGAGATCATTCTTGATGTTAAAAATTTGACGAATCTCCTCTGGTTCTTTTCCTTTAATCATTTCTGCAACATTCCAACATATTAATTTCAACAACTATTCTGCATCAAGATAATTTGCTGCCATGAGAAGATCATAAAGGAGTGATTGATCTTTATTTACAAACTGAACATCCCATTTCTTATGTTTATTCTCTTAGCCTTTTCATCTAAATGCTTGTTCCAATACTCTATCACCATCTTCAGGTTTGACTATCCACTTTTGGTATTGGAATCACACCATCCTTTCCTACCTCATGAACTACTGTATCATCTTCTTCTAGCATACCTTTTAACATCCTAGATTGCATTGCAGCTGCTAGACTAACTTTGAATATGATATCATCGCTACTCTTCAACTTCAAAACCTTCTTTGAACTAGACATGATAGTCGATCTAAAAAATCAAAAACTTACTTTAGTTTCATATATTTTGATGGAGTTAATACTATGTATGTATATTTATATAATATTAAGTTATAACTGGAAAAGAAATTTATAAACTTAATTTTTGTTAGAATTAGTATTACGCGCAAATTCGTGTGATTTCAAACTCTTAGTTTTCATTTTCAGTTTTAATTACTAATATTTAAAAAATAACTATATATTCAATTTTATTTTTACAAAATTTTCTTTATTTTTAAGGATATGTACTTTATTTTCAATATATATCCATTTCAAATTAAAATAAATTATATCCTTTTAGGGTTTCTATCATCGTATTCTAAGGATGTTCTTGTTACATATATTATAAAACCAGTAAAATTACCTAGTTTTTTCATGTCAAAGAAAAGTCTTTCTAGAGAAATTAATAATATTTTAGAGAAAACTGGGTTCAACTCAATTGAAAAATGTAGAAAAAGCAATCACAATAGTATAAATTAGTTTTATCTTCATTCATTTAAAAATATTTCAAAATATATGCGCTTTTTCATGTATCAAATAATTATTTCCTAAATAACTTCTTATTTGTTAGGCTAACAAGCACAATTTTTCTTCATTAGGAATACTGAATTGAGGTAATAAGATAACAAATTTTAAAAATTAGAAATATAATTACAATTGAAAAAGTTTAAAGCTAATTGCAATTGAAAAACTTTAACGGTGAAATATATAAGCCAATAAGACATAGTACAAGTGGTTAAGCCAATAAAAAACATAATGTAATATAAAGTGAATAGATGTAAAAAAAATTAAAATAGACAAGATATTCACTTTCGCTTAGCTAAATCAAAGTAAACATTGACAAAAATCAGAAAATACAATGAAAGTAAATATTTTAGTTTTTTTTTAGGTTTAATTGTTTTTTTTTAGGTTTTAGTTATATTTTTAATATTTTTAATTTTTAATTTTAAAGAAAATTATGTTATGGTTTATCAATATGATTCTATTTAAAAAAGTTTATGAGGAATGAAAATAATTCTTGTTAGGTGTTTTGTTTTTAGGGATAGAATTCTTGTTCTAAAAATGACCTTTTTGGCAAGAGTTAGGAAACAAAAAAAACATATATTTTTTTTAATAAAAGATTTTGTAGGTTTAGTTTCTATAATCCTACTTTGTTTTTTTCTTTTTATTAATTTAGAATCCTCACAGATTTTTAAAATCTGGAAGTACAATATAAAACCAAACACTCAAAATCTTCTGACCAATAACTCTTAAAGTATTCTAGTATATAAATAGTGAACAAGAATTCATCAAAATCGAAATTGTCTCTTAGATGTTAATGATAATTAGATTGAAACCAAGTAGCATATTGATGATGCCTTTTTTCAAGCTAGTTGGGGTACGGAGCGTGTTGGGGGTCGTTAAGGCGGACTGGATGATGCTAAATTTTGGTTTGCGGCTCTGGATGTGGCTCTTCTCTGCAAAAAGAATAAGAAAGAAGAAAGGTTGGTAGGGGCTTCGCCCGTAGCCGCTCCGATTCCTAAGTCAGTTTCTTTACGAGAAAGATAGGCGCCCAGAGGGCGAATGTGTTAAGCGTACCTTTCAGTTAGGGTGGCTGGTATTTATAGTGTATATTTTCCCAATTGGATGGTGGTGGATTCTCTCTTATTGGATGGAAGTTTTCTTTCCTTATCATTTGTCCAGTTAATAAGGATAGTGGAAGCGATTATTGAAATTATCTTACTTATTTATTGGTGAGATTTGGTTTGATTTGAGGATAAGCAATTGTTGGGAAATATCCTACTTTCCTCATTAGGTTGGTTTGATTCTGAGGATAAGCGGAGTTATTAGAGGAAATATCTACTTTCTTTATTGGCGAGATTTGGTTTGATTTACAGGATAAGCAGTTATTGAGAAATATCCTATTTTCCTTATTAGTGAGATTTGGTGTGATTTACGGGTAAGTAGTTATTGAGAATTATCCTACTTCCCTTATTAGCGAGATTTAGTCTGATTTGCGGAATGTGGGCCTTCCCAATTACCCATGTTATCGGCCTTTGGGTCGACGGTGAGCTTTCGTTTTAATTTGGTGCCAAAGAAGGCTTGAATGCGACGTAAAGGGTTTGAATCTTGATAGGCGTGCCTGCCAGCTGGGGTTCTTGAGTGGACACATTATTGTTTCGTTGGGCTGACCTCTTTCTTGGGCCTGGCGAGTGGACCTGTGAGCCTTATTTTTCAAACCCTATCACATAAAATACTTTAATGCAACTCTACAATTTTTTTAGTATCATTAACAAACAGCTTCAAGACTTCAAATTTTCAACAATTGGAACAAAATCAAGAACTCATATAAGAAAATAAATATTTATTTTTTTAAAAAAATCTACACAAATGTCTTGAGCAAATCTAAGAAAAATCTAAACAAATTGAAGAATAAATAATCGGAATAAAAATATTGAAAATTGAAGGGTTTAAAAAATTTGTTTTGAGTTTTCTAATATGTTTTTTTTCTTTGGGGTTTTACAGTCATCATCAAAATGGGTATTTTTGGAACAAGAATTCTCTTCCTCAAAACAAAACACCTAATATGAATTATTTTTAAATGAGTTAACTTGTCTTGGTTTCAAACTTTTTTTTTTTAAATAGAATTACATAATTTTCCCTGTATTTTATTACTTATGTCACTAAACAAAATTTTTATTTAATTTTACTAGGAATTAGAAAAGTTATCTTTTATCACTTTAGGACCCTAGAAAAATTTTCTAAGAGGATTTGCACCTCATATTATATGATAAAAAATTATAATATATTTATTTTTAAGATATTTTATGATGAATTATTTTTTAAATATTTTATTTAATATTTAAAGTAGTTTAATCTTCAAAAAAGTAAAGGATATTTAACAATTAATTATCTAACATATAACAAATATTTATATTTAAATATTTTTTTGATACAATATTTCAAAATAGTTTTTAAATGAATTGAGATAAAACCAATTTTATAAAGAAGATATTATTATGTTATTTTTTAATCGAACAATATTATCATGTTCTTCTTTGAAAAAAAAAAATACTAAGGCTCTGTTTGAAGCTAGGAAGAAGTAATAAAGGAAATAAAATGAGAGAAAATAAAATTTGAAAGGAAAATAAAAAATAGGTTTAAAGTTAATAAATTAATTCCATATGTTTATTCAAACTTATGTTATTTGTTTCTTTCAATTATATAAGGATTAAGAATATATTATGAATCCAAACATGAAAAAATCATTTTCCTTATTATTTTTTTATTTCCCAAATACTTTTCCGATTCAAAGAGTATAAAAATCTCCACAATAGAACTACCTCTGAGGTGGATGTGACACCCAATCGGGGTCTCGTTGACCACGAATCAACATCTGCGGAAACTGTGTGTCTCATATCATGAGACCCATACATGAGTAAAATGACCCGATAGGGCCCATCGTCCATACTCGTCCATGCGGTTTACAAGACCATACATTTTATAGATCTAAGGTTATTACATCCTCCTAATATGAAACATGCTTATATTAAAACTAGGTGGATTCTAATATATACAAAACAAGAATCAAGGCTGGTCAGGCGACCGTAATCACGACCTCTGGGCGCCATCTGCATGTACACGTCATGTACTGAAGGGGTCCCACGACGGGGTGAGCTAACGCCTAGTGAGATAAATCTGAGAATTTTACTTCCCACCTAGGTGCACATGTAAATGATCATTTCATAGTCAAACCAACAACCAATCCCGTGCATACATGTTTGTATTATCATGGAAAAAAATCTACATATGTAGCATGAGACGACCTACACATGCCCAATCTGGATCCCAACCTCAAACCCTGCAATCTGAAGTGCCAATGGGAATCAATATCGAGTCGATCAGACTCCCCATTTCACAGCTTAGTAGTCTATGTGATATTTATTTAATCATTCCGTGTCTTTTTGGGCAACAGAATTTTCGGGTCTCACTTAGCGGTCTCTTACATCCTCCATTTTCGGGCTTTCATAGTGGATATCTTTGTCTATAGCAGGGTTTAGGCTTTTTGCACGAAGTCTATCCCCTGCCTTTCGCCCAGACACATTTCATTTTCCATTTTCGTTTAACCTTGTGGAACCGATTGGACTTAGGTCCGTTCTGAGCCACACAATTCAACACCAAGCAGCGATTGCCATCCCGATACCATGAACACCTTTGTCATGTAATGTGGTGTTACCTGTCTGTCTGATTTGTGCAGCCTCGAGCCCATGACGTGTATGAAGACCTCTACATGGACATTCTACCATACACTATGTGTGCTATGAACACTCATGTCTAATGCAAACAACGTTTCAGATATTTAACATACATGCAGTCATGTTAATATTCCACATATTCAAATCAATACATCACATAAGCATGCACTACATCTTTTCTATCATTCAGTTCATTCGTGTCAAATAATTCCAGCCATTACTTAGGCAAGTAATGCCATAATTCATATTCTTGGGCCGAGACATAGTATGTCGATCCTTTCTGACTCAATGCATATAATTATTTCCATCTTTATCCACATAATTTAACATATTGACATGTCATTGAATTATGGCAATAACACACATTAGCCATTCTCGACCATAAATAGGCCATGCTTGGCCTAAATATCTGGACTTAGTCCGAGAAAGTCCGATTTTGTAAATACCACACAAAACATCAACATGCAATTCCTGCTAAGGCCGTATACTATCCCAGAAACATTTTGATTACAAATCGGTTCAGAAATAGAAGTTCGAAACGAGAACGGACTATTCCTCAACTGTCCGTGAACCAGCCCAATGTTCAGCCTACATTTTGGCTGAGAACTTTATTTTATTAAATTCTAGACTCGACGAGTTTTTTGTAGAATCTAAGAACGCGCACATCGGAATTCGGACGAGAAAGTTATGGCGGGTCTAAAGTTGGCGACGATTAAGGGTGTGCGGAAATTTGGGCACACCCCCAATTGCCATTATGCTTGGGATTTTGCCATCCCAGATTACAGTGTTCGGTCTCGAACAGTCTCGAAACCTCGTAAAATTGGTCTTTGACTATCACCTGATCACAAACAAACCACCTGATATCTAAGTCGCTCGAGAAAACCCCGGATGAAACCATTAGGCCATTACATAGCTAGGCGTAAATAACTTGATGGGAGGAAACCTACCTCTTGTAGCACGATTCGGGTTCTTTGCCGTCGAATGCACTCCTTGGCAACACTCCTTCCTTTCCTCTTTCTTTTTCCTCTCTTCCTCCTTTCTTCTTCTGCTTTTCTTCTTTCCTTTTCCTCCTTTCCTTACATTTTTTCTCCTTTTCCTTTCCCTCCATTTCTTCCTCCTTTCCCTCCTTCCTACTTTTCATTATCTCCTTCTCCTTGCTGCTCCCACGGACACTTCTGCTGCCCTCCACAAGCGATTTTGAGACCCCATATATATAGGCTTTAAAAAGGCCATGCATGGTGACATGCCATGTGTGGCATGCCATGTGTCACACACATGGCATGCCATGTGTCACACACATGGCTTGCCATGTGTCACACATGCATGCTTTGCCGTGCATTGTGACACGTGGCTTCATGTGTGCCCACATGGTTATCAATATTGTCATCCCACATGGTTCACCATGTGTCATCCACAATATTTCGCCATGTGTCGCCCATTACCGTTTTCTCGAGAAATACGTGAAATTCCGATATCTCGAGATTGTGAGAATCGGTAGTAAGTAGATTTCGTGAGACGATTCCAACGGTGCAATCTGTTTTGTCATCCAAGATATAGAAAAATCCCAACTTTTCTTTGGACTATTCGGGTAAACTACAGTTTTGCCCCCTTTTTATCTGAAAAATTCAAATTTAAAATTTTCATGGGTTTTACAGTGGATGAGTAGATAATAATTAAATCAAAGATCAAATTCACATTTCATTAGCTATTTTAGATTTTTCCCTTGATATTGGTTTACTGAGAGAGTTAAAATCTTATGCAAATATAAATAAAAGCAATCACACAAACAAAATATAGCATCAAAATCATGTGCTAGGAATGCAAATATAAAAACCTATCTTGACTATTGATAATCTAGTAAATATGATAAAGAGGTGGGAAGGGGTAAGGGGAGATTTAGATTCAAATCTTTATAAGAATATGTTACTATTACATAATAAACAAGATATTCAGATTCCAATTATTATAAGAACATGTTAGTATAACATAATAATTGATGGGGTTTGAAAAATAAGGCTCACAGGCCCACTCGCCAGGCCCAAGAAAGAGCCTGGCCCAACGATATACACAAGCCCACTCGGTAAACCCCAAAGGAGGGGCTTGCCCATTGAAGCCTTCAGCCCTTTCTACGTCAGCATTCAGGCCTTTTTGGTGCCAACCCGAATGAAAGGTCAATACGCACCGACGAAGTAGATTATGGAAAGTCTCCCAGATAAGGAAATAAATATATTATCTTTTAAACCCTAACCAAATCTCATCGATAAGGAAAGAAAAAAATAACAACGGGTCATCATGGCTAGGATCCCAGTAAGGAAGGAAGATTATCGAATAAGCCCACTTTCTTTCTATATCCATTACCAAATCCGATATCGTAACAAAAATATCCCAACCGATTGAAGACGATCCTAGTCATCATCAGTAGGACATCCTTATAAATACAAGACCATACGAGTAGTGAAGGTCGCAGCGGACTCATGCGCCTTACATGCAACACATTCGCCCTCTAAAGCGGTCTATCTTTCCCTCGAGAAGCGGCTTAGGCATCGGGCGGTATGGGCGAAGCCAGCGCAGTATACACTTTCTTGTTATTTTGCGAAGAACCACGCCACGAGAGGCTGCCGAGACCCGGCCTTTGCGGCGATCTACTTCAGCCCAGACGATTCGGGGCCTGCGGACCGGCCTAGCATGTTGGAGTCCGGCCCAGCGGCCCGCACGCTCGGCCAGTCAGTTGAAAAAGTCGTCGGTTGAGCGTGGAGTGCGTAGGAGCGATAGTTATTTACAATAAAATTGATCGCTCGGTTCGCGTGGTATCAGCTCGGAACACGGCGGGAGGCCTTGATCCTCGAGGATGTGGGACCCATTGGCGACGCGGACGACGGGCCTCACGATGCAATAGAAGCGTCTGAGCGGCCTGACGAGGTGGAGCGCCGCCTCATCCCGATGACGTCGATGGTAGGAATTTGAATAACTCACCGAGGGCGAGATACAGCGCCCCGCGGAGTACACGACTTGAGCTCGGGAAGGTCTGAATTTTCCTGCTCATGAAGGGCGAAGCCTGTCTCGATATTCCTCGGCGGCCCCGAAACGAGAAGCGGGAATCGGCCGAGCCGGGGACGCGGACGAAGTGGCCCCGGAAGGAAAGCCCGATGAAGCGACACTCGGAGAGTACGTCGGAAGCGAAGAACTTCACAGCCACCCTCGGAGCGGGAGAGAGCATCATGGGAGCGAGAGGAGTTAGAACCTTGACAAGAGCTCGGCCGCGTGAAGGAGGTGGTTAGAGGATGAGCTCGACAACTATGGACACCTTTGTACAACAAGCGAATCACCCTTCCACGGTAAAGGGTGCTTCCCTCTTCCGTCAAAATTCGGATCCGTAAATTGGAACCGTTCGATGGTGTCAAGGATCTAGTCGATCATCTCAACACTTACAAAAATCAAATGGAGCTGCATGGGTATCAAGATCCGGTATGATGCAGGGCTTTCGCCATCACATTAAATGGCCCTGCCTTGGCCTGGTTTAATAGGCTTCCCCCGTCATCAATCTCCTCATTCAGAGAGCTATCTATTGCGTTCGTGTCTGCCATTGGAAATTTGGGACGTATAAGCCAGTTATCATCTGTGACCATCAAGCGGGGCTCGCAGAAAAGCACGAGGTCTATGTCCAAAGATTGATGCCGAATCTCTAGAAGTATATATGCTAGACGAGAGATTTGCGATCAACTGCGTTCGATTCTTGGCTTAGGGGTTCGGTCGAAAGACTTGATGTTTTCCATGCAAAACCCCAACAAGCATGGGTGAGTGCTCGTAAACGAAAGTATATTAACGGTGAAGAAGCCTCATATCTGAAGAGCTCTTCCCACCCACAAAGAAAAAGAGGGACAGACGGCGACGAGGGCGAAATACGAGCGAGTGGCTAGGAAAGGACTTCCGAAAGATGGAGAGCGATCCCAGGCGTGGGAACCTCGAGTAAGCTTGGTCCCTCTATGATTCAGCTCTAGCGGCGTTGTCGCCTCGGCCCGGTTCCTCCTTAACAGCCTCGGTGTCCACGAAGTCTGCGAAGTGCGAAGCGGCCGGTTCTGAGGTGGCGACTGGAAAATGGTCGAACCCGCGCGAGACAATTCGAGTGCTGCGAGTTCCGTAGGACTACGGACCTGCACGGACATTTACATACAACTAAGAAATAAGAGTACTTAATACGGCGCGGGTACCTCCGACGCTTCATCTCCCCTGAAAATCAGCCTCATAATCAAGCTTAGAACCAGGCCCCGCCTCGTGATATCACCTCGCGGGTAGCGACCGAACACCCCTGACAACCCCTGGGGTGAAATCCGGGTAATCTCGGGGAGGTTCGCGGGGGGAGGAGAATCCGGTTCGACTCGGAAGGCCCATGCACGGCATCAATTCGAAATAGGGGACATACAGCGGTGTCAATGCCGTGACGACCGTCCATCACATTTCGACTCGAGATCTAGAGGATGCGACACCCCGTGGCGACCCGTTGGTAGGTCGGCGTAGTTGTGGCGACAAGGCTGTTCGCCAGTGCTTGGTGACGGGAGTTCGGATGATATCATCTTACTTGACCTTCGATAAAATGGGCATCGGAAGGGAGAAGTGGAACGTCGACACTTTCGTTTGCGGGGTTCTGCGGGGAAAGGTATTCTTATCTAAGCAATACAACTAGTACTCACCTTGAGGAGATCCCGAAGTACTGACTGGCAATACGGCGAGATTCCTCATTGTAGACGCCCGTACGCATAATATGTTGTTAGGCGAGACCCTCTCTCAACGATAAAGTTGTCCTCGCGTACCACATGATGATCGAGTTCCTACGGTAAAGCGGAGTAGGAATGGTTCGAGGAGATCGACGAGTGACCGAGGAATGCTACTCGACATCAGGTGAAGCGGCGGTCGATAAGCATTATACATGGGCCAGTAGACATCTTGTGACAGGTGCTCGCGGCAGAGCCCTCGAAGAACTAGAGCGGTGTCGTTAGATGGCTGATACGAACATCTACGCTATATCGACGAGCTGGTAGAGACCTCAGGCCTCCTCGCTCGATTTCGAGATAGAACAAGGCGTCTTATGAAGCAGAGCGGAGACATGGGAGAATTGACCACACGGTAATAACTCCGCGAGTGAACGTATTACATCCTTCAAACCGATCAAGCAAAAGATGAGGAGCTTCAAGCCAGAAAGACAAAAAGCCATCAATGAGGAGGTCGGAAAACTCCTCCATGCAGGAGCGATCAGGGAGGTTGAGTATCATGAGTGGTTGGCCAACGTCGTACTCGTCAAAAAAGCAAATGGCAAGTGGCGACTACGTATCGACTATTGATCAACAAAGCATGTCCAAGGACAATTTCCTTTAAGAGAATAGACCTCGCTATTAAGCGCCGTAAACCATGAACTCTCAGTTTATGGGCGCCTTGCCCAGCCCGGTCGGTATGGACTGACGACGAAAAGACCTACGTTTGTCTGGCGGGGAACTATTGTTATCGTGTGATGCCGTTCGAACTCAGGGAATGCGAGAGCTACATCGGAGAATTTGGTGAGCCAGGATGTTCGGAAAGCGGATAGGCAAAACTATAGGTGTACATAGATGACATCTTTGGTAAGTCCTGTTAGGTTCTCCACATTGCTCGCTCTCTCAGAGATTCGGATCTGAGAAACTAACATAAATTGAATCAATGCAGTGCCTTGAATTATCGGCCGAAAAATTCCTGTGTTTCTGTAGTCAGCAGCGGAAGGTGGAGGCAAATCGGATAAATAAGGATGTGCCTGACATTTATCACCATATTATAAGGGAATCAGTGATACATTTGGAAGAATTTCCGACACTAAGGCGGGTTAAATTATCAAGGCAATTGATAAATGCTAGCCTTTCTTCAGTGCGAAGAAGGCCTTTCAATGGAATCTGAAGTGTGAAGAAGCTTTCTCGACACATTGAAAACATACTGAGTTCCCCTCCCGTTCTAGTAAGTCCACATTGAAGGGGAGCTCCTCACTAATACTTAAGTGTCGGACTTCTCAGCGGTGTCCTCGTCGGAGACAAAGAAGAGTCACCGGCACCTCGTTTACTATTGCGATCGAGCTCACGAGAGGAGCGGAGGTACTAAGGATCGACATTAATTACGGCACAGTGCGCCTTTCGAGCTCAGCCCTTATTTCAGGGCTCATACCATAGAAGTTCCAACGAATACCCGGAGTAAACAGTGTTACATAAACCGAGACCTCGATGATGAAGTGGGCCTTAAATTTGGCGAGTTCGACATCGAGATGCGACAAAAAAGCGCAATAAAGGGCAAGTCTTGGCCGATCGTCATAAATTCCATCGGCGGAACGTGGATGCCAGGACAACGTGGCCTCTCTATGGAAACTCTCTATAGATGGAGCTCAAGCGCCTGAGGAGGCGGAGCGGAGTCTTATCCTAACCTCCCGGGAAAGGATGACATCAGAATGCGCTTTTTTCAGTTGGTTCTAAAGCTGACAAGTAGGAGTATGAGGCGGTCTGTAGAGCCTCGGCCATACGCCTATTCATTAGAAGTTGACCCCGGCTAGAGGTCCGCGGCGACTCAGTTTGGTAGTTAGATAAATAGGAAGACACTTGGGCAGTGGAAGGATGATCTTATACCTCAAAGGTGTCAGAGATTTATTGAAAAAATTCGTCTTGGTTCGGGTCGAAGCATGTCCCCCGGACGGAAGAATTCCCAGGAATAACGCCTTGGCAAAGCTGGCGACAATCTCACGGAAGACTATAAATGACTCTGTGGGTACAGCAGAGCCTTCTGATCTGCGTTGTTTTGTACAAGTCGCGAATTAGGTGAACAGACCCAGATTGGATGGACCCCGAGCAGACTATATAATAGATGGAGCGCCTACTGACCGAAAAAGCAGAAGCTAAAATAAGGACGAGGTCAGCCAGGTTCACTAATCATAAGGGAAGCTTCTATAAGCGAGGGTTCTTCACACCAATCCTTAAGTGCATCGCGGGAAAAGACACCGAGTACGTGTTAAGAGAGTGAAGGTATATCTGGAATCACATCAGACTCGAGCATTGTGTAGGAAAGGTCTTGGGGCAGGGGATACTCGGCCTACAATACCAAGCGCGGCAGACCTAGTCAAAATGCAAGATGCGCGGGAGCACGCGAGATCTCCGCCTTCCATGAGCCCTTGGCGTCGATCCACGAGCCCACGGCCTTTCAATGTGGGGTTGGACATGCGGGACCGCCTGGAAGGGCCAATGTAAATTCATCATCGTCGCGGTGGAATTACTTCACCAAATGGGTTGAAATGCGGAGCCACTAGCCACAATCACAGAGCGAGAAGATATCACGATTTTGTGTGAGCCATCGTATGCAGGTTTGGTATCCAGAGCCACGAGTGTCGAACAACGGAAAACAATTGACAATGCAATTCAGGATATTTTGCATTGCCCGACTCGGGAGTAAAAATTACTACTCGTCCCAGGCACATCTCACGGTCAAGCGGACGGTAAAATCACCATCAGAACCCTTAAGGCCGCTTTAAAGACCAAATTGGAAGATCTTAAAGGAAAATGGGTAGAATACCTCCCCGAGGTACTATGGGCCTACAGGACAACACAGAAGTCAGCATCCCGAGAAACCCCATTCGCCCTAGCCTTAGGCACGGAAGCAGTAGCCCTTATCGAGGTCAAATTAAAGTCCCTTAGGATTGAGTTAGCAGCAGTGGAGCACAATGATGAGGCTCTCCACCTAAATTTGGATCTCTTAGATGAAGGATCGGGTTCTAGAAACACGTGCAGAATTACCAAAGGAAGATGGCGAGTACAACTAAAAAAAAGTCAAACCCGAAGCTATCTTGGGTGATTTAGTCTTAAAAGCTCTTGCCCGACAAGGAAAATCGGCCGCTAGGAAGCTGACCCCGACCTGGGAAGGCCCCATCGTATCTCAAATTGATCGAGACCGGGCAATTATGAGCTCAGACGGAGGAGGGAAAAAATTTTCTGGCTTGCCCATGGAATGCGGAACATCTTAAGCATTTCTACCAGTAAACATCGGTTTGTAGCGTTAAATAAAGCCTTGTTAATTCTCAGATGACGAGTTGAGCATTAACCGGTTATTTTGTTAGACGTCCCAAACAGCTCAGATATATAAGGCTCAGAAAAATACATAATGAGAAAATTCATAGCCATAAAAGAAAAGGTCTCTCTTTATTCATTCAGTTACATTCAATTCTAAATCGAAGTGGCATCCACCCATCTTGAGATACTTGGTGGCAGTTCCCTCGAAACAAAGAAAAGAAAACTTCCAGGAAGAAAAAGGAAAATGAGATGGAAATAAATAAAAAAAAAAAAAAAAAAAAGAAAGGAAGGAGAAGAAAGGAAAGAGGTGGAAAAGGAGAAGAAGAAAGGATGGGGAAAAGTTTATGCGAGAGAAAGGAAAAGGAGAATGGATGCGGAAGAAAAGAGGAAAGGAAGGAGGAAGAAAGGAGAGGAAGAAGAAGAATAAAACGAAAGGCGACCTGAGGGTGTGCGCCTTCGGACGCATTCCTTGAGGCGAAGCTAGGGATAACATGACTCCATAAAGGGGAGATTGGGGCTTACAGCTCCCTGACGAGAGATCAATAAATTGGGCCAAAATCTTGAGATGAACCCCATGAGGCAGAACAAGCTTCGAATCCCATCAGCGCCGTTTGATTTTACACTGTACCATGAAAATGAAATCTAAGTATGGGTTATAAGAAAGCGAGCCTTCATTTATAGGGATGCCCAGAAGCACTGGAAGTGACATGTCGTTCCAAATTCTCCATAAATTGGCATTAAAGGCACTCGCATCTTCAAGAATCGAAGTCGGATAAGCGATACGAGAAGTGGTTGAAGTTTAAAGCTTTAGGACCGAGACCTGTGCCCGGACGGTAAGCTCCTTTGACAGAGTTCATCTACTCTCCCACGAGACATGATGCTAGAGTCGAGATCATTTCGAATTTGGATCGCTACCGAAGGCTGACTCCGGAGCTTGATGGCTCTTTGGCGAGTTCATCTACTTTCTACGTAGGCAGCATGACCCTAGAGTCGGATCGGCTCGGGCTGGATCGCCACAGAGCCTCGGCGCGGGCCTAGTAGCTCACTTTGGCGAGTTCATCTACTACCTGACCCATAACACTCAGGTCGGATCATTTCGGGTTGGATATACAGGCCTCGCCTACAGGCTGATGCTTCCTTTGACGAGTTCATCTACGCATAGGTATAGCGACAAGAGTCAGTCCGGCTCAATTTGGATCGCCACGAACCTCGACACCCGGGCTGATGGCTCACTTCGAGTTCATCTACTCTACCACACAAGTGTGACTGAGGTAAGATATTTCAGTGGATCGCCACCCAGGCCTCGGCGCCGAAGCCCGGTAAGCTCATTTGGCGAGTTCATGCACGCTGGGCCGCGTACGACTGAAGTCGGATCATTTCAGTGGATCGCCACCCGAGGCCTTGGCGCCGGGCCAGTGGCTCACTTTGGCGAGTTCATCTACTGCCTTGGGGCTACTGGCCCTGGGGTCTGGTCATTTCGGGTTGGATCGCCACAGGGCCTGGCGGCCAGGAGACCCCGGTGGCTCACTTTGTGAGTTCATCACCACTCTGCCTGAGCCATCTTGCTGGGAGTCGGATCATTTCGGTTGGATTGCCACGAGGCCTCGGCGCGGGCCAGTGGCTCACTTTGTGAGTTCATTTCTCTGCACGGGCCCGCGTTGCCTAGGGTTAGATCGACAGGCTGGTTCGGTCACTAAGGCCTCGGTAGCCCAGAGCCGGTGGCTCACTTTGGCGGGTTCATCTATTTGCTGAGCCATTAGCTGAGGAGTCGGATCGGATCGGTGGATCTCCACGAGCCTCGGCCTTTCAGACCCGATAGCTGCTGGTGGGTTCATCTACTGCACGGGTGCCTGGCTGGGGCGGTCCATTTCAATTTGGATCGCCCGCCAAGGCGCCCAGCGCCCCGGGCGAGTGGCTCGCCCATTGAGTTCATCTACGCACGGGCCCTTATTTGCCTAGGAGTCGGATGGCCTTCGGTGGATCGCCGCGAGCCTCCGGTGCAGGGCCTAGTAGCTCTTTATTGAGAGTTCATCTACTCTGCTGAGACCCACCTTGACCTAAGAGTTAAATCGACTCGGTGGATCAACCCGAAGACCTCGGCGCGGAGCCCGATAGCTCACTGGCGGTTCCATCTGCGCTGAGCGCAGCGCCTAGAGTCGAATGACTCGAATTTGGATTGCCACAAGAGCCTCGAAGCTCCGGGCCAGTAGCTCACTTTAACGTTCATCTACTCTGCACCACGGGCCTTTGAGTGAGATCTTCGAGTGATCTTCAGGCGCAGTGGCCGAACCTGCGACTCCTTTGGCAGTTCATCTGCACTTGCCGCGGGCCAGCGGCTTTAGAAATTGATCGCTCATGTTTCGGATGTACCAAAAATTTTCATTGACCGGACCTCTTCTTCAGCGGGTTCATCTTCTCTGCCTGAGACTATCACGTAAAGATGCAGATCGGCTGGTGGATGTGCGAAACGCTCAGCGCTGAAACAGTATTTCAACGAAGGTTCATCTACTCTGGGAATTCACATTGCCCACAGGTAAAGTCGGCTAAGAGCAGATGTGCAAACCTCAGGCGCCGGCCGATAACTCACTTGGCGATTCGCTCTTCTTTACGAATGACTAAAGGAGATGGATCAGTAGTACGGATCATACAGGCCTGAAGCGAAGCCTGTTAACTCGCTGATGAGTCCATCTACTCTTGCCGGGCACATGACTAAAAGTGGATGGTCATTTGAATCTTTAGACCTGCCACACGACATTAGCTCACTTGGGCGATTCGCCACACTACTCGAATAATGCGGCCAGCTGTTTGGCGGCGAGTAGCTAAATGAAACCTCAGCGACCAAATTCAAAGAAATCAACTCTCTGACTATCGGCTTCGGACATTGATTGGAAGCCTACGACCAAGGTGTCTGATTCATGAAGAAATGGCGAAAATACACCCGGTAGAACCTGAAAGCGATAAAAATGAATATTTATTAAAGAGGAAGGCTACATATGTCTTGGGTCCCGGACAGCTAACAATATACATGAAAAGAAAAGTATAAAAACCACGACATCAGGCGGGCGAAAGAAGAGCCTGAGGAACTGCCTCCGTTAAGCGGGAGGAACATACGGTGGGAGAGAGTGGGCTTGTGGGAGTACCGTTCTTGAGAATAGTTCCACCAGAGAAAAGACTCATCGCCTCCTCGTCACTAGGGACCGTCGAGGTTGAAGTCAGCAGGTAGGCGATCGAGCGACCCTCATTGAAAAGCTAATACGAAGCTACTTGATTCTTGGCTTGGTCCCTCCAATCTCCTATAACTGTTCTGAGCAACCAAATTTATTTCTTGATGAAAGGTCCCAGTCCATGACACTCCTCATTCGAGGCGCTCAGGTTCAAGCTCTGGGAAGCTCACGAGCCAGGTCTAGCGGCTACCTTATCGTGCCGAGTTCGTGGGTGGCGCACGTAGCTCCTCTTTAGACTCCCATAGCTCGCCAGGGTCATACAATGAGCTCGTGCTAACAGTAGGCTAATGCCCGATGACCTTAGCCAATCCTGGTCTCGTGGTCATTATGTGCAGCTTGCGTAGCATATTGGGACCTCCCGAGTTGGCCTTGACCCAGCGTCAAGTTATTTGAACTTCATCTTCTCTACATACACTAGCAGCACGGGCCGACATGGTGTGCTTCAATCGAGATTCCTCTGCCTCCCTCGGTCTGCCTCTTTCCCGTTCTTACAGCTCAGTCCACTCAGAAGTAAGGGAGGACACCCTCGCCTTGTAAGCTCGGGTGGCTTTAACATGCCTTTCGTTTAGTTTGGCCTTTTTGGCCAAACCCTTCAAATGAGTAGCCACACGCATCGACATAAAGTCGACATTAATCTGGGATGGGCATTTCAATTCAAAATGGAAACGGACCGCGGCCGGGATACTTAGAAGACTACGGAGCGACCCACGGAGAGATAGGGCCAAAGCACTTCATCAACGAGGCGGCACTACATTTCTGAGATCGAATCCTTAAGGATGGATGAGACTGCGCTGCGAGTTGACATTGAAGCGAAAGAGTCCCCATCTCATGGAGTTGCCGGATCTTTCTTTTTCAGCTCTTATCTCCAGAGAAGGTGACCTAACATTCTTATTTGGCGGATTCCAAACGGTAGCTGGCTTGACATGCTTAATTTGATCAAGAGCTCCACCCAGAGACTTTGCCTTCGCGGTGGACTGGGGCAGGGGTTGCGAGGCCCAAGGCGTAAAGCACTGTGGGAGCGTTTCTGTCTGGCTGGCTTTCGGGATGGAGACGGGACGGAGAAAGATGAAGCGCCTAATTTGAACCTTGGCAAAATCGGCGAGTACTTCTTAGAGGAGCCGGGTTTCCTTTTCACTCGGGGCTTAGAGACGGCGTCTCAAGCGGCAGCTCTCCCCTAGTGGGATTGTGCGAGGGCCCGATGGGAGACTCTCATGGTGGGAAGGAGGTAGGGACCACTCAGCGGCGAGCGAGTGAACGAACCAGAGGGCGAGAATGTCAGTTTAATTAGCTTTGCGTAAGGACGAGGAGGACACTTCGCAGCCAGTGGCATTGTCTTGATCTTGAGATCAATTCGAGGCACACGAGAGCATGGGGACAATGCGGAATCGGAAATATTCGGCGACTCACACAGAATTATAACAAAGCAGACGAACACTCACGAAGATTCTCAAGGGTGGTCCAAGACACCGGAACGCCCAGGGTGTGGATCCTTGTCGAGGGTCGTACTCCCGATTACGACCATTAACAAAAAAAAAAAAGAGTAGAGCGTCCACTTCCACGACACGTGGAAGAAGGAAAATGAGAATCACGAGGGGAGCTCGGAATGCCTAGAAAAAATAGAAGCCCTGCTTGATCTCCTTCGGGCTAAAAAGATAAAGGAGCAAAGCTACACTGGGAACTCCAAGCCCCTTGTCCCTAAAAAAGGCCAATAGGCCAACGAATACTGACCATTGGCGTGAGTTAGGAAGGACAAACATTGAAATGTTATAAAACCCTTTTATTAAGGGATGCGAGGAAGCTTGAAGACCATTATCGAAAGCCACTTCAAAAAAGCATACCATCTTCGGCATGGAAACTACATAAAAGGTTAGAACGTCGGGGGACCACACCTGAACACCAAAAGGAGTGCAATAGCGTTTAGGAAGGTAGCCGTGCGAGGACCAACCTTGCTAGGCCCCACGATTGACGTCTTTGGACGGTGGATTTGGTATTACGATCCCTCAGGATGCTCAATCGATTTATTCTCCCACTTACCCTTGTCGAGGGAGAAGCATGAGGGGCGTTCGGAGTTCAACGGCTGGCCGGCGGTGGAGAGCTCCTAGCGTCGGGTCGGGCGACGGCGGTAGAATCACCTCCGATACATGAGGGCGACCGGACCCATGATGGAAGCAAGTAATAAAACCCAAACTTGGCTAACCTAACCCTAGCGCCTCGTCGTGTCGCTCAAAAGGAGACCAAGAAGATAAAGGCGTGGTAGACCCAAGAATACAATAGAAGAAGCTATCCTAAGAAAGACACTAGAATAAGACTCTGCGCCAAAAAGGTCCAGACAGGGGACTAAAGAAGAGGGAAGCTCGAATTCGCTAAAGGCAAAGAAAAGGTCTCAGGATCAGAGGCACATAAGACAGAGGATGCTCGCAGAAGAAACGAGAAGGCTGAAAAGTGGAAGAATGGTAGCGGAAGCCCAGGAAGAGTCATCATTATCACAAGACAATGTGACCAAGCCACTTTAACCTTCAGCCGAAAGCAGATGCGTGGGGTGCACCGATGCGAGAAACGTTCACGACCGCCCATAGTCTGCAGTGCCACACGAGGCAGGAGACAGCGTGGGTTTGAAAAAATAAGGCTCACAGGCCCACTCGCCAGATGAAGAGCTTAGCCCAATGATATACATAGCCTCTGTTAAACCCAAAGAAGGAGGGCTTATCGTGACCATTATTTTCTGATAAACCATTAGGGCCTTTTGGTGCCAACCTAGAATGAAGGTCCAATCCGCTCGGCCCGAAGGCCAATTATGGGAAGTCTCCCAAAGATAAGAGGAAATGAATGTTATCCTAATACGACCAAATCTCATCGATAAGGAGAAAAATAACAACGGTCGTCATCGAAATAGGATCCCAATAAGGAAGGAAGATTATCTGAGATAATGTACTTTCTATATCATTTACTGCGTCAAATTATCGATAATAACAAAATATCCCAACAGTAGGGAACAAATCCACAGTCATCATCAGTAGTAGGACATCCCTTATAAATACAAGATACCATACGGTGAAAATTCACCTTGAGACTCATACGCTTTAACACATACAACACATTCGCCTCGCGATTATCTTTTCTCTCGAGAAGAAAGTGACTTAGGCATTGGAGCTGTGCGGCGAAGCCCGCTGGCAGACCCTTCTACTTTCTTGTTCTTTTTGCGAGGAGAAGAGCCCGCATACAGAGGCTGACAGTGGCTGCGACGATCTACTTCGGCCAGACGATTCCCGGGAGCTGCGAGACCAGGCTGACATCCCGGTCCAGTCAGACCCAATGACTACGCTCAGACGATTGATTTGAAAAAAGGCATCATCAATAATAAAAAAAAATCTAGTAAATATGATAAAAAAGATGGAGTTTTACTTACTAGATCTTCTTTACTCCATGGGTTTTTATAAATACCACTTAAACCTTCTTTAATTAGAAAGTTATATAAGAAAATCTGAAAGTTAGAAATGAAGAACAAGAAGCCTTTAAAATATTATATAATAAAAATGTTGTGATTCTTATTTGTATTATTTTCTAGATCAGGAGGACCCTCAGTTCAACATTTAAAATGTTAGTAAATCTATTTTATTAAAAACTGATATGAGTTTTAAACCACTAAAAAATATTCAGAAAGATGTTTCAGATAACATTAAAACTTTAAATTACAACAATTTTTAAAATTAAACGATATTAAAATCAAAAACTTTATCAATACAAATATACTTACCCTTAAATATATGGAAAATTTTGGAAGTTTTTCAGGTGAGCGTTTTACTCTAGAAAGCCAGATGTTTAATGGAGATAAATGTTTTATTTTAGAATTTCATTTAATTAATTGCTCAAGGTATCAAAATTATTATTATAAATTCTGTTAAAAAAAAAAATCATATGCACTATGACACCTCAGTTCCAATATATTTTAAAATTGCCATCACTTTAATTTACCATTTTAGATTTATCCTTTTGATGATTTCATTAAATTGAAATATTAGAAAATAATAAAATTTATTATTTAATAAGTTAGAAATAATTTAATTTTAAATTTCAGATATATCAAAATATTGCTAATAATTGCAACTATAGTCGTAAAATAGAATGAATATAAATATATTAAATAATTTCCTTTAAATATCTTTGATTTCAAGGTATAAATTTGTAAAACAGGGAAAATTCGAATTTTCTTTAAAAAAGGAATAAACGATATTGATTAAACAAATTTTCTAAATCTCGGATGAACGGGTTTAGAGAGGAAGAGTGCTTTTATAGTTGAAATCGTCACCATGTGAAATCTTAGGCTAACGTCGAATTCAGGGACGATTAAATTTCATCATTTTAATGTGCATGTGTCGAGATTAGTAAGTAAAGAAAGCAGGTTTGAGGAGCGCGTGTGATGTGACAAAAGTCACATACTACATGTACCCATGTGACACATATTGCATGAGTAGGAGAGGATGAAATGGATGACTGAGATTGTGCCAAGTGTCAATAATCAAGAAAAGGACATTAAGATTATTATGGAAATGTAAGTAAGGCAGACAAAATGCAAATAGTGATCTTCTCAAATGAAAGGAGATAAAGCATGCAGTGGCTGGAATTTTGTGCGTGGGTTTGATTTTGAGGTTTTAGAGAGAAGAAGCTCATTCTCTCTCGTTACGATCGTTCGGACCATCGGTTCTCGACAGACAGAAGCAAAGAAGTCGATCTGTGACCGAGGGCTCGCGTGGACATCGATTTCGTGGAGTTCAGTAACTCAAGAGTGAGATCTTTTCCTACTTGTGTTAAAATGCTTTGGAAATTAAGAAGCTAGTGTGTAATGTGGTTTGAGTGATGTTACGAGGCTTGGATTATGTATTTTGGTCTCAAACATTTGAGCCCAGAAGTGGAGAAAATCCCCATTGTTGTGGAAGTTTGGCAAACGATTTACCAGCAGGTTTCTTGTTCATGTGAATGAGTGACATGGAGTTTTGGTGTGAATGTTTATGATGTTAATAAATTCAAAATGAATTGCTTGTATTTGCTTGTTATTCTTAGCTACATGAGCTAATTTTAGAAAATTGTTATTTATGAATTTAATAACATGATTTGGATTGATATGTTGGTATATACATGTTTATATATTAGCATGGTTGTTGGGATTGGCATAATGCATTCCATATGCAGGGCACCAGAATATTGGGTGAGTGCATGACATGAAAGAAAATAAGGAAAATGTTTGTGAAAAGGAATTTCAGGAAAGATTTTCCGAAGAATTGCCTTAGAGAGTCGTCCAACAGATCACTTAGGATGAGGACCAACATTTACTGTAGACATTATCCAGCAATTAGCCTCCGAAGGTAGTCCAGTATATTTACAGATTTTGGTAGTAAGTTTTGAGAACAGAAAGCTTTGTTTTGAAAACTGTGATTTCTCGCATTTGGCTTAGGCATGTGTGAGGGAGTCGGTGAGGACTCGGGACATGGGTTTGGGCATGTAGACATTCGAGTAGGTTCATGTAATTGCTTGGATGTAATTGTTTTCCATGACATGTGCACTTAGGTGGGAGTAACTTCACGTGGAAATTATCACTGGGGCTTTGCTCACCTGTCGGATCACTATTTCGGTATAGGGTGTACGGAGGACGGGCGCTCAGGGCCGCGTTTTAGAAGAAAGCCGGGTTGTGGCTTTGGTATTCGTTTTGTAGAACATGTATTAAAACTTCATTTGATATATGTTTTGTTTAAAATATTATGTATCTTGAACTATTGGTATATAGTTAGTATATATTTGAGTATTGATGCATGGGCCCAAGTGGCCTTTTACTCGCATGGACTGGCGAATTATTGGTCGTTGGAAAAATGATTGGGAAGCAGGTTTTTTGTATTCCCGGTGCTCGTCTGAGGGCTTTGGGTTGCCATGAGATGATTATTGGGTTGCAGATGTCGATCTTCCACGAGTTAACGGGTTGTCAATGATACCCTTTGGTTTTAGGGCGTCACAACTTGGTATCAGAGCCTAGGTTTATAAATACCTAGAGCTTAGTGTCAATAAGTTAGGTATGCGATTACCTAGGACTTGATGGGCATGGGTTAGATCACGCATTCCTTGTGCACTCTGATGATTATTGTGTGATGTGTGATTGTGTCATTATGGTGTGAGATTTATTGTGCTTGATGAGATAGCATAGGAAAAAAAAAATTGTTGGACACAGGTTTATTATAAGAACAAGTTGTTTGAGAATTTTGGGCAAATAGTCGAAATTAAACGAAAAAAATAATAATAATAATTTAGACCAGTAACTCTAGTTGACCTTGAAACGGATGGTTAATAGAAATTTGGAAAATTCAGTTTTTGCAGAAAAGTTTGTAATTAACTGTAGAAAGAGATGCCAGTTTGTAAATGAATTAAATTGACAGCTCTTTTGACCCCAGATACTGAAACTATTGATGAAAAAAACAAAAGGTGTGTTAGGAGAAAATTTTTTACGTGTTTTACAATGTGTAAAGCAGGAAAAAATAATATTTGATTATCTTGGAAAATGATATATATATATATATATATATATATATATATATTTCATGTATATATATAATAAAAAAATTTTAAAAAATAAAATAAAATAAGTAAAATTTTATGAAATAAAATTTTTGTTACTATATGATTTAAATATGGTATTGTCTTACATTACCTATGAATGCATGGACACATTGTATAAAATTACCGAGGTATGAGAATGTACTCTAATTTGTGTTTGCCAGAGATGTGTAGTTCATGATAGAGTTGGAGAAACCTTGAGGTTGAGACTTTGGAGGAGCCCTTGTATGTGAGTTCTCCCCTAGGGATTAGGGCGAGGATAGGGATGATATGTCGTGGTTGCAAGTTAGAGATCTCGGGGATTCTACTCACATTCTGGACTGAGGTCATGGGCATCATCAAAAGGATTGGCGGCGTGTAAGGGATGATTGGCGACAACAGTGTTATCATTGTAAGCGTAGGAGGTTCACAGCCTACACGCGGGACGGTACTCATGCGATTTATGTGCAGGATTAGCGTGAAATGTTTTTAAGCGGTGTACGAGTCTGGGGTATGGGGGCGGTTGATTTAGCTAGAAGCTTTACTGAAGTTGAGTGAGGCGAACCGTCTACCTGGTAAATACAGTATGAGAGGATGTTTTTACGGATGAGCCTCTTAGGGATTGCCTACGTGAAGTTTGAGCTTGATGTCGATTCTGTTGCCCGCCCATCTTTATAACTTACGCATAGGATGGCACCAGTGTAGTTCACGGGAACTCGAGTCCCGACTACAGAGCTCTTGAATAGGGGTTCCGCTCAGCGAAACACTTCCGCCATAGGCGCTCCAGTTCTGTTGCGAAGAAAGGACAAGACCTGGCATATTGCATTGATTCTGACTGATTGAACCGGGATTCACGATCAGAATCGGTACCCATTGTAGATTGATGATTTGTTTGATCGGTTGAGAGGCCCGCGAGTCTACTCGAATGGAATCTTGCTTCGCGATTACCATCGGTGAGGGTTAGGACAATATCCCTAAGACAGAGTTTAGGATGCGTTATGGGCACTTTTGGTTCTGATGATGCCCTTTGGATTGGCGAATGCACTAAGCGACGTTATGGACCTCATCATTGGAATGTTCGACTATCCCTAGATCGATTTATGCGTGCGATCTTCGTGGATGACATTTTGATCTACTCAGTCGAGTGGGGCACGACCTCACTTGAGGATTGTTTATAGTTGAAGTCATGGTTAATACGCTAAGTTCAGTAGTACGAGTTTTAGTTTATTGAGGTGAGATTTTTAGGACACGTGGTGTCGATCGAGGCGTGTCGGTGAACTAGAAGGTCGAGGCCGTGATGAGTTGGAGGCGGTGATCACCGAGATACGTAGTTTCTTTGGGATTGAGTACAGATTTTCACGGGATTCATTAAAGTTTCTCCGGTCGCGGCACCTATGATGAGATTAACCGGAAGGGGTGAGTTTGTTGGATGACCGATCGGGGAGGCATTTGGGAGTTGGGGAGGCCCTGTCCCAGTTCTATCTTGATAGTCCGGACGGGACGAGGGTACACGGTACCTTGTGATACCTCGAGGCGGAACTAGGATATGTTTTGATCACGATTAAGGAGGGTAGTAGCTTATGGTTCTCGTCAGGTTGAAGAATCATGGCGAAATTACCCCCACCTGACCGCTAGATTGGTGGCGTGATGCCGCCTTGAGTTAGCGCCTACTTATATGGCGAGGAGTTTGTGGTGTACTCGAGACCACAGTGAGTATATCTTCCCAGGTCAGGACCTCAATATGAGGCACGCGAGATGGATGGAGTTTCTAAGGATTATGACTTCACTTTGCATTTACCATCTGGTAAGGCAAATGTAGTGGCGATATTTCAGTCGGAAGATGCAGAGGAGTATTGGCTAGTATGGCTACTCGAGTGACGGATGCCGAGGGTGTGAATTACGAGTTTGGGCTCGATTACCGCGAAGTAAGCTCCGGGAGGCCAAAAAATGTTAAGGGAGTTTTGTAGCTACTTTGTCTCTACATTTAGTAGAGTGATTGAGTCAGGCGTAGGACGGAGATAAGTGTCCATCAGGGGGACCAGATACAGTTAGATGCAGGTGTCGAAATTTGGGTAGATCCCTGTGTTATGGTGATCTTGGTATAGGAGCGGGTAGCGGGTTCCCAGTTGTGGAGTTGAGAGAGGAGATTCTCGGGGGTTTCATTGCTCTCGAAGTTTGTGCATCAGTGACTGAGATGTACCGGATCTGTTGCCGGTACTCTTGGAGCGGGATGAAGAGACACGTTAGGGGACTTTATTCGACAATGTCTCACGTGTTGTTGGGTTAAGGCGAGCACCGGAAATGAAGCGGGGGCTCGCCGATAATGAAGGTGGTGGTGGAAGTAGAGCGCGTCCACGATGGATTTTGACCCGCACACGAACGCCATAGAGACATGATGCGGTATGGGTGATAGTAGACTGGCTCATGAAGTCGGCACATTTTCTAGCCATGCAGATGACCTACACATTGGAGATATTCTGTCGGTTGTACATTCGAGAGATAGTCTTGCTACATGGTGTACCAGTATCCATAGTGTCGGATAGAGACTCGAGGTTTACGACGCACTTTTGGAGGAGTTTCCAAAAGGCTATGAGCCTGCGCGGTGACCAATGAGTGCGACTTTCCCACCACGGATGTGGATTTAGTCGGAGAGGGACTATACAGGTGTTAGAGGGCAATCTTTGTAGTAATGTCTGGATCATAAGGAGTAGTAGGAAGAAATTTTATAGTGGAATTCGCCTACAGCCATGATTCTCGAGGCGAGTATACGAGATGGCACCATGAGGGCATTGTATGGGAGGCCATGCGGTCATGATATGTTAGTTTAGGGTGGGAGGCTCCATCATTGGTCCTGATTTGATTAGAGACACCTCCGAGAAGGTGAGCTTGATACGACAACGTCTTCTCATGGATCAGAGCCAATAGAAGAGCTATGCTGATGTATGATGTCGACCCTTAGAGTTTGAGGTTGGTGATCATGTCTTTTCAAAGGTGATGCCTAAGAGAGGAGTGGTCAGGTTCGGCAAGCAAGGGAAGTTATCGCCGAGGTTTATTGGGCCCTTCGAGATACTCGAGAGGGTAGGCACTATAGCATACTGGTTGGCTTTGCAGCCCGACGTAATGGGTGTCCACGAGGGTATTTCACGTCTCCGTGTGCTCGGTGCCTCCATATCTAGCTCATGTAATTAGTTGGGCGGAGGTCAGGTTTAGCGGATAAGTCCTTGAGGGAGGACCGGTGTGCGTATGGAGTCGGGATCAGGTTTTGCGTGCAAGGCCAGGTGAGGTAGTGAGTGTGCTATGGGTGGCAGGTGGGTGGAGGAGTCAACATGGGAGGCGAGAGGGACACGATCTGAGCTACCTTCCTTTTGTTTAGGGGATGAAGGTGATGGTTTGAAAGTGAACATGCCCGTGACTAGTTTACATGCATGGTATAGTGCCGTTGCATATGCATGTGATTCGTTGTGATTGTCTGAATTTCGGGATGAAATTCCCTTTTAGAGGAGAATGTAAAAGCAGGAAAATTCGAGTTTTGAAAAGAGTGTGGTAATTGATTCAAACTACAGTATTTTCTAAATCTCGGATAACGAGAAGCCCAGTTTCCATAGTTGGAATCGTCTCACGAAATCTAGCTACCACGTCGAATTTCATCGAATTCCGAGACAGTCGAAATTTCACGTTTTTCGAAGCAGGGTGTGGTCTTGTAAACGGGTTTGAGGCATTTGATGGACCAAAAGTCCACCCTCACATGTACCAGCAACACGTATTTCATGAGTAGAGAGAGGATGAGATGGATGGTTGAGATTGTGCCAAGTGTTAATAATCAAGAAAAGGGACACATTGGGAATTTTTGGAAATGTAAATAAGAATAAGACAAAATGCAAATAGTGATCTTCTTCTCCAAATGAAAGGAGACCAAAACGTGTAGTGCTGGAATTTTGTGCAGTAGGTTGATTTTTGAGGTTTTAGAGAGAGAAGAAGCTCCTTCTCTCTAGATTTTCGGCCGTTCGGACCGTCGGTTCTCAACGGAGCAGAAGCAAAGTGATCCCTACTGCGGCAAAGGGCTACGCGTGGACACCGATTAGTTCCGACAACTCTATGAGGTAGGGATCTTTTCCTACTTGTGTTATTCTTTGGCTAAGAGCCATGTAAATGGTTGGGGATGTTCTAAGGCTTGGATTAAGCGTGTTTGGGTCTCAAAACTGTTTTGAGCCAAGAGTGGAGAAAATTCCCATTGTTTGTGGCGAGTGAACGATTGCCAACCCGAGGGTTTCACTGTTCACATGAATAGTGACGTGATTTTTGGTGTGAATTTTTATGATGTTGAGTAATTCAAAATGAATTGCTTGTGCTTGTTAATTAGCCCATGTAAGCTAATTTTGGTGTTATTTTCTCGGGTCTTACAATTTATGTGAATTTAATAACATGATTTATGTGAATTAATTATGTTAGTATATATCTTTTATATATTAGAATGGAGTTTTGGGTTGGCATCATGCATTCCATTTACCTTTAGTTTCCCCCAGAATATTAGGGTGAGTGCGTGACGTGAAGAAAATAAAAGGAAAAATGTTTGTGAAAAGGAATTTCGAAGGAAGATTTTCAGAAGGAATTGCCTTGGAGAGTCGTCAAACAATCGCCCGGATGGGGGCCAATGTGTTTTACGGAGCGTTATCGGCTAAATTCACCTCGAAGGGTAGTCGATATATTCTGGAATCTCGGCATTAAGTTTTCAAGAACAAAAAGCTTTTGTTTTGAAAACTGTGATTTTACTCGCATTTGGCTTAGGCATGTGTGAGGGAATTGGTGAGGACTCGGGACATGGGTTTGGGCATGTAGACATTCGAGTAGGTTCATGCAATTGCTTGGATGTATTGTTTACCATGTTCATGTGCACTTAGGTGGGAGTAACCCACGTAGGATTACCATCTTGGGCTTTGCTCACCCTGTCGAGGGATCACTATTTCAGGTATAGGGAGTGTATAAGAGGACGGCGCTCACTAGAGGCTGAGTTTAAAAGAAAGCCGGGTTGTGGCTTTGGTATTCGTTTGTAGGAACTTAAACTTTGAAATTTTGATATATGTTTTGTTTAGATGACATAATAACTCTTGAACTGTTAATTTATATAGTTGATATATATATTTTGTGAGTGTAGTGCATGGAGCCCAGTGTGTATTTTACTCGCATGTGGACTCGGTGTGGTCGTTGGAAAATGATTGGGACAAGTTTTGTATTTCGGGTATAGCTCCCCGCACAAAGGAGACTCTACCCAATTTTCATGAGTGGTGTCGGGTTACCCAACATCCATGAATATTCCGCGGGTTGACGGGTTGTCAATGAGACACCCCGGTTTTGGGGCGTCACACAAACTTGTAACAGTCTGGGGAGTGTCTGATGCGATGTAGCTGGCCAGGCGCCTCCCTGAGCATAAGTGCCATTGTAATATTTTTAGGAGTTGTTGTTCAGTTTGATAGTGAAATGTCAGTTTATTGAACCCGAAATGTAATGCTAGAAGAAGGGTAAAGTTGTAATTGATAAAATGGGACATGAAGGTCATAATCAAAGAAGAGAAGCGGCCATTATATAAATAACATAAATTGCTTTGCAATTTCTTGGGAGATGAGGACCAACTTGCAATTAAGGGAAAGATGAGAGTATAAATAGAGGTGAGACAAAACAAAATTCATTTTTTTGCTCTCATTTATTGAGGTGTAAGTGGAGAAGAATAGAGGGAAGAAGAGGAAAAGGAGAAGGAGAAGGAAGGAATTTCGAGGTGGCACAATTATGTGTCTTTTGGATCTAGGGTTTGGTATGAATTTTCCATGGAGATTAGTTTGCTCCTTGTTCTGGGGATTTTGTGGAGAGATCACATTAACCCTAGAAACTCTTGAGAAGTTTGTTGGGAAAAACCCTAGTTGGTATAAAATAAACATGGAATCCACAAAATTCTATGGGTTATGCAATTGATGTGTTTAGGATAATTCTTGGGATTTTTACCTAGGGTTTGAGTATATGAGGTTCCAAACCACCAATACAAGTGTTATGGAGTGGTTTTGGATGAATTCATGTTATTCTTGAGGTATTATGGGGACGAAGGATTTGGCATGAAGAAAGATGGTACCAAAGAGTAAAAGCGGCATTTCTGGCAGGCTGCAATTAGTGCAGGGCCATAACGAGTGGTACCGGTGCCACCATCTGGAACCATTTGGTGCAGGTACCAATACCAAATGTTTTAATTTTCCTACATCTGAATGTGTTTGATGCGGTACCAAACATGATGTCTGGTACCACAGTTCTAGCGATTTGGCAATTTCATATAGTTAAGCCCTGATCATACACCAATAGTATAAGACCTTACTAAATGATTAGAGGTTCGAAGAGATTGGAACTCAATGAAAACGTGGCGTACCTCGCGCCTCGGCAGCGGATTCATTAAAGGTGTGACTAAGTGCTATGAAATGCACGTTAAGATTATGCGATGCAGCGGAGATTGTGTTCCATATATTCCATTTGAGTGTGTAGGCTAAAGCAAGGGGGAGAGAAGAGGCGGGAAAGTTGTGTGGAGTCGTGCTCAGAGTGTTTGGTAAACAAAGGGTGAGTATTTCTAAACCTATTTTTCAAATACTAGTGTATTGTATAAATTGTTTTACTTACAGTGTTTAAGGGGTTTTGATTGTAAACCATATTTAAAGCAAGCAAACGATGGTTTTGATTTAAACCATATGTGAAAAGAAAACAAGTAATGGTTTTGATGTATTCAACCATACTTTTAAAAAGCAAGCAATGGTTTTGAGTTGTAAAACCATATTTCAAAGAGCAAGCAAGCAAGTAAACAAAAGTATATTTTATTAAACAAGCCTATTGAAAATCTGGTTTAAGCAACTATCTAGGTCGAGGTATTAAGATGATGCCGCAGTGTGTTAGGATATCATTCATGCATTTAGATTTGCACAGTCGACAAACTTAGTTCATGCATCATGGCATTTAAAGGGGCGTGGCTTGCGTCTTGGAGTATATAGAGTTGCTAGCGTTAGCTAGATTATGGTGAGCAGGCCACCATATTTGCCTCATGAAAAAGGAATTGAGCGAGGCTCTTCCACCTAGGTGATGTGTGGACGGGGTCCTTCCAGAGCACGATTCAGTGCCAGATACCCCATGTTTACTAGAGTGCAATGACGGAAGGCCTCAGTGGTTGATGATTTATAAACATGTTTATACACTTTTGAAAAATCAACCACTGGTGAACGGTTGAGCTCAGGCTCCCGTGTTTATTTTAAAGCAAGCGGTGAGTCTAGGCTCTAGTTTTTATTTTTAAAGTAAGCGGTTGAGCAAGGCTCCTAGTTTTATTTTAAAACAAGCGGTTGAGCAGGCTCAGATTTTATTTAAAACAAGCGGTTGATCCCGAGGGCTCTTGTGTTTATAAATTTTTATAAACTTTCATGAGATTTATGAAAAGTTTTATAAACTTTTAAAGCAAAGCAAGAACAAACAAGTAAGCAAGAGATTTGAAAAATTTTGCAAACTTTTTAAAAGCGAAACAAGATAAAGAAAGCAAGCAGAGATTTGAGAAAAGTTTTAGAAACTTTTAAAATTAATAAACGAAGCAAGCGAGGCTTACAGGCCTCAATGTAAAAGAGAGTTTCTGGAGTTTTGAGATGTTTTGGAAAAAGCAAGCCTGTAATACACACTAATGTAGGCTTGTTTAGCTCATTATTTCTTTGTTTAAAAACTATTTTTTCAGTGCGAGGGCACAGCGAGCGGCTGGAGGGCATATTAGGATTCTCCGACTTTTAATAACGATCTTTGTTTATTAATAATCTTTTGTAAGAAAAATAAAACGATTTGTATGGTGGAGTATATGTATGTGTATAGTGTAGTTTGAAATGTGTTGGTAGAGGCTCTTTTGAAAGAACGTTGCTGGTTGTCATATTTAGGAAAGTGTAAATTGTGTAAACAGGATTTTGGGGAATATGTCCTTTATGCAGTGATAACTGAGATTTCTAAAAATCCTAGGTGGAAAAGGAAAAAGAATTTTATGAGTTTTCAACAAGCAACACGGCTTAGCTTCATGAGTTTTCTAAGTGAATTCCAAGAGGTTAGTTGGGGATTTAAATGGAGTGGCCGGCTTTGCCGCTAATTAGGGGTGGGGTGTATAAAACATCTACTAGGAGACTCAACCTATGACCCCTTCCTATGTCCTTTTGCCTGTTTTAACCATGAGTATATTAAAGAAATTTAACATTATCTTTTTCTAAAAATTTGATAAATATTATAAGAACTTACATATTGCAAAATTTTAAGATTTGCATTCTTAATTATTTGATCATTTTCTAAAGTTTTTTTTCCTAGTATTTCTATTAATTTGAAAGTTTCCATTTCATTTATATTTCTACCAAAATATCCGCTATTTGATTTTTCTGATAAATGCATAAATCGAAATATCAATATATCATATTTGCGATATTTTCCATTCCATCTTAATCTAATTTTTAAAGTATTAAAAGTGAAAAGTGCCTCAGATTAATTTTATTTGCAGCTAATTTTCTAACACTTAAGATCTAATTGGTTGTTATTAGCAAATTTTCCAATCCCAAATAGACTTTAACCAATTGGAGGTCTTAGTCGAGCAATCTTTTGGGGCCTGTTGATATTAAACAACATCAATTCTTATTGGATAACTTAAAATTCAAATATGTCTTGGTACAACAATTATCAACCAAATGAAAAAGAAAGTTAAAAAATAACTATTTATTTTAGAAATTTGGTAAGGGCCGGCCCCAAGCTCATTTTAGATTAGCCTATTGAGTGTGAGCGAAATGAGCTGGAGCTAATCTAGCTCATTTTTATTCCGACTAATTTTGACCGACCAGTCGACCCATGCTGGGTTCTGCGGGCCAAAACTTATTACCTTCTAACCGGTCTAAAACCTTAAAAATGATAAAAAAATTGTTTTTTTTTTAAATTCATGATTCTTGAAATAAAAATAAATAATATAAAAGTATATAATAATAATTAATATATAAAATGATTGAGTCTAAACAGTATAATAATAGTAAACAAACTTAAATAAATAAATAATGCTATCTAAATAGTACCAAAACAATAAAGTAATAATTTAATAAAATATCTTTAAAAAACCAACTCCAAAGTATCAAGTGAAATCTCATATGGCTCTAATCTTCATCTTCATCTTCATCTTTATCCTCATTACATTCAATAATAACATGTGACTCTATATTATAAATGATTCCACATTAAAAGATGTACATCTTCGATGGTAGTTGCGTTATCGTCATCTAGTAATTATTTTAGAATATTAACAACATAAATTTTATTTATGTTTGGAATAAAAAAAATATTTTTTCCAAAAATGCATCTCAACCGCTATAATGAAATATCCTAGTTGTTTGAAAATCCGTCTTGTTAGAAGATGTAATCGTATTAGGAAAGAAGTTAGTGTATAATTCTTATTAATTATTTTTTAAATAACATTATTTTGTTATTAACACTAGTTTAAGTAATAAAATTATTTAAAATATACTGATAATTTAGTTATTAAATTTAATTTAATTTATAAACTAGTACAACTTCATTTTTATAAAAAAAAACATTTATGATTGAATAAAATTTAAAGGATAAATAAAAAAATGAAATTGTAAATATTTAAAATAAGTTAATCACGATAAATAAAAATATATTCAATATTAATACTGTAATTTATTTAATTCAAATGCATTTAGTAAATTATCATATAAGATTTTTAAAATATTAAATTATCATATAAATTATATAAAAATATGCAAAGTTTAATATATTAATCGTATATTATAATAATTATTATTTTTAAAACCCTATGTTTAAGTTACAAAGAGATGACAAAATATCAATTTTATAAATAAAATTTTGAAAATCTCAATTCTTAGTTGGTTACTTAAAAAAATTAAATAAAAATTTATGTGAGTGGGCTAACAGACCCCGAGCCTAAATGGGCCATGGGCCGCGGAGTTGGGCCTTAAATTTTCTGTCATATTTAAAAAATTCGGGATAAATGGGTTGGCCCACCGGGCTCCAGCCCTTATTAATCCTTCTAATTTATTTACACAAATATCAGCTAACTGCTTACAAATTCCATACTTAAGATCGATACTCCAAATTCTTGCAAAAAATTAAAAAAATGATGGATACTCCAAACTTTCATTAGCTAATGAGTTGTCACAGTATAATACAACTTAAACAAATTAACCCAATCCAACTTGAGCTGACCCAATGTTTTGGCGAATTTGGGCACTACATTTTAGTAATTTGGGTAGGGTTTGAGTTCAATTTATCAACTCAATTCAAATTTGATTGAGCTTGGATAACAGTTATGTAACCGACCCTAAAAGCTGGATATATATATATATATATATATATATATATATATATATATATATATATATATATATATATATATATATATATATATCCTCTCTACCTTTACACTTTACCAAAGTAAAACTTCCAAGAAGCACAATTCAAAACTTATTCAAATCCTTTGTAATGATTTCCTCTACATTCTCTTTCCAATTTCTAGGTCTCTGGTTTCAGGTACAATGTTCAATTCTGCCATCGATTACTTCCATTGCATTGTTTTATCGAATTGCTTTTTTTATTTAGTTTCTAGAGAATGATAGTTTTTCTCTTTTCATCGGTTTTATGTATTCTGTTATGATTTTTGAAAGTTTATTTGATGAAAATTATGATGAGAATTTGGGTTTTTGAAAGGTTCAGAGTTTTTTCTTCGAAGTCTAAACAAAAAGAAAAGCTAGACAAGTATTTAAATTTAAAATCAAAATAAAAATATCTAAAAAATTTAAGTAAGTTTAGGCTACCAGTGACCATTACTAGTATTCAAAAATAAAAATATCTAAAAAATTTAAGTAAGTTTAGGCTACCAGCGACCATTACTAGTATTCAAAAATAAAAAGAATCTCTAATCTCTAATCCTACAAATTTGTTAGTTGAAGAAGTTCATGTATATACTTAGTTTGAGAGAGATGCATCGTATTGCCACAATACTGTACATGAATGCCAAGTAAGTAGGATAATTCCCCCAGATCATGAATGGAAAATTTCTTATGTAAATGAGCAATAATCTGAAATACAAGTGTAGAACTACACCTAGTTACTAGAATATCGTCGACGTTAACCAAAACAATAACAATGTCAATAGCCGTGTGGTAAATGAATAAGGAAGTATAAGTTCTTGAAAGTTAAGTCAGCATTAATAGGTGCAAGTCTGAGCTTATGAAACCAAAAGAAGCCTGGGGCCTGTTTAGGCCTGGGGACCTTATTCAACCGAAAAACATATTGAGGATGTTGAGGATTCATGAATCCTGGAGGTTGAACCTTGTAGACTTCTTCTTGAAGATCACCATTAAGAAAAGCGTTTTCTACATCCAATTTTTGAATAGGCTAATGAAATGATACGACAAGAATAATAAATGGTATAGTACATGATTTAACCTTTGGTTTACTCAAGTGTCAAAGTAATCCACCGGGTGTTTGAGTAAATCCTAAGCCTGTCCATTTTTAAACGATCTAACAAAGCCATCTTGTTTATATTTCATTTATATTTGAATATTTCAAAATGGGTTTTTATTTTGGGGTTTCGAAAAATTTCTTGTATTTAAGGCTAGCTCTTGTCCCACATCAAAAACATAGAAGAATTTTAGTGGCTTTATAAGTCATTAGTTTTGACTTATGGGTTAGGCCCCAAGGGGTACCAAAGTTTTGTGAGGAGGAAGGACACAAGCAAGGTTGGGTTATTAGATCCAGTGGACCCTATTATTTTTGGGTAAAATCATAATGGGCTGGGTTTGGGCTTGAAGTATGGAGTGTGGATGTGTAAGTACGAATGGGTGTAATGGATCAATAGTTTGTGATCGTTGATGGTGCATTCTGAATAGGTACATCAAAGAACTGGATGATCTATAAATAAGGGGTCCCATCCAACATTTATTTCTTCCCTTTTTTGGAAATTGACTTTGTCTTTACGATATCTCTCTCCCCTCTCTCCCTCTCTTGTTTTCTTGTTGTGATTTTTAGCTTTTCGTTATGGATTTCAATTCTTTGCGAATTGAAGCGTAGTGTCTTGGTTTATTTAAGATTATATCACAAGGGTATTTCTATTTTCTTGGTTGCATACGCGGATAGAAGATCATCGAGATCAAGCCTCATTTTATCTAAGAGCAAATTTGCAGTTAACCCTAGTGCACACTTTTTGAGGTGAGGCAAATGTTGTCTTTAAGGAAAGCGGCATGATAACGTGACTTAGAGGTGTACATTTTATGTTTTGGAGTTGGCTGAGGCGATCTGAGCTTCACTGGCATTCAAGACAATATTTATGTCGTGACCAGCCAGACGAATATCAACTCCAATTGCTAGAATATTATGTCGGGCAAGAAGACTTACTGAAAGAAGAAGACATGAAATAAGGCAGTGTGGGGCGTCGTTTGGCAAGTCGAGATATTTTGAAATGAGCAGAAAGGAATTTTCTAAGCATTCTGGCCTATTTTCAGTTGTGGAAACTCATAATCGGAATGGGTTGAACATTTATTTCTGATTTGTTAATTGAGTTTCCCAGTTTGAGAGTTGAATATTGATTTGTAATTATAATTTCTTTGATTTATTAATTTCGGTTATAATTAATATTGCAAAATACAATGGCTGATAACTATGAAATGATTCGAGAACATGAAATGAAGCGAGTTTGATGGAGAAGTTTTGGCGTTGGCGGAGTGCATTTCTACTCACCACAGAGATGTGGCTATGTGCAGCACATATCCCGGAGGAGCAAGAAAATGAAACATTAGCTCGAGACTCGGGAAAGAACAAAGTGGGAGAATAGTGACTACATTTGCAAGGACTGTTCAGATGCTTTAAGCGAGACTCTGTTTGACATCTACCGGCTTGTGGAGGCGCGAAAGAGCGTGGATGCGGAAGCTAAGTATCTAACCGGAGGATGCAACAAGCAAGAAATTTACAGTTGAATCATTTATGAAATATAGTATGGTAGATATCGGCACATTTCGGTCCAGATTTCATGAGATAAAAACATATTCTTGTCGATTTAAGCAGCAAAAAAGATGAATACTGGATGATTCCATAGTTTTGTGTCTTCTATTATTAGAAAAATTGCCACCTTCTGGAAAAGAGAGTTTAGAAAGTCTTAAACAGGAGATCTACTCTCGAGAACTAATGACACCTTCGATTGGAGGAAGAGACTAGACACCCCAGAAAGTAAGGATGAATTGGAGCTCATGTGCTCAAAGTCCATGTGGTGAGGACAAAGGAAATGGAAAAGGGAGAATTCTATAATAAAAGCATGATATAAATATTAACATAACTCAGGACTGAAAAGAAGGTGCATGTTGGTTTTATCAAACAGGACATTTCAAAAGTGAGTAATCTGATCAGCAATAATAAAAAAATCGGAGCATCAGAGTCCAAGAATAAATTTGTGGCTGTTATTTCCGAGGTTAATATACTCGAGGATGCTAACGATTGGTGGATCGATTCTGGAGCTCTGAGCATGTTTGCAATGATAGGCACTAATACCTATGAACGGTGTGGATGATGTGGGCAGTTCACTACATGGGCAACTCTTCAGCAACTACTCGTAGGAAACAAGGCCGCAGTGGATTTGAGAGTCTATGGAAAAGTGTCTTTTAACTAATGTATGTCATGTACTGAAGTTAGGAAAAACATGCAGAAGCTTGCCCAATAAGCATGGTTTCAAGCTAGTCTTTGAGTGAGATAAGTTTATACTATCTATGTGGAATTTTGTTGGGAGAGGATTATTTTGTAATGTGAGAATGTTTAAGCAATATTAATAAAATAAATATTCTGTTTATATGTGATTCTTTTTATTTATGGCATGCTAGATTGGGACATGTTAATACTAGGAATATGTGAATGACCTGGTTAAGTGGAATTTAATTCCTAAGTATGATAATAACATAGGAGATAGATGCTAAAATAGCCATGCGGAGACTAAAATAACTAGAATGGCATTCCTAAAGTGGAAAGAACCACATTTTTGCTAGAACTTGTTCATAGTGATGTATGTGACATGCATAGCAACCCACTAGAGGAAGGCTGAAAAGTATTTTTGTGACATTCATAGATGATTTTCTAAATTACATTATATTTATCTTGCATTCAAAAGATGAGAATTTACTTCAGCAATTTATAGTTTATAAAACGAGTTGAAATATTATAATCTCAAAATAAAGCATTAAGAATACGATGAGGAGGAGAATATCATTTTCTGAATATTGTGAAAATGTGGAATATACATGAAACTTCTACACATATACACCTCGATAAAATGGTGTTCTTTGAAGAAAGGAATAGGACATACTTGAAATGATAAATGCTATGCTTTCTAATTCAGGCTTAACCACCGAGTTATTGGGGTGAAACTTTGCTTATTGCATGTTATATACTTAATAGAATTCCTATTAAAAAGAATAACATTACTCCTTATGAGCTGAAACAGAAGCCTAACAGGTTATTTTGAACTTGGGGTTTGTAGAGACGGTGTAAGATTACTGATCTAAAAGGAAAAAGTTAGAGGAAAAAGAGGATTGATGTATATTCCTTGGCTATACTTTCATTGTACTCTGGGTTTTGAAGTAATTAATTTAATAGTTTTAATAGGAGTAAATACAATCCTTTAGAAGATCTATGATGCGGTATTTATGAAAATAGATTTATTGCTATACCAAGATTAGAATCTAATCAAGAAAAGATTTGTTCTTTGCAGCCGAGAAAAGTAGTGAACTACACATTGAATCTATTGTACCTAGAAGGGAGTAAAAGGGCAACGAATTAAGAATCTTTTGATCCTTTGATTTTGTTATCTTGTAGAAGGAACTAGGAATTCTCTTAATAGGAAGATAATGGTTTCATCTGTCATGGAGCAGGATCATTAACCTTTGAGGAGTGCAAATCTAATGATTACGCTTTTGGAAAGAAGCTGGTTAATGATGGATGGGACTATTGTGAGGAAACAAAACATGAGCTTGTTGCCTCTGAATCCTAAACAATTAGTTTGGCAAATGGATTTTCAAACGAAAATGAAGGTTGTTGGACTATTTAATTAAGTTCAAAATAAGATTAGTTATTAGAGCTTTATTTAAAATGAAGGATTGGATTGTTTTGATACTTATATCTTGTCTATAGATCTATTAGTGATGATTGCCTAGCTTCTATATATAACCTTCAAATTCTCAAATGGATGTTAAGCGACTTTCCTAAATGAGTTAGAAGAAGAAATATATATGAGTAACTAAGGGTTTGAGTACAAAATTAAGAGTAAGAAACTTAGTAAACTAATTAAATCACTCTGGACAATAACACTAGCAGTGAGTATAAGAAATTTATTAAGTTTATAATATCAAATGGTTATAGGATCTATGAATCAAAATAAGTAATGTTTATATTAAGTTTTACCTGGTAAAAGAAATTGGCAGTTGCTTATGTATCTATAGATTACATCTTAATTTTGAGTGCGATCTTGTTAGAATTTTCGTATTTTTATCAACATCAAACTTAAATATGGAGAGGATATGGGTAGTCACCAGGATCTTATTTGAATAAATTGGAGAAAATGATAAGTTAATTCTTACTCGGTCATTATATTGAAAAATTCTTAGAAATTGTGTGTGATAGTACAACAAATATGAACACCTTTTGATCCATTTCAAGTGTCTATCTGGTAGGGTTGTTGATTAATTATTATATTCAAAGGTGGTTGGTAGCTTGATGTATGCAATGACTTGCACTAGACCTGATATTGCGCTGCGGTAGGGGAAACTTGGTTGATATACCGGTAACGAAGCTACGTGCATTGGCACCTGATGTCAGTATTAAACACTTAAGGAAAACTAGATTATGGAATAGTCTATCTGAGGTATCCTTGAGTTCTAGAAGGATACGGATGTCGTTGGATAAGCGATGATGGAAGATTATTCTTCTACTAGTGGTTGAATCTTTACACTTGGAGGGGGTGGTACAATCTCCCCAAGGATGAAAAGCGAGCGTGCATCTAGATTAAAGCCATGATCTCTTTAGATTTGTGGCATTGGCTTAACTGACAAGAGGTAGGAATAGCTAAAAATTTGCTACTAGAGCAGCGTGTGGCCAAAACCGGTGGCACCGGTGTCTTGCGGTGTGATAGCCGAGCTGTCTTTCCACGAGCTTGCAGTCAAAATTTATAATGGTAAGTCCGGGCATATAGGACTTAGACGCAGCTATAATGAGACAGTTGATAGCGATGGTGTAATAACCATAAATTATGTAAGTCAGTGAAAATTTATGTTTGATCTACATCAAGGACTTGCAAGGTTTAGTGGAAAACATCAAAAGGGATGGGACTTAACCCATAATTTAAAATCACTCTTAATTGGAAACTTGACTACAACCTTGAAACATCAAGTTCCTTGGGTTCAATGAGCAAAGAACACCATATGTTGTGGTTGCAAGCACTTAGATTCTTAATCAATAATGAGAATTTGAGAATCCTAAATGAATTCATCCTGCAAGTGTTTGGTACTTGTAATGTGAAAGGAATGAGGAAGAGTTATTTAACTCTTAATAGACGTACAACGGTGTAGTTGAGTGATCAGAATATTAGGGTACTTTATAAGTCTACCTATATGAGTGGAGGTGTCGCCTCCTATGACATCCAAGGGCTTTGATTCTGTGAGCACCTGTGGAATAGGATAAAGACCCAAGGCCAATCCACCTGGGCCTGTTTTCAACTTCAGGTATTTTGTCTTGTGTGAGATATGTCCGGTTAATCATATAAGATCGCTAGTTCAAAGATACGTCTACTATGCCATCTTGTTAATTTTTTGATGAGTTTCACTAAAGTGAAAGGTTCAATCAATATGATAATTTCATCTATGCATAAAGTCGCTATAAACCAAGAATCAATATCTTGTATTTTGAAAATGGTGGGGATTGTTGTTATCAAAATGGGTTTTATTGGGGTTTTTCAAAATTTATTTTGTACTGTAGAAAGCTAGCCTGTCCCACATCGAAAAACAAGAATTTTATGGCTTTCAAGTCATTACTGGATTTATGTCATTCCTATGGGTACCAAAGTTTCAGGAGGCAGGGAGGACACAAGGTTGGGTCATTAGATCTAGCGGACCCTATTCTTTTGGGTAAAATCGAATGGGCTAGGTTTGGGTCCAAGTAGGTGCGGATGTGTCTAGTAATGTAATGGGTGTAATGGATCAATCTGCCAGGATCAAGCTGATGGTGCCTCGGTTTCACGAATGTACATCCCAAAAGGCATAGTTCGTCTATAAATAGGGGTCCCATCCAACATTTATTTGATCCCATTTTTTTTTTAGAATTGACTTGTCTTTCTAAAATCTCTCTCTCTCTCTCTCTCTCTCTCTCTCTCTCTCTCTACTGTTTTTCTTATTTATGAGATTTTTAGCTTTTGTTCTGCGTTCTAATTACTGCAGAATTGAAGCGTAGTGTCTTGGTTTATTTGAATTATATCACAAGGGTATTTTGCTCTATTTTTGTTGGTGCATAAGCAGATAAAAGATCATCAGATCAGCCTCATTTTATCTTAAGGCGAATTTACAGTTAACCCTGTGCACACTTTTGGTGGGGGCAAATATTGTCTTTAGGAAAGCGACGCAAAGAATTGACTCGAGGCGCATTACTTCTGCTTTGAGCTCGCAAAGACACGAGCTTCTTCAACACTTTATATATCCATCAACACCCTACAATCCTTGCACCAAGGGGTGATGCAACAAGAGTCCAAGTATGATTTGGTAAGAGAGCATCGTACTCCATTTTCATGGCAATGACCCAATTATTGTCTTTTAAAGCTTGAAGATAAGTTCGAGATTTAGGCAGTGTGTGGGCAAGAAAGGTTCGTTTCTTAGATATACTAGATTTGGCCCTGGTAATCATAGAATGTGTAGGAGGAGAGGGAGATGAAGGCGAGGCTGTGTGAGAAACAGAGGAAATCTGAACAGGTGGGGGCTGTGACTCAAATGATGAGGCTAGACTAGGAGAAGGAGCTGTGATAGTTGATATTGTTTGTGGAAGAGGAATAAATGCAGGTGTAGAGGAGACATTAGGGAACTGGGATGAAGGAGTAGACAACAAGGGGGACCTAAATGGAAAGGAGTTTTCATGAAAAACAAAATGACGGGAAATGTAAAAACGATTGGAGTTTGATTCAAAACAAAGGTAACCTTTGTAAAAAGGTGCATAACCCAAAAAAACACAAGGAAGAGATTTATGGGAAATTTGTTTGACATATAAGGCCGTACGGAAGGGAAGCAAAGACATCCAAAAATGCGAAGATGAGCATAATTTGGTGACTTGTTAAAAAGAAGCTGAGTTGGAGACTAATTAAGTAGAACTTTGGAAGGAAGGAGATTAATAAGATAGGTGGCATTGTGGAATGCTTGCATCAAGAATTTAGAAGGTATGAGGCTTATAGAAAGTGCTAACCTAATTTCAATAATATGGCGAATTTTCTCAAAGACGAATTACTTTGTTGTGGTATGAGGATAAGAAAATCTATGTACAATACCATGATTTTCAAAGTAAGACCGAAAAGAAATGAACTCCCCCCCATTGTCAGATTGTAAACATTTGATAGGGGTGTTTAGTTGATTTTTAATCATCTTATGAAAACTCACAAACCGAGATAATGCTTGATCTTTAGTAATAAGAAAGTACAACATGTGTAACAAGAAAAATCATCCATAATAATAAAAAAATACCTAGCACCTATGGTTGAAGAACAAGGTGCAGGCCCCTAAAGGTCCATGTGAAGTAATTGTAATGGATGAGTAGCTTGAGAAGGAGATAAAGGAATGGAAGTCATGACTTAGCAAGTGGACATAAAATACAAGAATATGAAATTTTATTACTATTAGAAAGATGTACAAAGGGAGAACAAGTTTTAAGAACTTGATGTAAAACAGAGATTGCTAGGTGTCCAAGTCTGGATTGCCAAAGAGCATATTTGTCTAGTAGAGCAGGTGACCTTGTGGGGATGAAAGCATATGAATTCTTGATTTTTGTAGTAGGTGAAAGGGTGTACAAACCACCTTTAAGGGAACCTTGAAAGAGAATCCTCTTGGAATGTTGATCCTTAACCAAAAATGAGAAGGATAGAATTCAAAGAAAGCATGATTATTAGTACAAAATTTAGACACACTAACGAGATTAGTAGCAAGATTAGGAACATGAAGTGACATAAACAGAATTGGTTGGATGAAACAGTGAAACATTTGTTACCTGTGTTCTAAATAGGAAGTGATTGACCATTGCCAACTGTTACTTGATTAGACCCAAGATAGGGTTGTACATTAGACAAAAGCTGAGAGTTGTTTGTAAGATGAGGTCGCCCAAAGACGTGTCCATTCTTCTTCTTGCATAAACACTGAGTGCCGCAGGATCATGGCTTGTATAGGAGTGAAAATGGCTTCATGGGACGAAACTAGTTAGGACAGATGTGAGTTGAACCTTGGAAAGATATATATCAAACTAGTTGATAGCATTTAATAGTAGTGTGGCCAAATTTTCCATTAATTGATGATCGAGGACTGGGTTAGAAGTTATGGATGCCACTGAGGAGAAACTAATGGCCTAAGGGAGGTATTGAAACAGAAGGGCGTTGGCCAAATTTTTTGTGCATTAAAATTTTTTTTTTTTTATGACTTTAGTACTGATATTTTTATAAATATTTTTAACATGTATTAAGATATAATAATAATAATAATAATAATAATAATAATAATAATAATATGTATTTTTAACATGCGATTGTGCTTTTTTCAAGCAAATATTTTTCTCTTTTTGTATTTCATTATATTAATCATTTTATAATTCATATAGAGCTGTCAAATAGTTTTGTAATTCAATAAATTTCTTAACTCAACTCGATCCATCCTAACCTAACCCTAATCAACCTTATTAACTTGAACTTAACTCGAGTTTCATAATTTCAATTCAGGTTGAGCTCAATGGATTGAAAGTTGGGTTGTGTTGTATTTGAATTCATGTATTTCATATTTGAGTTTGGCTTAGGTTGACTCTCAACCCGATCCAACCCGCTTGAATTGTAGCCCTAGTCACAACCATTAACTTCAAATCATTGTTCCTAACTACGGATTGCTGTGATCCTAGCTAGAAGCAAATACTAATGCAAATTACTAATCAACTATATTTTTTTCTTCTGCTTTTTTGAAATATAAAAATTATTTACTACCAAATCTTGCTTTAATAGGCTATTTAAATGAATCGAAACTTTAGTAAAGACAATTAAAAAACACCAACTTAAATAACACCTCCAAAACCAAACTACTTTATAATGTACATATCTTAATACCTATGAGATTATAATGTTTGCTTACCTTTAAAACTATATAAATTAGCTTCCATTAACATGTTATGATCTAAACATTATTTTAATATGGACATGTATATATATAATATTTAAAAAGAAATGCAATTATTTTGTTTTATCGAATGTAATTTCCTTATATTATATGTTACAGCCAACCTCTCAATTTGAGATTTTAATTATCACCAAAATTGTGTTAATGTCCTTATTTTTATTGTGTCAACCTCTCTTAAAACAATGGTCTTCCTCTATGACGCCCCAAAACCCGAGGGTCCGAATACTCAGATATCATGCTATTCTTATAATATTTTACAAGAGTTTGATGTATAACTCTTTTACATGCCAAAATATATTAATACTAGATTGTTCTAATATATTTTACAAAAATACTTCTCAAGGCCACAACCCGGGCCTCTCTTCTTCAGACTCACGGCCTCAAAGGAGTCGCTTGGTTCTCTCGTGCACCGAAAGGGTGGTCCCCACCCAGGATGAGCAGCTCTTCCAAGAGAGACCTCCTCTACCGCGCTACCCCCACCTAAAAGTAACATGCAATGTCAATACATACAATCCTTGACCACACGTATTCAAGTAATTCCATACTCACAGACCTCGACGTCTACATGTCAGTGAATGCGATGCCCCTATGACTCAAATCCCGAGTCCTCACCGACTCCCTCACACCCGTAGATATGTCATGTGAAACCGTCAAGGGCATCCCCTTCCCTAACTCCTTTTCCAAAACAAAGTTTTTGTTTTGTAATTTATACTGATACCCCCAACGCCTACTTATTTCCTTATCTAAGATCGTGTTATGCATCAGGCCACTTGATTTTCGGGTTCTCACTGAAGACACGCACCGCCAAGATAACATTTTTACGGGCTTTCATCGACGGTTTCTTGTCTAAACCATATACCAGGTTTTTCACCTGAGGGTGTGTCTATCCCTACTTGCTTCACTCATTTACACACGTAATTTTCATGCCATGCAACCGTGAGCCTCAATTTGGACGTTGTCCCATTTTACTGAGCTCACCAAACACAGTTCGATTAACCATGTCTTCACGATATTCAATATCCACTGGTCTGATCACCATCCCCAACACTAAACACAGTGTCAATTTACCATGGTCGAACACCAAACACAGTGTCGACCCCAACCATGCACTCACACCTGACTTGACGTGATGTCCCGTGCATAAATGCACTGCAAATGTCATTGCATGCCATTTCATGCCTACATGTACGCTACGTGTCACATGCAACATATCTATTACACTACATGTCAAGTGTCATGGATAAATTATATTTAATATAATTATTTCCATTCTTATCACACACATGTTTCACATAATTTCACACATTCAACATGTTATTCAATTCACAAAGAAACACACATTAGTCATTCCCGACTGCAACCGACCATGCTCAGTCTCTAAATAATCCTGACTTAGTCCAAAAAAAGTCCAAATTTCTTTGTAAATACCAATGCAAAACGTCCAACATACACCCCTCGCCTGTGCCATACACAACTCTAAGCATTTAAGATACAAACCGTTCCTGAAACAGGTTCGAAAACTGTAATCGCATCATTCCTCAACTATCCGTGACCTGCACTGTTGTTTAGCTCAAAGTTTGGCTGAGGACTTAATCTTATAAAATTTTAGACTCAGTGAGATTTCCGTAGAGTTCAAGAACGCACGAATCGGAGTTCGAACGAGAAAGTTATGGCCGTCCGAAGTTGACACAGCCGATTCGCAAGGGTGTGTGGAAATTTGGGCACACCCCCATTTGCCATTCTGCTCGGGATTTTTCCGTCTCAGAACATAGTGTTCAGTCTCAAACAGTCCCGAAACCCCGCGAAACAAGTCTTTGACCGTCACACAAAAACAACCAAACCACACACTGATTAGTGCCCAAAAAGTGCTATTTTGAACCCTATTTTTAATAGGTTTTGAGCGCTTTTTGTGTACTAATTATTATAATTAACCCAATTGACATGTTCGGGTTCCTATGGTGTCACTGATCACATTTGTGGTAACTTTAGCTTTTGGTGAATTGAAGCCAAATTATCGGTTAATCCAATCATAACCAAAGCTCGTTGATTCATCAATTTCATATGGTCTTCCCATCAATTTGCTAGTCGAATGAAAATATCAGCTTGAAGAAATGGAACAAGTGCAGCCGGAAGGTGAAGTCGAACAAAGAGCCGCAGGATGCGTGGAAGTGAATTTCGCTATGCATGCTTTCATTATCATAGCTAAAGTTATCGCGGCATAGCGAAATGAATTATAACCAGCCATAATTCGCTAGCTTAGCTTAAACTACCGCCTGGCAGCTTAAACTTTTGCTTCGCCGCTATTTCTTCCATTTTTCGGGCTATATAGAGAAATCTTTCGCTTATATAGCGAAAATCACTATGCATAGCGAAATTCCTGCCCTGTGTTTTTGATGTGCCTGCGGATTCAAAACGACTCGCTTTTGTTTATTTACCATGTTGTCCCTATTGTATTACATATTTTAGGCATTTCTTGTATTTCAGCGACATCTTGTATGGCTATATAAGCCAACTTATGTTCCTGTAACCCTAACTTTTAATCTTTCACCATGCAGCCTTGTTCCAGCTTTTCTTCTCTCCTCTTTCTCACTTTCTCAGTGCCAAACACCCTCCAAGGATGACAACTTGGAGGATGAGCTGCCAAAACCCTTTCCTCCTTCTTTGGAAGGGAAGGTTGCCGGGGGTTAGATCCTAAGGCCGGCCGTGTTCCTCGCTTTTTCAATGGAAGCAGCCTTGACATTCGGTTCCTAATTTCCAACTCTAGGTTTAAAGCTGATGTACTTTCTTTGGCCAATACTTCTGCAAGCTTTTAAGTTTAGTGCAGCTTAGCTTTAGATACACTAATATCCATTAGTTGCCATTTACGAGCCACTAAGGTAGGTTAAGGGGTTAGATTTTCACTGTAGGAACCCTGAATGCTAAATAAATGTTTTCTATCAAAAGGAAAATTATTAGGGTTTAGTTTTTAAAAGTTAAATGAAGATCCGGTTAGGGAGATGACTATATGTCATCCTCCCCAACGCGAGGAAATAAACCCGAGGACCTCTTAGTTAGCCTAGGATCTTAAACCCAGTGGCCCAATGCTTCAAGGAGTTCTATTTTACATTTTATTTTATTTATTTTCAGTTTGCAACCAACCACCCCCCTGTTTTTACCCAAACCTTAAAAATCCAAATTTAATTCACCACCTCGAATTTCACCAAATCATTTGTACGAAGAAAACTCATCCCCTCGTGTCTCTAATCTGCATCAGCTTATGGTATCATGGTAAGAGCTTGACTACGGCGGTAGGAGGAACATAGGAATATAAATTTTGTTGATTCCGCATCATCCTACTGTGGCACGAATCACACACATCTTAAATTCACCTTGAAATTTGGCGTAAACTGCTAGGGCCATTACATGGCCCCAGTTAAAATAAATCAAGGGGGAGGAAACCTACCTCTGCAGCGCTGGGTCTCCTTGTCGTCCTGGGCTCAGCTCCCCACGCTACGCTGGTTCCGACTCCCCCCTCCTCCTTCCTTTCTTCCGTCTTTCCTTTTATCTCCTCCCTTTTTCTCTTCTCTTTTCTTCCTATTTTCTTTCTCTTCCTTTTCTTTCTTTCCTTTCATTTCTCTCCTTCCTTCCCTTTCTTCGGGCCGCACTTCCATGCACCTCCTCTCCCACCTGCCTCCCATGCAACCTGCCACATGGCAGGCTAGGTGCCCTATCACTTGGTGCCACATGGTCACTCGTACCCCGATTCTACAATTTTTTCGAAAAATGTAAAATTCCGATAATCTCGAAATTCAACGAAATTCGACTAAGGTGCTAGATTTCGCGAGACGATTTCAATTGTGAGATCCGTTTCATCATCTAAGATCTAAAAAAAATCTCAGCTTTTCCTCTAGGACTATTCCAACAAATTACCGTTTTACCCTTTTTATGAAAAAATTAAATTTAAAATTTTCACCATTTTAACATCCTCTATTTTGCCTTCCTTACTCTTCAAAACCACTATGGATGCTTAGGAATTAATGTGCCTACCCCCAAAACAAATAGGTCAACCCTCGTTTTGCTTACTCTAATATCTTGAAAAATAAAATTTATCTTTAAAATTCCCATAACCTTAATCTGATTAAGGACCAAAATATAACTGGCAGGGAGGGACATATAAATCTTCGTGGAGACATTATCATAGATGGCTGGTAATTTACGGTTCAAGGTTCAAACCCCTTTATAAACACTTCCCCCAAATTTTATCCAATGGCTTACCATTATTATGATTGCTAGCCACAACATCTACAACTAAGGATCAACTAGTATTTTACCTAACGCTCGAGTCAATGAAAGTATGTTTTACTTTAAAATGATTCATCTTTTGCTCTCATTCAACTTCCCTTTCCTTTTGAAAAAGTTCATCTAACTCTCCATCATCGAAAACAAATCCCATGTTAGGAAGATTCAACTACTAAATAAAAATAGATAACTTCCAAAAACAAATTACTTTCATTATCTAATTTTCTCATAATTTTCCTCACACTATTCACTTTCGAACTCATATTATTTTATTTCTTATAAATGTCAAAATGCATCCTATTAACAAATCTTAAATAATCAATATCTTTAATCTTATATCACAACATTATATTAAAAACAAATTGCTTTGACTTCCTTAAAGATATCTATTATCATATTTTTATTCTCCCTAAGAACCATACATGCATAAGCACAATAATTAAGAAAATAAAGCAAAATCGATTATTACCACCCATGTCCCATTTTCTCAAAGTTTGAGAATTGAAATCATAATTCTAGGGCTGCAACTTGGGCAGGTCAACCCAATCCAACATGATCCCAAGTCGATGTTTGGACAAGTTTGAACACTACTTTTTTATGATTTGGATTGGTCTGACTCGCTACTCAATCTACTCAAATTTGGGTCGGGTTTAGCCAATGGTTGTGAATAACTCCGATATATATATTACTTGCCAAAGTAAAGCTTGAAAAACAAAGTGCACTAAACAATTAAAGCAAATTTCCAAATTTCCATATATGTCATATAGAAAGCAATCTTCATGTTGTGTAATGTTATTCTAATGCTCTTAACCCGAGTTACATAATTTCGGGCCTGCTAAGCTTCATCAAGTTGGAAAGTCAAAGTTAGTTGTATTTAGGTTCATTTATTTCATGTTTTGGTTTGACTTGGGTTGGCTCTCAACCCAACCTAACCCGTTTGAGTTGTAGCCCTACATAGTTCAGTACAAATAAACCCTAAATGAATTAAAGCCATAAAATAATATAAAACAATTAATGGAAAATAAACATATATGAATAATGTATCAAGCAATGTAATCAAGTTTTTAAATCATAAAAATATGAGTCAATAAGACATAGATCAAGTGGTTAAGAGCTTAGGTTGGTATAGGTAGGTGAGGGGTCCAAGGTTCGAGTCCTAATGAGAACAAATTTATAAGAAACATGGTATTATAATGAAATGCATCTTAAGTCTCAAATAATGAAAATTTAAAACCAACATAAATAAAAAAATAATTTTTCTTATAGAATTTGATAAATGACATATATCACCAAAAAAAAAAAACCATCAAAGGTTAACCAATTAGAAGGAAACTAAAAGGAGGAATCAGTTGTCAAAAAAAAAAAAAAAAGAGGAAGCAAAGAAAGAAATAGCTTTTGTGAAAATGAGTTCCTTGTAGAGTTAGGATTTATTTGGGAGTTGATACTTTGGATGATTGTTTGGTGGGGGAATAAGGAGATCGTCTTCCTCAAGGTAAGGGAAGAGAAGGAAAATATATAAGGCATCATATATGGAGATTGGTTTAGGGTTGATGGATTGTACAAAATGAGGGATAAATGCATTTTGGAAGGGGTTAATTGACGTGTGGGTTATGGAACCAAGGAGAAAGTAAAATGGGTTTTTGGAGTTAGGTTAGGGCTGCTTGAGAATCAAGGAAAGAGAAACAAGAATAAAAATGAAACTAATTAATTTTGCTCCATGGTAAGACTATGAAGAAGAAGAACGTAAAATCTATATATGGAGTAAGGTTTGATTTCATATTTAAATAAAGAGGTAAATTTTTTAGATAAGCTTTATTTTTCTTTCATCTTAAAACGTACACGGGATTTTCATACATCAGCTATCTAATCTAAATATAAGTGGCAAAGGTATTTTAAGTCTTTCTACTTCAAAAAACTATTACAGTATATAGATTCAACCTCAAATGACATCGGGATGAAAAAGTAAAATAATTAAAACTCCAAACAACAAAATTTTCCTCCCTAAGGTATACATACCTTCTTAGATTTCCTTAAAGGCAGTTCTAATGTTTTCTCCAAACAGCTACAGAAAGAAGTACAATGTGAGACGAGAATGTCATATTCTCTTTGTTTTGTTTTTTTGCTTTGACTTCATGTCATTCTCTTTGTTAAGATCTATGACTGCTATTCTGAATTGTTCTGTCAGTAAATCTGCTCAAGTTCATGTGGGTGCATGACAACATGCTTGAGGTTATCCTGTTTATCTTGATTGATTGCGCCCATGTCCTTGACCTTTGCCTCCATGAGATATCTTGTAGTCAGGAGATGATTTGAACTCGACATAAATCAGAGAGTTTACTCATCATGCTGGGTATTACATCAAAGGTCGGCTGCCGTTCCCTTGAGAGGTCTTCGAGCACATTAATCCTGTTTAGTTCCCTGAGTAGCCTGGATCGACTGTATTGCCTGTCTTTTCTCATCCTTCATCGACCACCATGTGTGCATTTTCAGGATAATGCATCTAATCCATTCTATGAATTCTTCTTCCCTGCTCAAACTCTTCTCGCGGCCTCTTGTTTGTTACCATTTCCATCACCAATATCCCAAACTTGTAAACTGAAATAAAAGATTACAGTAGAGAAACCCTTAGGCTGTGTTTGTTCCAAGGAAAAACTAAAAGATAAATAGAAGGGAAAGAAAAAGATCAGGAAAGTAATATAAGAATTTTTTATTTGTTGTGTATGTAACATTTAAAATGAAAAAAATAAGGAATATATTTTTATGTTTTCTTGAGGTCCCCAAACTTGAATAATTTTTTCTTATGATCGGGAATCAAATATACAAATATATCGTATATATTAACTTTTCCTTTTTCTTTTCTTATTTTCCTATTAATTTCTTTACAGAAAATAATTAGAAAAATATTGGGCAATATTTTCCTTTATATTTTCTTTTCTTTTATATTTTTTCATCTCATTCAAAACATAGAAAATGATTTTTCTTTCCACAGTATTTTTTACTCCCTCTCCCCTTTCTAGGAAAGAAACATAATCTAGACTTAAAACCAAAGAAGAAAAAAGGAGCAGAAGAAATCACATTTTTGTGTTGGATTCATCTCCCACTTAAACCTTGAAATCAATGGCTGCCGGTTATTGACACCAATATACAGGTCCTGAGGTCGCACTTCCAACATGAGGCCATTGTTCATGGAGATAATGTACAGCTTCAAGAACTCCTATCAAAATCTTCACCCTTGCTTCCCATGGCGGCGCTGACCCTACTACCCATTATTTCAACATTCTCTCCGTCCGTCCACATTCAGTCACAATAGCTCTAATTCTGTTATCAATTCACCCCACTACTTTAACTATGTTCTTGTGGCGTAATTGAAACTAGAATCTCACACTCTCCTTAAACTCTCTGCTCCTTCACCTGATAATTGTCCCTGTATATCTCAATCCTCACTTGACTGCTGTCTCTCACACTTCCTCTATAAATGTCAACCCTTCACTTTCCCCACCAAATTGTTCACTGGAGAAACCTCCGCTGCCGCTCAGCATTGCCGGCGTGAACTTGTATTTTCGCCGGAGCACTGCCGGTAGAAAATCTGACGGTGGAGGCATATCCACCTTCGGGCAGCCCACCATCAAAATCACAAACATAGGAAATCCGAACAAGAACACAATTACTTTGATCTTGAATCCCCGCCTATCCGGGACGAGGCCGGAATGAAGAAAACTAGAGGAGTTGAAACGTCGGAAGAAATGGGAATCGGAGATTTTACTCTCTGAGAAGTGATTGTATGATAAATTAAGAAGACTGATTATCATTGAGACAAACTTTGCAACAACATCATCGAGAAGGTATTGTGGCTCAAATCAAGAGACGGATTTGAGAACAATGAAGGACGTGGGACGGAAACCGCCATTGAGGGAGCTGTTGGGATATTGATGGATAGAATTGTTAGGAGGACAGTACTTCCAGAAGAAGGTGAGAAGGATAAGTGGAAGAAGGGAAGGGATTCTGGACTGGCTAAGTGAAGGTCTATTTTTGGAAGGCCTGACACAGCTGGGATTCTGGATTCATGGCAGAGGTGACTGCAACAATGGTGGACTTGAAGATCTCAATGAGAACCAGCGCGTGAATCTCGTCCCTGAAGAGAGTCAGACAAAGTATACGATAACGTAGTTAACAGATAAGAAAGACTGTTATTAATCGTAGTATTTGAGACTAAAAGCAGTGAAACTGGTTTACGAATCTTAATTGCACTGAACGCGGCACAATTGTCATTTCAAAGAAAAGATACATGATACCTGGGTTAGAGACTCGCCATAAGAGAATTCTCTTCTGGATTCAGAATATTTAAACGCCACACAAAATTTTACACTACGAAGTCGAAAAATGAAAGATAATTAATGAAAGCTAGTCAGTGAAAATAATAATAAATCACAAAATAGTCATAAGATCGAAAATTCTGTATCTCTGATGATCAAACGGATCAAGGCCAAGGTTCGTCTATAAATCTAGTGACCTAGAAAAGTTCTTTTCATGAATCTCGAGACGCCTAATATTTTACGAATTTCAGCGATGCGCTTAGAAACAAAACTTCAAACCGATTTTAAAAATCTCAAAAATTGCAAGTATATAGTATAATATTCATTTAAGGTAAATAAAATCAAACCGGACAAAAATAAATTGTTTCGTACCGAAACTTGACCAAAAGGACAGCTTTATGGGTCCCACATAGAGAATTGAAAAAAAAAAAAAAACATAAAGTAAAATCAAGCAGACGAACTGGTAGAAGGGCGTGGAGGTGAGATGATTTTTTAAATTTTATTCTTTTAGTTTTCAGACATTATAAATCGACCATCTGATTCGTCTGTGGATAAACACGAAAGCGCCTACGCGATGAGTGGCTACGCCAAGTGAGTACCCAAAAAACACAGGATTTCACCGAGAATTCAGGTAAATACGCGAAACCCAAATTTCTTAGTTTCCTTTTCTCATATCTTACGCTTTGATTCTAGTGGTCCGCGACTCTTTCTAATTCAAAGTAGTAGTTACTCTACGCGACGAGCTACGCGTGGACACCAGCAATCTTGGCTTTTCGTCAAACTCAAGAGGGTAGAAAATTCTTCCATCACATATTTTGAGCTCAAAGACTATATAATGGTTTAATATTCTTAAGCCATAAATTCATTCCCAAAATTTTTATGAATATAATTTTTAGAAATTTTAGGAAATTTTAGAAATTTGACTATTTTCTGACAGTCCGGCTAAATTTCGGACTGCTTTTGAACAGCTTTTTGCTTAAAATTTCTGCGATTTTATTCAAATAGCTTCTGATGTAATTTTCGTAAATGTTTTTGGGTGTTTTAGACTATATAAAGTCCCTTTAGTCTAATCAAGTCATATGCCTGCACCATTTTGATGCCCACATATTTTCGAAAATTTTAATTTGTAGCACAAAGTGCAATTGCGGTCGGGCTGACGCGCGATCTACCACATCGAGCCAGCTAAAAGCAGCATGGAAAGTCAGGGAACTGTGCTCAAGTTTTTAAGAAGCAAAGAGGCGAGTGTTCTAAACTCATTTTCCAAATACTAGTGTATTATTATTATTATTGCAATCATTCAGATCAGATTTGCTACTTGAGTCTAAAACCATTTTTAAGAAGCGCAATGAATTTGAAATCAAGCAAATGGTTTTGAGCGTCCATAATTGAAAGCAAGCATTGGTTTTAAATTGTAAAACCATTTTCTTGCTATGGCAAATGGTTTTGAATAATTAACCATTTTTCAAACAAGCAAGTACAAATGGTTTTAATAACAAAACCATTTTCAAGCAAGGCAAAGAATGTTTGGTAGGAAATAAAGCCTTCCCTAGTTCTAAGCAAGAAAACTGTCGTAGGTATTCCGCGCACGTGCACTATAAGGCGCAGTGATTCATACATGTGATTTAGCCAGCTTACAAGCAAACTTAGGACATATATCATGCATTTAAAGGAGCATCAGGCACGCATGTGGAGTATATAAGGGTTATGAGCTCTAACTAAATTACGTGATGGCACCTGTGCCAATCCACCATATTCACCGGAAAGGTGATGCTGACACAGTCCCACCGGCATTCCGCCGCCTGTGCCTGTTCACTAGGCGCTATAAAATAGGCCTCCAAAGGGTTGATGTTTTATAAGCATAATATACGCTTTGAAAAATCAACTTTCCGTTCCTGGCCGCCTGTGCTTCCGGAGAGTTTTGGGGCAAACGTTGTTTCCAGCCCCGCTTTATTTTCAAAGAATGCCGGAGCCTGTGCCCCCGCTTATGAAAAAGTTTTATAAACTTTAAAGCAAAAGGTTTGTGGAAAGGTTTTAAGAAACTTTTCAAACAAGATAAAGAGCAAGCAAAGAAATTCTCGAGAAGTTTTATAAACTTCTACAAGCAAACAATAAGAGTTTTATAAGCTTTTAAAGAAAAAGCAAAGCAAGTAAAGAAAAAGTTTTAGAAACTTTTAAAAAGCAAGTACAAAAGCAAGCAGTTATATAAAAGTTTTAAACTCGAAAAGTTGTTAGTGCTCTTCTGAAAATAAATCAAAACAGATATTTTATATTTTGAGATGTTTTCCGAAAAGCAAAACGCTTTATAAAAGCATACACTCAATGAGCCTGCTTAGCCCATTATTTCCACACGAAAACTATTTTCCGTGCACAGATACACAAGATTTGAGCATAATAAGGTTTGTCCCGATATCAGATACAAGTGCTTCTGGGCAGAGAATATTATAAGAAAATACTTTTGAATATGTATAATGGAACATATGTATGTACATGTGAGTAGTTTTGTGAGAATGTGTTGGTATGCCTGCTGCCATATTTTGATATAGTGTAAATCGATGGCGCTGTGGATTCGGGACATGGTCCTATGGCGTACCAAGTATGTCACAAATTTTATAAAATCATGTGCTTAAAAGAAAGTTTTTATAGAGGTTTTAGTTAGTTAAATACGGCTTCACCATTGTGAGCTCTCAATGCTAGAGGTAACTACCGGGATTTTTCTCAGGAGTGGCTCTACACGCCCGCCACTCGAAGGCTGAAAATAAGGTGGTATCGTGAGCAGTTGTATATAATAACCTAGGACTGAAGATGATACCACGCAAAGGTGGTATCGCAGGTGTCAGATATAATAACCCAGACGTGAGTAAAGATGATACCAATGCCAAGGTGGTATCGTAGAGCATAAGTATTGGCAACCATGCACAAATTCAAACTTAAAGTACATACATATCAAGTAATTCAAAGCATTGGGAATAGCTGACATTTTGGAAATTATGTTAATGTCGGGAAGAGGACGAGAGGTCGGTCCCAGAGAGTTATTCCAGAGGCTCCCTGAAGGCCCCATGCCTAAGTGGAGAGATGAGCACGTAGCTCGGGTTCCACTATCATTCTCTATGAATCTGCAAATTCCCCAAGAAGAGGTCGTCACCATCCAAGGCTTACCAGAGGGGGCTCATGCCGGATTATTTACAAAGCAGAGCAGTGGCATGGGACACAGATAGTAGCTATAATAATTGTCAGCCGCAACCTCCACCACCACCTAGAGAGGTTCTTGAAGAACCTGGGAGGTCAATAGAGAGAGTACAGAAGCTGGGCGCCAAGCCATATGACTAAGCAGCTGGTGATCCGTATGTACTGGGTTAAGTGGCTAGACCGAAAATAAGGTTTACGGAGTTATGGCTTGTACCTGATGAGTAAAGAGTCTTGTTTTCCGCTTCAATGGAAGATGTATGGTTGATCGGGTGGATGGTCGTAGAGAGGAGGCATCCCATGGCATATCATGGACCACCTCAGCAAGAATTCACCGATGCATTCTTTCCCTGTGAGTCATAAGGATTAGAAATTGAGCAGCTCTTCAAAGCAGAACAAGAACATGTCGTTGTTAGATTATGAGAAGAGGTTCCCTAGAACTAGTTAGATCGTTCCATATATCTGAAGCCGATGAAGCCATGAAGTGCAAAAGGTTTTCGGGCTCTGACACAAAGACTCAAATTCGAGTGCATTTGTCAAGGATCCTCAAAATAGATTGGGATTTAGTCGAGGCAAATCCGAGTTGAGCAAAGCACGATCATTTAGCAGATCGAGTAGGCGGTGAAAGTAAGAGTAAGAGGAGGCACTGTGCACGTCCCAACAGCCCAGGATAAAGATAAAGAAAGAAAAGCAAGAGCAGAGGTTATAGAGGCCGAGGTGCGTGTCGAGGAGCTATCTCTAGTCGTGGATCAGTTGAGGCCCCCAGCTGCTTGGAAGTGCGTGTGGCACCTTGCAGTATTACTCCCCGGTGTGATGTTATATATTGCTCGAAACTGACACCATGGGGAATGTAGGAGATTCAAGATAGGGTGTTTCCACCGTGGGCCGAAGGCTGATTTGGCCAGAGTGCCTCACTCTGATTGGAAAGTAAACATCAGCTGGCCTAGGGGCTACCCTGGGGAAGACTGTAGATTAGTACACAAGTCGACGGGGAGAGGTTTCCCAAGTAGAGGGGCCAACACACCAAGCAGTAGATAAGGGCCGTGAGACAGTAGCAAAGGCAAAGGCTCCCAGTGGATAGACAGCCCCGCACTCAGCCCGAGTATGTTAGACCCAAGAAGATGCAAGATGCACCCAGATGTAGTCACCAGATTATTTCTATCCTTGATCATGATGTTTATACATTATGGACCCAAGAGCTACGCTGCTCATTTGCATCAAGCCATTCTTAGGATCATTTCGCATGTTAATCTGTACCCATTAGAGAGTCGTATGAGAGCGTTTCCCTTCCAAATTAAGATCCGTTACTCAATGCATTGCAGTAGTCGTGAGATAGTAGAGTTCGATCGAGGGACAGGAGTTCCCGCTGGATTCAGAGCTAGGATATGAGGGATTTCAATGTGGTTCTCAGATGGATCGGGTCAGTTCCCGCCATGCAGCCACGTTTAGATCGCTATAAATAAGCAGTTTCACAGGCTGTGGAAATCGAGGTAAAGTTTAGGATTATGTAGAGAGCTATCTTCAGAGGCCCGCCATGACAGCCATTAGAATGCTACATAAAGGATGTGCGGTTATCTAGCTGATGTGGTGGAGACACACAGGACTACATCGATGAGATTCCAAGCACAGAGAGAGTTCCTTATTGCACTCCCAGATGATATTGTAGGATTACCTCCAGAAAGAAAGGTGGAGTTCACTATTGATTTGATCCCCAGTGGACTGAGCCTATTTCACTTCTCCTTATAGGATGGCTCCCTGTAGAGTCGAGAGAGCTTAAGGTCACTGTAAGAATTATTAAGTAAGTGGATTCATCCGACCGAGCATATCCCCTGGGAGCCCTACTTCTTCGTGGAAAAGAAAGATGGAGTTTCATGGGTCAGGTATAGATTATAAAAGTAAATCAATCGTAGTTACCATCCGCGAATCGCATCCACTCCCTAGATTGATGAGTTATTTGACCAACTCCAAGGATCTCGAGTATACCCAAGATACTTTGAGGCTCCGGTATCATCGCTTGAGGGTGAGGGTGATGTCTCAAGATCAGTATCTGACACGCTACGACATTGGCGGTTTCCTATGATGCCGTTTGGTCACTAATGCTCCTATAGCGCTTTATGGATTTGATGAACCGAGTATTCCCAAATTCAGACTCGATGTAGTTTGCTCAAGTAGTTTCTTTATCGATGATATCCTTAAAGGTATTCAGTAGTTCGTAGGAAATATCTGAAAGAATCTGAGGATTGTGTCAGGGACCCTGGTGGAGAGACATTATATGCCAAGTCGAGCAAATGTCACTACTGGACAGGTGGCATTACTAGGTCATGTGGATTTCGCAGAGAGGGGGTGAGTGTGGATCCCTTAAAATGTGGCAATGGTAAATTGGAAACCACCAAAGAATGTGTCAGAGGTCAGGAGCTTCCTTGGTTTGAAGGTGGCACATGAAGTTTGTCGAGGGGTTCTCCAAGATAGCAACCCCATCGAATTGCCGACAAGGAAAGATGTTAAGTATGATCGGGTAGATGTCCGTCTAAGAGCTTCTGAGGAGTTGAAGAGTAGATTGACTTGCACTCCCATCTAGCTTGACCAATGGGAAAGATGGATTCAGGGTTTATAGTGATGTTTAGGCAAGGCCTTGGCTGTGTTTTGATGCACGATGTGGTGATTGTGATATGCCTCTGCATGCACCCGAAGAAGCCATGAGGAGAATTCACTTTACACATGACTTGTAGCTCGCAGCGGCCTCGTGGTTTCCTTGCTCCAAGATAAGGGCACACTACATTTATATGGTGTTCCTCAGAGGGATCTTTGCGCATCATAAGTAAGAGTTCTGCACATATTTTCACCCAAAAAGAGTTAAACCCGTGCAAAAGAAGATGGCTTGTCGACAAGGACTACGACCGTACCATCGAGCACCATCCAGAAAAAGCCAATGTCAGAACAGATGTCCGAGTAGCGACCAGAGAGTTCTTGTCTCTGGCCGTGAGGATCAAAGTTATCTCCACTATTGTGGATCTCGAGAGCTTTAGGGGTGATATCGAGGTTTGAGATCTGTGGAGCCTTATTAGCCACGCTTTCATGTTAGACTGTTTTCGAGCGGACCGTATTCTAGCAGGCGCCACCGGATCCACAGATGATTAAGCTTACAAGAGATAGGAAAAAGGAAAGAAAGCAGAGTTTCAAATCGTAGATGATGGTATTGATAAATGGAAGGACAGAGAAATGTGCTGTAGTATGGCGAATCGAAGAGACATTTTTGGAAGAAGCACATCTATCCGTTGTGATGCCATGCATCCGTAGTACCAAAATGTACTGGACTTCAAAGAACATTACCGTGGAATGGATGAAGAAAGAGATAGTGAGTTTCGCCTAGGTGCCTAACTGTCACAGTGAAGGCGCAGCACTCAAAGGTCCGTAGAGAAGATGTCACCATTCCTATTCCAGTGTGGAAATGGGAGAAGATTACTATGGATTTTGTGGCAGGTCTTCCACGGACTCAGAGGCAACATGATGCAATATGGGTGATAGTAGATCGATTAACAAAGTCTACTCATTTCCTACCAATTAATGTTGAGGATTCTTTAGAAAAGTGGCCAACCAGGCGTGGACGTGATAGGTGAGACTTCACGGGTTCCAGCTCGATAGTTGTCGATCGACCTGTGTCTACACATCCGTGTTTCGCTCTGCTCATAGACAAATAAGCAGCACTCGCCTACACTTTGAAGATTAACATTTTATCCTCAAGACGGATGGCCAAATGTGAGAGGACTATTCAGACGTTAGAGGATATGCCGAGAGCTCAGGATGGAATCTAAAGGAAGTTGTGATACCACTTAGCACTAATGGAGTTTCGTTACAACAATAAATATCAAGCCAAGAGAAATGGCTCCATTTGAGGTAATCAGACGGGCAGAAATGGACTCCAGATGCCGACGAGGTTGGTGAGAGAAGACTAGTAGGCTCGAACTAGTACATATCACTGCAGTAAGTGAAAGTTGTTCGTATAACTTGGAAGATAGCAAAAGATAGACAGTAAAAGTTATGCGACAACTCCAATGTAGAGACTTATAATTCGAGATAGGTACCAAAGTCTTTTCAAGATTTCACCTGAAGGGTGTTTTTATGCGACTGGGAACGAGGCAAGCCTACCCAGCATTTATAGACCTTAAGGGATTGTGAGCAAAGTGGGGCCAGTAGCTTACAAGTCAAGTTACCCCCTGCAGTTATCAAGGGATTCATGATAAGACCCATGTATCGATGTCGAGGAAATATATCCTGCATCCCTAAATGTATCGAGAGAGCAAACAAAGGCAGCTTAAAGGAGAACTCGACTTTATGAGGAGATACATGTGCATTGTAGATCGTGAAGGAAATGTGTGTCGAGAAGCAAAGTGATTCCATTAGTTAAAGTCTTGGTGGAAGAATCCCATGAGAGGAGGTGCCTACTTTGGGAGCTGTGAGGCTCGATGCGCCCACATTCCCACTTATTTTCCATATGAGGTATTTTCGTTTCCTTCCCTTTTGTTTGGAGTTTAGTTTTCATTTCGAGGACGAAATGTTCCTAAGGAGGGAGGATTTTGTAACACCCCGTCTCGAGAGAGTGTACAGTACATGATAATGTAAGGGTGTATAAGAGTACCAAGTGTCACACTGTAGTATTTTGGAGACTAAAGTAGGAAATGGAAGTTTATGGAACCCGGAATTTGGTACTTGAACAAGGGCACAATTGTCATTTAGCAAAAAGGATATGTAAGGCATAATTAAGTTAGAGATGGGCCATAGTAGGAATTTCGTGCCTGGATTTGCAATATTTAAACAAGCCTGAGGACAAATTTACAATTAAGGAAAGTCAGGTGAGCAGCATAATAATGAAAGTTTAAATAGTAAAATAATAATAATAAATTACCAAAATAGTTCGTGAAGTATCGAAAATTTAGATCCTGATGACTAAACGGACTGCGCTGCTAAGTTCGTCTCCCCGAGAATCTGTTGACCTAGAAAAGCTTCGCTGACCCGAGACAATGAATATTTTACGAATTTCTAGGCGATGGGTTTAGAGTGAAACCTGAAACCGGGATTTTAGAAAAATCTCAAAAAATTGCAAGTATATAAAGAATATTCATTTAAGGTAAATAAAATTGAAACCGGGACAAAATAAATTGTTTCGGGGCTGAAACGGACCAAAAAGTGGAATAAAGGGAGATGTGGGTCCCACATAGAGAATTAAAAAAAAAAAAAAAAAAAAAAACATAAAAGTAAAATCAAGCAGACGAACGGTGAAGGGTGGAGGTGAGATGATTTTAAATTTTATTCTTTAGTTTTCTTTCCTCAGATTATTTAGAATCAATCAATGGATTTGGCCTGATAAATACGGAAAGCGCTCTACGCGACTTTGCAAGCACGCGAGCACTAAAAACACAGGATTTCAATTCGAGAATTGTAAATATGCGAAAAACCCAAATTTTTGCAGTCTCTCTCTTCTCTTCTCTTTTTCTCATATCTACGCCATTCACTTGTCCGCACTTTCTGACTTCCAAGAGGCAGGGAAGTTACTTCACGCGACGAGCCACGCGTGACACCAAAATCTCGCTTTTCACAAACTCGGAAGAGGCAGAAAATTTTCCTACTTGTGTTATTTTGAGCCTAAAGACTATATAATGGTTTGAATATCTTAGAGGCCATAAATTCATCCAAATTTTGTAGATTTAGTTTAGGAATTTTAGAAATTTTAGGAAATTTTAGGGAAATTTCTGGGACTATTTTCTGACACCAAGCAATCTCTGGACTGTTTTGAACATAAGTAAATTTGCATTTTATTCAAATGAATGACACTTTCGTAAATGTTTTCGGTGTTTTTAGACTATATGGAAAGTCCCTTTAGTCTAGAATCAAGTCATATGCCCGTGAACGGCATTCGAGCCCATATTTTCCGAAAATTTTAATTTAGCACAAAGTGTGCAAATTGCTTGGTCAGGCTGACGTGTGCGGATCTAATACATCGAGTGTGTAGGCTAAAAGCAAAGGCTGGAAGTCATGGAACTGTGTCAAGTTTAGCAAGCAAAGAGGTGGAGTGTTCTAAACTCACTTTCCAAATACTAGTGTATTATTATTATTATTATAAAATTGTTTTGCACTGTATTCATGGTTTTGAGTTCAAACCATTTTTAAGAAGCAAGCAATGAATTTGAAATCAAGCAAATGGTTTTGAGTTAAACCATAATTGAAAGCAAGCATTGGTTTTAAATTGTAAAACCATTTTCAAGCAAGTAAGTAAATGGTTTTGAATAATTAAACCATTTTTCAAACAATCAAGCAAGTAAGCAAATGGTTTTGAATAATTAAACCATTTTTCAAGCAAGCAAAGAATGTTCAGGAAAAATGTGCCTTCCCTAGTTCTAAGCAAGAAAACCAAGCGTAGGTATTCCGTACGTGTACCTGGTGTTAGGATCTCATACATGCATTAGTTTTGGCCCGGTCGGCAAACTTAGGACATACATCATGCATTTAAAGGAGACCGGGGCACGGCATGTGAGTATATAAGGTTATGAGCTCTAACTAAATTACGTGATGATGCACCCAGTCAATTCCACCATATTCAATTTAAAAAGGTGATGGACACGTGTCCTTCCACCCAAGACCTGGCCGCCCGTGCTTCCGTGGTTCACTAGGGTACAAAGAAGCAAAAATAGGCCTCCAAAGGGTTGATGTTTTATAAGCATAATATACGCTTGAAAATCAACTATCGTTCCCTTGGCCGCCCAAAGCCCTGAGAGTTTCAGCAAACCCACAGCCTAGTTCCCGCTTTATTTTCAAAGAATGCGGCTGAGCCCAGTTCTGCTTATGAAAAAGCTTTGAGAAACTTTAGCAAAAGGTTTGTGAAAGGTTTTAAGAAACTTTTCAAACAAGATAAAGAAAGCAAGCAAAGAAATTTGAGAAGTTTTATAAACTTCTACAAGCAAACAATAAGAGTTTTATAAGCTTTAAAGAAAAGCAAAGCAAGTAAAGAAAAGTTTTAGGAAACTTTTAAAGGGTAAGCAAGTACAAAAGCAAGTACAAAGAAAAGTTTTAGGAAACTCAGTGCCAAAGAAAAGCTTCTCGAAAATAATTGTAAATGAGAGTTTTACATTTTGAGATGTTTTCCTAAAGCAAAACGCTTATAAAAGCATACACTCATCGAGCTCGTTTTTTAAATTTCATTATTTTCCATTTTAAAAACTATTTTCCAGGTACAGATACACAAGACGTTGGAGCATAATAAGGTTTGTCCTGACATTGTACAAGTGCTGTTAGTAAGAATATTATGTAAGAAAATACTTTGAATATGTATAATGGAATATATGTATGTACATAGAGTAGTTTTGTGAGAATGTGTTGGTATGCTGGTTGCCATATTTGATATAGTGTAAAACTTGGATGTAAGGCATGGATTTGGGACATGTCTCATATGCAAACAAGTAAGTGCCACGAATTTTATAAAATTCATAAGAAAAGAAAGTTTTTTATGGAGGTTTTGAAGAAGCAATACGGCTTCGCTTCACAGGAGTTTCTAGTCGTTAGAGGTAACGGTCGGATTTCCTCGTGGAGGTGGCCGGGCACGCCTCGCGCCACCGGAAGGTGGGGGTGGCTCAAAAGGAGAGAATAATTGCGCACCGAGAAGAGATGTTTGAGACAGCTACGATGGTGGAGCTTCAAGTCCCATGGGGTGTAAGTTATCAGGATCTCAACAACAGGCTTAGAGAGGATTAGGATGGTGAGATCAAACAAGATAGAAGAAGAAAAGGGGGAGAAGGAAGGTTGAAGAAGAATGGAATTTGGAAAATGGAAAGAAGGCATTTGAGAAATATCATGGGCATGGAAGAGGTGAGGATGGATGAAAAGTGATGTTGTAGGGTGGTTGGTGGTCTCATAACCCACGTTCACACGTTGCAACCCAAGTTGGCGGTTGGGAATATATATTTATAAAATGCAAATTCCAAGCAATTTTTTTTTAACAATAAGAGGAATTATCAAGAAGGGTGGGGCCAACTTAGAGATCTATGGGTCACTAACATAGATAATGCCTCATAAGGATGAGTATAAAGTACAATAATAAATGTGAGAAGTACAATTTTTATAATAATATCTAAATTACCATTAACAACTAAAAAACAGTAAACAAAAAAAAAAAAAAAAAGTCAAAAAAACTCTCTTCCAACACGAACTAGAAGAAGGGAATAAAAAAAAAGCTTTTTACAACTCTAAATTTACATAAAATATATTTTGTTTGTAACTACCTTATTTGTATATTCGTCGTCATATTCAAGTCTATCATCAAAAAAATTGAAATCACAACTTATGAGAACACTTAATTTTTTATTCTTTCATTTGTTATGAATTTGTGTAATTGTTATTTTTTTACAAGTTTTATTATGACATGATAATGCTTAATATATGGATGGTTTTGTAAGGAAAATAATGATTTGTGTTAAAAGTACAAGTATCATAGAAATGCAATAGAATACAATATAAAACTATTAACATTATGGTATATTATAATACAATGTGGAAAATAGAACATTAAATATGTGTATATAAATATGTTTTTGGGTGATTGTTATATATATATATATATATATATATATATATATATATATATATAGTTTTTATGAGTATAATTATAAATTGATACATTGAATACTTATATATTAAAGGTTTTGTATAAAAATCATGTTCATAGATAGAATGTAGAAGTATAATATAAATGTAGTGTAATTACAACATAGAAACATTAACATTACAATACTGTATAATGTAGTCAAATGACAAATAAATATGTATGTATAAATATAATTTTGTGTAATTGTTTTTTTTGTACCAGTAGTACTATAAAATGATATGTGTTGAATGCTTAATACAGTTTTGTATAAGAATTATGACTTATATATATATATATATATATATATATATATATATATATATATATATATATATATATATATATATAATTATTATGTTTTTACTGTTATTAATATAAACTGATATGTTAACCAACAATGTTTAAAATGTCTGAATAGAAAAATATTAGTTAAAATGTCAATATTCACAATATGAGAAAAAGACATTATATGTCTTATTTATCTTATTTATATAGTAAAAATATAGAAAATATAATATATAGAGTATTGTCGTTCTCTATTGTGCTTCTAGTTTAATTTTATTGTAAACATACATTATTTGTGTTGTACTCTATTAATTTCAATATAATTTATTTCTATTTATTTAAATCAAAATCTTTTTATAGAATCAAATTCAAAACCCTAATTATGCTTTTTCTTTCAAAAGATCAACCTTTTCACTCAAAAATAGAAAAACCAATAACAAACTCCTAACATCATGTTTTTGTTTTTTTTTCATTTCCACAGAAAAAGAACAACAATGAACTAACCAAAATTATCTGTAATTTTTTTTTCACACAAAAATTTACTTCATCTTAACCGAAATCATAAACCTCTTGGAATAAATTGTAAAACTTAGATACAAAACCTCATACAAACCCTAAAACTAAAATCGAATTAACAATTCTCCAAAATAAAATAATATAATAATATTATGTTTTATTTTTTAGAGGAAGATGAGATTTAGAAGTTTCTACAAATTTGGTAGAAAGTGAGTTGGCTGCACTAGGGGAGAAGAAGGAGATGTAATTGAAGGGGGAAGAAGGTGTAATTAATGGTGGTGGGTTTACCAATCTTTCTCCCTTTATCTCTCTTTAAAAGTAGACTTTAGTGAAAAACATTTTTGTCCTTATCAACAAATAGGTATTATGAGGCGTTATCTATCTTACTTATCCTTGGGAGTAAATCTCATAGTTGGCTCATCCTTTTTGGTAATTCCTCTTAAAATAATTAAATATAAATAATATAGTAAAATGTTAAATGTAATTTAAATAATGAGTCTTGTTTTATATGATTAGGGTTTGGTCTACCGGTTAAGGGGTTAAGGAAAAAATCAGGTTCGAGTTCCCATGTGGACAAAGAATAAAAAAAAAAATTACTTATAAAAAATGGAGTCTCGTTTTAAATGAAAATTCAAAAAGTTGAAAATAAGGCTATGCTTTGTTCCCATAAAATTGAGGGAAAATGTTTTAAAAAAAAAAGTAAAAGGAATAAAATTAAAATTATAGTTATATCTTACTTATTACTTTTATTTTTACTAAACTATCTTATTCTTATTTTTACCTATCTTATTCATTTTTACTCATTGATATGAAGAATAATTTAACTGCATCAAATGTAAATTTTTAATCGCTTGATTGAACTAATTAGGAATTACGCCTTATTCACATCAACTGCCTTTTATAGATCGCTGATAAAGACTTCTGAATTAGCTACCACAGCTTATGAGGGCAAAACAACTCCCGGTAGAAAAAACACAATAGATAATAGCTTTTTTTAAACACACTTATTAAAATATCAAAATTCTCTTTTTATCCTATCTCCATATTTATGTAAAGGCAATTCATTGTCTTGAAAAATTCAAGAAAAAATATTTTAATTATTTTAATAGCCTCATTACTTTTTTTAAAGGAGAATACATTATCGATTCAAAGTATCAATACATTCAATGGAAACACAATCAAATTCGCTAAGTATCCAAGTTAATAGCATAATAAATCAGTTTAAAGCCTATACATTTGATAATTCTATGATGATTAGAATATATATGACTCTAGTTCTGCAACATATTAGCGACCATGATTTGATTTAATGTATATTCCTGATCGAATTTGTGATGCCCCAATTCCCGAGGGTCATATCATTTTTTTTTAAACAATGCCCATGAACAATGTTTGTGAACAGTGTCCATGAAATGTGACCCAAACAGTGCACAACACGGTGCACTATCACATGTCTGTCGCATGCACAACTGCGCGGTTGTGCACTCTGTCACGCGCCCAAGGCACTCTATCGCTGCGTGCCTCGGCCGCCCTAATCCAAGCCCTGTCGCGACACAAGTCTGAGCAGGCTCTGTAGCGACAGAGAAATCTCTGTCATAATAGAAAGCCTTAAGAAGTCTGTCGTGATAGAAAAATCTCTATCGAGATAGAAAACACTAGGAAGTCTGTCACGACAAAACTCTTCTGTCGCATGCGCACTGTGTGCCTATCGCGCCACCCTGTCGCAACACAATTGTTGTGTCGCGACACAAGGCCTCCCGGCCTTGACCACATGTTGTCGCGACACGAAATCAAAGGACTTTGTCGCAATAGAGAAGCCCTTTGTCGCGACCCCAACCACCTGGGCTTCAGCCCAACCCTCGTCGCACACGAAAAGTTCCGCACGACACGGTCGAGAGTCTCGCGCACCACGCCGCGATGTCGCGACGCGAAGTTCCAACAAGCACAGAGTTCCCCGTAGCAGGCGTCCAGCTCCTGTCGTGCACTTGGCCTGGCAGTCTTCTTGTCGTGACATGGAAGCCCTTGATGCTACACATGGCCAAAGGGACCCTGTCGCGACAGAGGACTCAAAATGGGAAGTAGCCCTCTGGTCCTCCTACACCTCCAATTTTCCCATTTTCCTCTTCCAAAGCACCCTAAAATTCAATATAAATTAGCCTTTTCATTACAAAGGCTTGGGAAACCCGGAAAACTTGCCAAAAGTATTTATCATGCAAAACGAGTTTAATTACAACTCTATGTTCTTTGGTTACACAATACAAAAATTGGGTTTTCTACCCAAAAATTTACATTAATATAAAAACAAGGCCATATCCGGGCCTTTTTCTTCGCTCACTGTGGTCCCTGATGAGCTTAACGCCCTCAAGTACCTTCTCGCACTTGAAATTATTTTCCCAATGATGGGGGTGAGCAATGCCTAGTAGTTGAATTTTCCTACAAGGGTTACTCCCCACCTAAATGTGCATGCAATGGCACACAACGATCATTCACAGTCCATACAATGCAATTTAGTAATGGAATAAATTTATGTCATGCATGAGATGAGACTCTTCATGTCATGCCCCAAGTCCCGATTGATAACCTCACACATGCAAAGTCAGGTGTGAAAACTGGGCTGATTAGTGTTTCACCTAGTGACTCACTCATTAGACCGACCTCCAATACTCATTCAATTATCATCAAATTTCGTGTATTTATTTACGGGTTAATATTTTTCGTGGTCTCACTGCAAGATCGTCAGACGCCTTCCAACCTTTACGACTTTCACTCGATAATCATGTCTAAATCACATATAAATTGGTCTTTCAATTGGGGGAATTCGTTCCAACTATGCCCACACGATATTTTCTTTTTCGTTTTTCATTTTATACCACCATGAGTCTTAATTGGACGCTGTCCGTTTTGAGCTCACCACACATCCACCAAGAATGGTGAATTAACCGTTTCTATGCACCCACGCCCGACTCAACGCAATGCTATAGTACATATGAATGCAATCATGCCAATTCATATATACAACTTTCATGGTTCATAATCAATTATATTTTTCTACAATATAATTTCATGTCATTCAAACAATCCATGTTAACACATCAATTGAGCATGCATTAACAAAATAATTTTCCCATGAACACATGTTATTCATTTCAACAATACACACCAAACTGCACGCATGGAAACTCTAAAAGGATCTGTTTCATAATCCAACGCCGGACTGTCCGAAAACAGCCCTGAATTCGACACTTTCGAAATGTCTGAAACAACCTGTAAATCCACTTCACGCACCATATCCAAAGACACTAAAATCCAAAGATTTAGTCCTTAAATTGGACTCGAAATGCATGGCCATTTCCGCCCCAAAACCCAAAACCATTTGTATGGCTTTTAAATGAGAAACTAAAACCAAGTAGGAGAAAACCCTACTCCTTAGAGTCTCGGCCAAACTCTCGCCTGGGCCTCATCTTGAAGCTCTCACGTGGGAGGAAGCACTTTGTCTCGTCACGAAACCGACTCGGCTCAATCGTAGGGAAATTTAGAGAGAAGGTAGAGCTTATGTCTCTAAATTTCTTCTTCTCCCCCTCCTTTTCTCTTCCTTTCCTCCTCTCCCATCTCACCGGTTTGGTCCAAGATGGGTCAAGTGAGAGTGTACTCTTGCCATGTGTCATCCCCCTATTGGCTCTCTTGGATTCCCCTTATCCATTTATCCATCTATTTTGGATTTCCATCCAATCATGTGGTGACACATGTCTCATATGGGTCCCACTTGAGCTCTTGTTTGACTGGTTCTCCACTTGACACATGGCTTAGTGTGAGCCACTCTACACGTGCCAAGTGTCCTATACTACCCTGTTTCAGAAAACATGAAATTCGATTGTTTCGAATTTGACGAATTCAATTTAGCTAGATTTCACAGAGACGATTCCCACGGTGAAGTCCGCTTCATCATCAAAGATCTAGAAAATTTTGATTTTTAATTCAAATTACTGCTTACCCTTTCGAAAATTAAATTTTTCTCTTGCTCTTGCATTAATTTGCTTTATCATTCAAACTACCCACACACAAAAAAGCGTTGCAATAAGACGACGAAACCAAATCTGTCGTACTAAGACGACACAAACCACATGCCGTAGAAGATAATGACCAAAACACGAAAAGACAAATTAAAAATCTAGATTTTTGCAGAATAACCATTTTATTGAGAAAGAAAAATGGTAGAAAGAGATGTAGAGAGGTGAATTCAGCCGCTGAAACCAAAAGCACTCATCCTTGCTTAAAAATAAATGGGCTAGAAATAACAAGACAGAAAGGGAGAGGTGGCTAGGGTTTTTTTCTACTTCTAGACCTTTGACTCTCATCATTATTAAACTATAAATGTAAATTTTACATCCTCGATTTTATTAAAAAATCATTTATCATGATAATTTTTATTTAAAATTTGAATTTAAGAAATATTAAAGATTATGAGATATTTTAGAAATATTAAAGATTATGAGATATTTTAGGCTTTATTATGGTAATTAAAATTTGTTAATTTTATTATTAATTAAAATTCTAAGGCAAGTATTTTTATTTTATCATAGGATGAAATAAAATATATATTGTTTTAATAAATTACAATATGTCCAAATATTTATTCATGTAATAAATATTATTTACTATTTCATTTACAATCATGTTGCTATTATGATATTCATTTATTAAGAACCAAATGATTGCTAAATTGATAAAAAAAAAAAGAAGATATTATTACAACATCTTTATAAAATAAGTATTCAAAATATATCAAAATAAATCAAGAACTTCAAATTCCTCTTTTAAAAAAAAATCAATCACTATAAATAAAATTCTTAGAATCTAGTAACATTTGTTTATCAAACTACTATCATTCAATATCGACCCCAAATTTTGAGGTCTTGGGAAGTTTTTGTTAGGGGTCAGTTCCCTATAAAATGGCGTTTGTAAGACCATGGATCTCTCTCACTAAAGAGTAGAAGGCCCTAAGTTGAAATTTTGGAGACATGGGTCTTTAGGCTTCTACTTAATCTCTTAAGTTTTTTTTTTTAATGAGACCATGGGCCTCTCCCACATTGAGTAGGAGACCCTAACTTGTTTCAAAGTTTAAAAGATATTTTTTAATAAGATGCCCTTAGAGGCAATCTTAGTTTGGGGGCAATCTTGAGAGGCGATCCCAACTTTGAAGGCAACTTGGCCTAGGGAGTTTCCTGTCTACCAAGTGACTTTCTTTTTAGTTATAAATTCTAAATGTATTATTATTATTTTATTTTTCCTTTTAATTAATTTAATTAGATTGATTGTTGATGATTTTAGTAGTATATTGTTATTGTTTAATAATTCAATTTATTTTCCTCAACTCATTAACCATCACCCACCTTTAATTTATTCAAATCCTCAAATTTCAAAATTCAACTTTCCAATTTTAAAATTCAAGTTCCCCAATCCCTACTTTCAAATTTTCAAATTTCCAATTTTAAATTTACAAATTCCTAATTTCAAAATTCAGGTATCTTAATTTCAAGATTCAAGTCTCCAAATCCACAATTTCAAAATTTCAAGTTTTCAAGTTTTCAATTCCAAATTATAAATTCTCACTCTAAAATTCAAGGTGCCCACTTTAAAACCCAGACTCAGTTCCAATTTCAAAATTTCAAGTTTCCAATTTCAAAATTCAAGGGCCTTAATTTCAAAACTCGTGTCCTCAAATTTCCAATTTCAAATTTTTAAGTTTTCAATTTCAAAATTAAAAATTCACAATTTCAAAATTCAAGTGCTCTAATTTCAAAATCCAAGTCCCCCAATTTCCAATTTCTAATTTAAAAAATCTCAATTTCTAAAATTCAAGGTCATAAATTTTAAGTTCCTAATTTCAAATTTCCAATTTAAAATTTGCAATTACAAAAATCTCAATTCAAAAATCCCAAATTTCAAATTTTATTTCAAAATCTCGAATTTATGAAATTTCAATTTCAAACATTCAACTTTCAAATTTTCAATTTAAAAAAATTTCAATCGCATGATTAATTATACAATTCTAATAAAATAGAATCGTATAGAGTTAATTTGTGTACCACATAAATGGTTTGGTAAATACATCTCATATATCATTTTAATAAATAATTCAAAAGATGATTTCAGAATATGTCTCCTAATTTGATTATGAAATATTATATATTTGTGGATTAAGCTAATATGGTTCAATTGATAGCGCTTGAGTAGTTAAGGTACGTGTTTTCCTCTATTCGAATTTATTTATATCTTCATTTATTTATTTATTTTGCTTTGAATATGTTATCATGTTATTATTGTTGCATGCGTCCTCGGTATTTATTAGTCGATTATAAAAATCCAAATTTTCCTTAGTTTGTTTAGTAGAGACCCGACTTTAGAGACTTAGAAAAGTGAAACAACTTGCCATAACCTGACCCTTGGACCTATACTTGGTTTTTCTCAAACATTTTTTTTCCTTTTTAGGAGTCACATTTAAGGTTTTATTTCTTATTTTGTTTTCCCTTTTAAAATAAACAAAAATAAGGGATTACCCAAACCGCTTTAAAATTGTTTTTCAAAATATAAAACGAAGTTTCTCCTTTTTAGTCGGAAAAGCATTAGCTAAAAATGCAAGGTACATAATATCATGAGTTTTTTTTCCTATTATGCTTAACATCCTTAGATTTTCAAAGGCTGGTTTTCATAATAATTATGAAAACTATATTTATTATTAAACATATTTGTTAAATTCTTTATATTTATTATTCATGTCCAGTTTAAGCAAGTTTATGTTGGATTTTATCTTGTTCTGAATGAAATTAAATTTGGTGAAATGTTTGTTTTATGCTTATTCATTCCTTTCATCCGTTTGGACATGTTACCAGTAAAACTTTTGTGTTCATCCCTTTTGATAGTCTATATATAGCCGTCAGAATCTTCAAAGAAACATACTGAACTTCAGTTTCAGTTTGTCAAAGTGGTTGCAAAGCATTCAGTCGTTTATCTTGGAAAATAGACGCTTGTGAATCTTCAAGGCACCAATGGAGAAGGGAAATTTTGTTTTTAGGAGATTGTGGACTCACACAAGACTCGACTCGTTTTTGTTGTCGTCTCTTCTAGTTTCTTTCGATTGATAGTGTACTTTGACTTACTGGGTGTTGATTTTACAAGTATACAACTATTATGTTTTAACCAAGTTTTTTTGCAGGCTTTGTTGTTCACTTATAATCTTAAAACAAAAATTCAGGTAAAAGGAGAAGGAAAAAAAAATAGACGTAAAAAAAGAGGGAAACCTTGAACCAGCAAGATCGGTTGCTCGAATAGAGGCGGACGTCGAAAAAAAAGTTGGCCGATAAAGAAGGAAGAAGGGAAAAAGGGAAAAAAAACCATTCATTTTTTCAAGGAAAAGGAAAAAATTTAGTTCCAGACGTTTAGGAAAAAAATATTTGGGAAAGGAAAATCCACAAATTCTTCTCTTTGGGACGGAAAAATAATAACAAACAGCTAAGTTTTAGCGGCCGGAAGAATTCGTTCATTCGCTAAATATGGCAGCAGTTCCCATTGCGTCGCTATTTTATGACGGAAAATTAAAATCGTCCGGCTGGTTGGCGACGGAAAATTTTGTTCGATCATTTAGGATTCTTTAAGTTTAGCGGCGGAAAATTCTCAATTAGTGCGCCATGTTTGCGTAGTTGCGCATGCGTTGTTATTTTAAGCGACCGGAAAAATTTGGGCTGCAGTCGCTAAATTTAGCGGCGGATTGAAAATTTTAGTTCTTTAGAATTTGGCGAGGCGTTTACCTGCGAATTTTTAAGTTTGCGTCAGTGCGTAAAGTTTTTGCGACCCGGTTTTAATTCTCGGCGGTAAATCAGTCATTGAGACGAATCTTGTAGTGGAGATAAGCTGTGGGATTAAACTCTACACTTATTTTGTGGGTTTAATACCCGATTCTTTTATAGGAAATTGGAAATTACGATATAGAGAAGCTGCGTGCAGGAGTTTTGGAACTTAAGTGGGCCCCATTTGTGACCCCTCGATTTTCTAGGCTGAATATTTTATGCAGGGGCGACCACGGCTTGAGTTCCCAATACCACTAGTCTTTCTTGTGAATACTATATTACGTTATTTTCAATTATTAAATTGGTTTTGAGAAAAGAAAATTTGACTCATTTTCTACAATAAAACAAAGAAATTGACTCTGATTCAAATAATGTTGTTCCAACTGTATCTGCCCAAGTGACAACCCCTACTATGGCCCAAGCGCTAGTGATGTCTCTTGGCAACCATGTATCATATCTCTCCTACGGAGAAAAGCAGGGAAGTTAATGGACTTGAGCTTTAAAGGTGGCAGCAAAAGATGTTATTCTATATTACATTGAATGCTGCAGGGTGGTGAATGCTCCTAAGCTGAGAAAATGAGTGATATCCTAGTCATCGATCGTGTTGATTAACGAAACGCCGACTTTCTATCGAGAACTATCTTAGATGCTTTCGCTGAATTCTCAAATGTATTCCGGATAAAAATAGTTGAGGAACTATGGGAATCTTTTAATTCAAAGATTACTCGCGGGGATCTTTGGGCGAGAAGTTTATATGGCGTTCTCGATTACAAATGGTAGATTCTAAAATAGTGGTCGATCAATTCCCGAAACTGAGTAATCCTCCATGAGATAGATGTCGAGGAATGTTGTTGACGAAACTTTTCATGTTGCGGATATTATTGAGAAGTTGTCTCGTGTTTGGAAAGACTTGAAGCCTAACAAAGAAAATGAGCGCAGTCGACAGTTCTTGAATACCGCATGAAGAGGCGATAGAAGATTTGAGAAAGGCGCACAATCGGCCAGTGCAATGCGACTTTATTATGGAACATGTAATTCGAGTTCAGGTTCATGAAAGCAATAACGAGGAAAGACACTAAGTTGGGACCTAAGGGGAGTCTCAAGAATTAGATAAAGTTTAAGAAAATGCTTCAATTGTGGAAAGCGAGGTGCAAATCTCATATTTGTAGGCATCGAAGATAAACAAACCAAGGGCGAATGGTCGATAGCATCACAAGGATGTCGACGTAGACCTCGCATCAATAATCTATGAGGTGAACTTAGTGGTGTCTAACGAGGAATGGGTGGATTGATCTGGTCTTACCTTTCATGTGTGCTCGGAGTAAGATGTTCTCCATCTTTGAATCCATTTAGGCAGTATGGAAAAAAACCATTCATGGGAGCTCCTCCTTTAAGATCCAAGGGCGAGAAAGAGTGATAAAGATCTATGTCCTCGAAGCATGATTGACTCGTGTGTTTATATTTACTAAATTCGTAAGAACTTAGTGTACGGTTCGTTGTTAGGCAGGTCCTTAGTTCGGATGGTATTTGAGTCAGATAAATTTGTCTTGTCCAAATGTGGAATGTATGTTGGAAAATGGTATATAGTGATAGTATGAGGAAGCTCATGTAATGACTATTATAAAGTCAAAATATGCTAAGTTAGTACTTCTACTTACATGCGGGTCCTCTAATCTGATGTGGAATTAGGACATATTCATGAATTATGATACATCACGTAGATTAAATTAACTTAAATCATATGCCAACATTTAGAATTGATTCAAAAACATAAGTGTGAAACTTGTATTAGTAGCTGATGGGATTATATTTTCAGAAGTCTATTGAGATACACATCGGACCTCTTGACTTAATCCATAGTGATATATTTGATTTGAAATTTGTACAAATAAGAGGTGATAATAAATATTTTATTACTATTGGCCCAAGGGTATTTCAAATTGAGGTTTTGATGATAACGAATCAAGGTGTTAAGTTAATGGTTTACTTTAGATAAATGACAGATTACATGCAATTATGAACAAGGCATATTTCTCCAAGATTTGAATCAGAATCAAGTTCAAGAAGAAAACATGGATAGGTTCAAACATACCAAAGACCTTGTAAACTTAGGGTCTATGTAAGATGAATGCGGTAGTGCACTTTAGAGACCTTATCATTCACATGCATTCCTTTCGTAAACTCGGTTTAAAACGAAAGTGCATATCTTTTGAAAACTTAGGTTTAAACAAACTTTAAACTTTATAATCCTCAAATAAGCTTCAATGTTTATCTAGTTTAGCCTATTATATTAAACAACAAAAGGTATGAGTTCGCGTCAATAGAGTGAAACAGTTGAATTGTGGATCATAAACAGGTCGTGGGATCAGCCTATTTATTGGTTAGTTTGAATCTGATAGCCATTCATTTTTGTAGAAACTCATGATCATGGTTATAAAACAGTTGACCGGTTACTTTAAACGGTCTACCGGTTAGTCGAACTGGTCGATCGGTTCCCCCAACGGTTATATTTCAATTGCTATAAACGGCTAATATATAGAAAACGGTCGACAGTGTATCCCCAAAATCGGTTTCCTCTATAAATAAAGTGTGGGGGATCACTTAAGAAAAAATACACTTGTTGAATATCCTCTCAACCATAATTTCCCTTGTAAATCGTTTCTCAAACCAAGATTGTGAGTACATTCATTACATTTTCATATTTCAGAGTGCACACTTGTGTTCATCCAAGCTTGAGTTGTATTTAAAAGATCTTGAGAGCTTGAGAGTGTCTCTTTGTATTTAAGTGAGAAAATTTCAAGTGTGTATAACTTGAAGGATTTGTGAAGAGCCCATTAGAGCCATAATCCAAGTGTAAAAGAAAAAGCTCGGGTTAGAGCTTACCACTAATGAAACCCTCACCCGGTGGAAGGTTGAGGGGAGAAGTGGACATAGAGCGAGTGTGCGAACCCTTTATAAATCCAGGTTTGTTTTCTCAATCCTATCTTTTATTTATTATTATTGTATTAAATTGAAGATTTATTATTAGTGTGCGAAAAGTTTTTGAGAAAACCAAATTCCACCCCTCTCTTAGTTAGGTTATAAGTCTGTAGACTTTCAGAATTGAGAGTATAAAGGCTAAGCCTCTTGTTTATTTAAAATTTAATCGTCTAAGGAAAATGACTAACACTAGTACTAGCACCAAAACTAGCTGCAAAAGTTTTTTCAGAAGCCAAAAGTTTTCCATAAAATAAACCACATTTCTTTTTTGAGTCCAGATTATCAATTTGGAAACACAAAATGACTTTGGTATTTAGAATCTGCTGATTTAAAAGATGTAAAAGCAGTCTATGGTTATACTTTCCCTACAAAAGATGTTGATGGATGTAAAATCTCAAAATCTCTTAATGAATATAGTGAAGAAGAAAATAGAAAATTTCAATTAAATTCTAGAGCTATCTATATTATTGTATGTGCTATAGATAGAAATGAATATAATAGGAACAATCAACCAGCTATAAGAAGGTTTAAATATTAGAGTTACTCGTGAAGGAACTAACCAAGTTAAAGATTCTAAAGGTAGAATTTTTGAAAATGATTATGAATTGTTCAAAATGAAACCTAATAAATCTATTGCTGAGATGTTTACTAGGTTTACAGATATTATAAATGGTCTTGAAGGCTTGTGAAAAAGGGTAAGTGAACAAGACAAGGTATCTAAAATTCTAAGATGCCTACCTGTCAAATGGAACTCCGAAACGGGAGCTATTGAAGAAGCAAAGAATTTGAAGGAACTACCTCTTGAAGAGACATAAGCTCCTTGACCTATGAAATGAAAATTGCAAGACAAGGAAAAAGAAATGCAAGAGGAAGAAGGAAAAAGAAAACATTGCACTAAAAGCTCAAAGAAGAAAAATTGTTGATCGAGCAAAATCAAACATGGAAATGACATTGCCTCATCCGCGAAAGAGAGTGCAAAAACTAATGATGAAGAATAAATATGAATTTGGGAAGACCTGCAATAAAAGAAGCAACTCTAAAACGAGGTCTATCGAAAGAAGAAAAGAAAGTAGAAGGAAGCGAAAGAAATTGATTTCTTCTGATCGTCAGAACAAGTATGATTTGTCCTCTCCATAAAGCTAAGAGAGAGAAAGGAGAAGGAAACTATGGTAACATGATCAAGGAAGACTCATTCGATGAAAGCGAGAATGAAGATTTAATCGGCTATGTGTTTCATAGCTTTTGAAGACAAAGATGAGGCAAATTCTAACCTTGATGAAAATTAGGATTTTATAAATGAATATGATGATTTGCTTAAAGCCATCTACAAGCTTGATGAAAAGAACACCTCTCTTAAGAAAAAACTTTTTGAGCTTCAAAAGGAACTTGATGAAATAAAATGAAATTTTTCAAAAATTGAAGCTTCAAAAATTTCTCTTGAGAAGGAAAATGAGGAGCTACTTAAAAAGAATGAATGGTTGAATCTCACTCAAAGTCTCGTGGACAAAAGGCTTTTGACATGATCTTAGCCCCTAGTCAAAATATTTTTTGATAAAGGGGCTAGGATACAAATGTTCAAGAATGAAAAATATTTTAAAAATTATTTGTCAAAGAATCCATAAGTGAAAGTCAACTGACCATTTTCCAATTTTTGTGGTATGAAGGCGCGTAAGTATCTTGTCCTCTTAGAAATGGATCGAAAAATACAAACCTCTAGAATCAAAAAGGACTTGGATTGAAAAATCAAGACGCTTCAATCACCAAGGACCTAAAAGATTTAGGTGCCTAAAGCTCCTTGATTACTGCTCTTATAGGGATCAGGAAGGAAAAATGGTTCTTAGATAATTGGTTGCTTTCGAAGGCACATTGTCACGCCACGATTCCGTCCAGAACTTTGTTTAGGCGGATCGGCAGGATTAGGTGCGAGAACATATCTTTGGGACTCTTTACTGTATCCAGGACATTGGGTATATCAAGTCTTATCATATATCAACATATATCATATACAAAAGTCGAAATAAAACTACCATAATAGTAGTGATTACAATAATCATATCTGATCTTGGAATCCCGTTTACATATTGAAAACTATACATTTGCATTTACTTATCGAGCCGCAGACCTACGGTGATGATTTACTCGTGTTGGCGGCGATCGGAATATCGGCATCTCTTTCTTACTATTTACGGATTAAAAACCCATGCTAAGCTTTACACTTAGTGGGAAACATAGGTAATATGCATATAAACAGTTATAATAAACGTATAACAATAACAGATATAAGAAATTGCATGCATTCATATCATGAACTTATACAAGTACTTATTCTCTCGCCGGAGCTTAAAACTCAACATTGGGTCCTCATTAGGGTTACATAACCAAACTTCTTATTCGAACTTATGCACCTGTTTATGCCATATTATTATTCGGATTCTCGGTAGGAATTCTGAGCTTATTCTTATTCAAAACTTATGCTTATAGGGACTTATGTTTTATTCGGGTCTCACTGGGAGTTACCGAGGAGCTTGATACTTGATTCGGGAATACCAAAGTAGTATACAAATCACAATGATACATATTTGTTTACTCTTATTTATCATTGGGTTATTTACATATAAATAGGAATGCACAGACCGGTCTTAATAAATGAGTAAGACACGGCCACGATAAGTGTCAGAAGATACTATACGATGCGAGGTGTTGTAGCCTTAACTGAGATATGAGCATAACCAGATCTTAAGTCACTAATCGAATCATGAGCTAATCGGAATGCTAGAGTACTAATCAGGAGATGAGACACCCAATCAAAGTCTGGGAGCCTTGTCGAATGTAGAAGTCTTGTCAGAGAGTCTGGGAGCACTAAATCAAGCCAGTCTCAGTAGCATGGGAGTCTTGGCCTCGTGAGAGCGGAGTCTGTGCTGTGCAGAGTCACAAGGAAACCTTGTAAGAACGGGAGTGTCGTGGCACTAGCAGAGAGTCTTAGGAAACGTGTCAGAACGAGTGTATTACGCCAGTCTTGAAACCAATAAGGCAGAGTCATGGCACTAATAGAGTGAAATATATTCAGAATGGGAGTGGGTGTCATTTATTACTTTGGTCTTAGGCATTTCTACTATTATATGTATTCATAAACTTTCTATCTTATTATTGGGGCATAAAATTTGCTCCCATCGAACTCGCCGAGGCGAAGCGGCGGTGAGGTACGGTACGGTACATTTTTCACTTAATTTCATCATTTTCTATACTTCCGGTATGCGAATTTTAGCTTAAATACGCAAAATAACAGCAAGTGCAGGAGCCATTGGCATTTGATATAGCTCACTGTCTTGGGAGTGCGGGTTCGTTTCACAGAGAGTTTGTCTGGGTGCGAGGTTTAAGGCTGTCTGGAATGCGAGTTTTGCCTCTTTGCATTAGTTGTCTTAGGTACGGGTTCAAGTGTCTGCAGAGTCTGAGGTCTCCGAAATTTGCCCATAAATGGTACAATTTACCATTTTTCCTTTTTTCTTCCCTAATTCTCTTCTATTCCACTCTTCATCAAAAATCAACATGGAAATCCTCGAACAACTCCCACGAAATACTTTTAATTAGACGAAAGACAAATTCATACGAAGTTCACTAAACTTTACAAACCTTGGAGATTATGTGAAGGATTCCATATTTAATTATGATCAGCGGGATTTTCAATAAACTTCCCTTAAATCTAGAGTTAGGATGTATTCTAACAAAACCACTAGAAAAAGACAAATTAATCTTGAAAACCACATACTTAATCCATACCCCAGTGGTTTGTGTCTGAAAATCATACTAAAATCCATGCAAAAGTCAGCCATATCCATATTTTCTTGATCACCTCTATCTTCACTACTCGCTTCTCTTTCACTCTTCCTCTCGCTTCATAGTAGCCCTTGTTTGGAGACCAAAAATAACTCATTTTTGGTCTCCTCCTCTATTTATAATGAGACTTTCATTTATTTATCTTTTGGTCCTCCCTCTTCCATTAATTACATTGATTCTATTATTTCTACTTTGACTTATAATTATCAAATTATGATTTTATGCCCCTTTTTGCAAATTACACTTTTTGTCTTACAACGTACAATTTCGAGGTTTCTAAGTTTCTTTATTTTTGCATTTAATTTACGAAAAATTTAATTTATGCCTACAAAATACCCTAAACATGTTGAAAATAACTAGGGTATATTTCGGGGTGTTACACACATGACCAGAGATGAGTCAAAGTTTACCTTCCTCACAAGAAGAAAAGCAGGGTACATGACTTTTGGAGACAATAGAAAAGGTAGAATCATTGGACATGGTTCTATAGGTAACAACTCTTCATCTCTTATTGAAAATGTGTAGCTTGTTGATGGTTTGAAACATAACCTTTTCAGCATTAGTCAACTTTGTGACAAAGGTTTTTCATCATTTGGATCATCATTCCATCATCAGACAAAACAGTTAAAAATCATCTTCTTGACATAAAGTATGAAATGTTTATCGACAATCTTCAAAATATGAAGGTCATAATAGATGTTTTTCTAGCATGCATGATGAGGCAGTTTGTGGCATAGGAGATTGGGACATATAAGCTTATGAATCTCATTACACAACAATCAACAAAAATAAGGCTTGTTAGAGAGGCCTTCCAAAATCTCACGTGGTAGGTTGTGAGTAATAAAATGGGGGCTCAGAACTAAAATCAGCCTAAAAACAAAAACTCATTTCTACATCAAGACCTCCCAAAGCTTCTCAGAAGTAGTTTATTTAGTCCTGAACTACAAGTCTTGAGTGTCATATGCACATTCGTAATTGTGGATGACTTCTCTAAGTATACATGGGTCTTGTTTTAACTCACAAAAATGATGCCTTCCATGAATTTTCAAAGCTATGTAAAATTCGAGTGAGTTTATCTATAAAAAAGTGACCATGAAGATAATTTGAAAATGTTGAGTTTGAAGGCTTTTGTGATGAGCATGGAACTGAACATAATTTTTTGGCTCCTAAAACTCCCCAACAAAATGGGGTTGTTGAAAGGGAAAAAAGAACCTTGTAAGAAATGATAAGAACCATACTTCATGAAAACAATTTACCAACCTATTTTTGGGCCAAAACGGTCAATACCTCATGTTATATATTGAATAGAGCCTTGATAAGGCCGTTTTTGGACAAAACTCCATATGAACTTTGGAAAAATAAGAAACCTAACATTAGCTATTTCAAAGTGTTTGGAAGTAAATGCTTTATCTTAAACACCAAGGACAACCTTGGAAAATTTGATGCAAAATCTAGTGTTGGAATTTTTCTTGGTTACTCTTTATCTAGTAAAGCTTATAGAGTTTTCAACAAGAAGACCATGGTAGTAGAAGAATCCATCCATGTAGTATTTGATGAATCTAACGACTCTCAAGAAAGAAGAGAAAATATTGATGATGATGTAGGCTTGGACCTCTCCATGGGAAGATTGCAAATTGAAGATGGAGACCATCAACAAGAAGTGGAGATTAATTCAAAGAATGAAGGGGAATCTCCATTGGCCGCCCTCCGCCTCCTGACTTGAGTAAAGAGAATCTAGTCAAGAACTACCAAAGGGAATGCTCAGAGACATGCAATCATCCCTGAATCAAATCCTCAATCCACTCCATTGGTAAGAACTGAATCCTTTCACCAAAATATTTGCAACAATCTTGCTTTTATCTCTCAAATTGAACCCAGAAATTAAATGATGCTATAGTAGATGGAAATTGGGTAATAGCCATGCAAGAAGACCAAAATCAATTTGAAAGAAATGAAGTATGGGAATTAGTACCAAGACCTAACAATCAAAGTGTTATTGGTACTAAGTGGGTATATAGGAACAAAATGGATGAACATGAAATAATCATTAGAAATAAAGCAAGATTAGTGGCCCAAGGATATAATCAACAAGAAGGAATTGACTATGAAGAGACCTTTGCTCCCATGCTTCGTTCAGAGCCATAAGAATGTTGTTGCTTTTTGAGATTTATCACAAAATTGCCATTTATATCAAATACTTGTGAAAAGTGTTTTTTTAAATGGTTTCATAAATGAGGAAGTGTTTGTTGAACAACCAACCGGGTTTGAAAGCTTTAATTTCCCTAACCATGTTTTCAAACTCAAAAAGGCACTTTATGGCTTGAAACAAGCACCTAGAGCTTGGTATGAAAGACTTGTCAAATTTCTTATATCTAGTGGTTTCAAAATGGGGAAAATCGATACAACTCTCTTCATTAAGCCAAAGGATAAAGACATGCTTATTATTCCGAATCTATATTGATGATAATATCTTTGTTACCTAACCATTCATATGAAATTTACTAAAGGTATATGCATAGTGAATTTGAGATGAGTATGATAGGAGAGCTCAACTTCTTCAGCAGTCTTCAAACCAAACAACTTAAGGAGAGCACCTTCATAAATCAAAGCTAAATGCGTAGAGACACTCCCTCAAGAAATACAATTTGGAAGATGTGAAGGCAAAAAGCATACCTATGGGCTCATCCGTTAAAGCGAGATGGATGAGAAGGTAAGCACATTGATCGAACAAAATAGAGGCATGATTGGTTCCTTGTTAGCATACTTAATGCTAAATGGGCAGATATCATGTATATTGTATATGATTTCAAGCATGTTCTAAAGAATCTCATTTGAATGCGGTTAAAGAATATTTAGGTACTTGAAAGACGCTATTGATATTGGTCTTTGGTATCGAAAGGTGATAACTTGGATAATATGATGACCGGATGCAGTTTTGTGGTTGCAAAATTGATAAAAGCACTGAGTGGTTGTGTCACTTTTAAGGTCCCTCACTTGTGTCTTGCAAGAGAGAAATAAAATTGGGTTTGCATTGATAATGGCGAGCCAGTACATCGGCTGGATTAGGATGTGCCTGAAGTGCTTTGGATGAAACAAACGCGAAGTGACTATGGTTTGACATTCTCTCATGTTCCCCATAAGTGTGGCAAATGCCCCACAGTCCCCAATACCTTCAAAATCTCGCAACACTCTAGACCAAATGCAGATTCGTATCCATTTCCTTCAGATCATGTGCAAAATGGGATTCTCTTGAATTTGTGCGGGCTCAGGATCAACTTAGGATATTTTAACAAACCCTTAACAAGGGCAAATACATTTAACTTCGAATGCAATTAGGAGTAATCACCTTATAATTTTGAGTTAAAACTACTTCAATTTATAGGGAGATCACCTGAATATCTAAAGGGGAGCTTATGTTTGAAACCAAGCTTAGTAAAGGGAGTTGACCCGAAGCAGTTGTTAAATTGTTTAGAAAGGTGAGGCTTTAAAACCCCATTTGTACTCTCTTCTCATTAAGACACCCTTCTCCCTCCCAAAACCCTTCATTTTATCTGCAAAAACCCTAGAAACGCCTTTTCTCCCTTAGATCTTTGCTTTTAGGCCGTAAGTTTTCGATCCTTGAGTCCACGATTGGTTAATTCACCTGGCGGTAGGGCTTGGGTTCTATATTTCTACTACAAAGTGATTCTACGTCTTTTAAACCATTTTAATTTTTCCCTTTATTTTCTTTGTTTTTCATTAGGTATACGGTTGTGGGAAGTATATTGGGTACCCTATATTTTATTAACATTCATCTTTGGGTTCACCTTTTTAATTCTTTGTTAGGTATTGAGTAATTCAGATTTTAGGCTCAGGTTGGACCATATTTTATTTACTCTTTGAATCTTGATTGTGAAGTTATATTAAGCTTAGGCTAGAACCTGTTTTGGGGTACTGGATATTCGGCTCATTCTCCATTGATAGTTTCAATTTCAAATATTGTTCTTGGGCAGTGAATAATAGGCTAGTTTTGGATCCTGGGTCTATATACTGTTCCAAACCTCTATTGTAGGGGTGGACTGGTTTTGGGACATCCTTGTGCTGTTTTGAGATTAAAGTGTTTAGACTGTTTTATCATCTGTTTTGATGATAAGTGATGTATTGGTTCCCATTACTCCATTGCTACTCATATTATACCTAAAGTTCAAATCACTCTTCAGATCTCTTCTTTAAGGTCCTTTTAGAATGTCTCTTAGAACCCTCATGCTTCTCCTTTATCAGCCATTGACCTAGAACTTGTTCTTTTTTTTTCAAATTGTACTCGTTATGGCACATTTTGATCCACATATGCAGAAGCCCGAGCGAAACATCCCATGTGCAGGAGGCGAGGCAGACCATGCATGCGTGAAGGGACACCCGGAGGGCAAGGGTTGATATTGTAAAACCCAGGAAAAAATTAATTTTTCTGAAAAATAAGCAGAGTGGAAATTGGCCAAAAACAGTTCCAGGAAACCAGAGACACAGTCGATGATGAAACAGACTTCATCGTTGGATTTGTCTCGCAAAATCTAGTTACCCAGGGACGAGATTTTTATGAGAATCTCGGAAGTTAGGAAATAACTCAAGTTAAGTTCATTTAAAATACATAAAACTTGAACCGGGGCTTGAAATAGGGTGTTCGGGACAGCCAGTTCATTAAATTGATGCATTTAATGTGGGCCAGTATTTAAAATGGACAAAAAGAGTTAAAGACCCAGGAAAAAATATCATATTTTTACGTTGGAGAAAACATTAGAGAGAAAAGAGATAGAGAAATAACCAACTACTCTCTCGATCTGAAGATCGGTTGAATGGAATTGTCGGGCCAGAATGAAAGTTCATCTACTCGGCAGGGGCTACATGTGGTGCAAAGCAGGATTTCGCGGATTGGCTTGATGAGTTGAAGATGAGTTTCGGGTTTAGGAAGTGTCCACAGGACTTCCTAGAGTTTCTTCTACACTCCAAGAGGTAGGAATCCTTCCTAATTGGTTTATTTTCCATTCTAGGGGCTGTTTAGTAGAGTTTTAATGCCCTAAGGGGCAGTTTGGCAAAATAATGGGTTATGGGAATAGTGCCCTGTTTTGACCCTATATGATGTCTAGTTTTTGGAGCTGGTTTTCGGTTAGAAAAAAAGGTAATTTGGACTAGTGTCCTTCATGACAATTGTATCTAAAGTTGTGAACTTAAGACCAAACTTTTAATCCACCCAAGTGGACCTCTACCAACCCCGAGTTATGAGATAAGATTTTGGAGATTGCTGCAAGTTTGCCTGTTTTATTGAACCTACTATCTAGATTTTTGGGACTGATTTTCAGTTGGGAAAATGTGAGAATTTGGACTAGTATTCTTCAAAAACATTGTATCTTTATCTTATAACTTGATGTTAGGCTTTTGAATCACCCAAATTGGACCTCCTGCTGAGTTATGGTCCATTTTAAGGATTTACCCGCTATAGCTTAAGGAGTACATTTAATGGTTTGTGTCGATTTTGGGACATTGGGGACTAGTTTTGAACTAAGTTCAGAACTATTATATGGGCTATGATGGCTTGTTATGGAATGTTTTGTGGGCATCTCTATGCCTAGCCCCGGTCTTGAGGATCAAGTGTCATTGCTTAACTAAGAGTGAGCGTGTTGGGTGTCGATGTGTGTGCTCCCAACATGTTGACATGAGATGAATTGTTATGTGCAACATGTGCCTTGCTTGTATGTGTCATTGCTTGATCATAGAATGAAATTTTGAATGTGAATGTTGTTGATATATGTTTGTGATAGGTTGACATGAATCGAAATAATTTATAGGGTCGTACGGGTGATGTAATTGTCTCGCGGCGCGGTGAGTGGTTGTGGATTATTGTTATCCATGCTTGGCATTCATTATCATGTGACATGATATAACGTACAATGACATCTTGCACATTGCATATGCGGGGACATCACATTAAATAGGTGTGAGTGCATGGTTGGTAAATCGACTAGCATGTTTGGTGTTCGATGGTATCAAATGATACATGGTTGATGCGACCTTTGTGTTTGGTGTTCTATAACAGGTGTACCGATGTCGGGGACCAGCGTCGAAAATGCAAAGTCTCATGGTTGCATAAAAGAAAAAGGAAATGAACAATTCATGTGTTGGGTATAGCAATAAGGGATAGATACCCCCTTGGGTGAAAAACCCGGTATTCTTGGTTGAACATATCGTGATAAAGTTAAGTGCGGAAGGTGTCGAAGCTCAGTGTAGATGCCAAAAAATTCAGCCACCCCACAAAAACACCTGGAACTTAGGCAAAACAAGTTGATATCGGAGGTGTCCAATGGATTTTTGATTTATAAAAACAAATGGTCGTGGAACATAAATGGTTTTCGCGGCACCTCTTATGTGTAGGGAGTCGAGTGAGACTGGACATGGGGCAGAGGTGAGTCACATTCTCGTCCATGGCATGTAGACATTTGAGTAGGAATGTGTATGTTTTTACTGAATATGAAATGGCATTGCACGTGCAACAGGTGGGAGTAGCCCTTGTAGATTATTCTCTTGGGCATTGCTCCCCTATTCATAGGACCTTCATGTGCGGGGTCTACAATGGGCTGCCTTTCAGGCAGGCCATGATTGAAGAAAGGTCGACATATTGGCCTTAATAAATATTTTATAAAGTTCTTAGGACAAACTAGTTCTAGCATGTATTTTTGTATAAAAGAATTGTAATTAAATTCTTTTGGACTATTATCATCACAACAATTCTCATAACAATAGTAGAGAATTCATTGATCGGACTCTTACGGACTGTATTTAAGTGTATTATCAACATTTTCAACTTAATTATGAATGAATGGGTCCGATTGAAGGGACGGATCGAGTAGTGTCCCGAGTAACTCGGTGTTCACAATGGTAGTCTTTGATAGGGTACCAAGACTTATATATTACGTATAAAGTGTTGTAATAATAAACTCTTATGGACTATTGTGATATAGTTGTATATTGGAGATATGGACAAATGGACCCTGTGTGGTCATTACTACTCCTGTTGAGACCTTAGATGGGTCATGGATATATTGTTATATAGATTGTATATTGGGTAGAGCTCCTTGAACAAAGGAAACTTTGCCCGATTTTTGTGAAAATATGGATCCCAATGAATGGGACATAATAGTGCGGCATTGGGTTACCAGATATCCATGAGTTTACGCGGGTTGGCGGTTATTGATGAACCCACGGGACTTACAGGCGTCCTGGCTGGTATTTGGACCACCCCGTCAATCAAAGCGCTCTTGTTTGGGCCTGTCAGCGGAGACCATTGTTGAGTCGGGACATCGACTTCTCCTCATAGGGATCAGCCTTGAGGCCCTGACCAGGTATGGGGTAGCTCCACTTGTCCGCGCGGCTCCATAAGCCGGTACCCCACACTTGACGCGGGTGTTCTCGCCGGAGCGCGCATTTCGGGGTTCACCGCATCTCTAGTATGCTGCGGGGAGTCCAATTCGACATTAGTGTAACGTTCTTTTACCTTTTAAAGACACATTCGACATAACACATTTCATATACCTATTTCTAATATGAATAGGTAATATTCATTTAGAAACATAAATTATTTATGGTTATATATTCATGACCTTCCACATTCTTTGACATAAAGAATATATATATACCATTCCTTAATTCAAATAGGATTATATACGTTCTTGAATAACACATTTATACAAATTAGCATTCCATGTCTTTTCAAATACATTTAACAAAAAATAGTATGCCAGGACCTCCTTTAAAACACATTCCATGAATATCAAAACAAAATGTCAAAACTATATTCTTCTCATGAAGACTTTGCCCTCATTAGACAATGCAAAATAGTTACAAAATATCATGAATGGAATGATATGCATGGGACCAAGCATTTACTTATACTCACTTCTGTTTGGCCCGATGATTAGCGTCAGATGATCTTTGGTCCTGTACTCTGCACTTGGTACCTGAGCAATGACAAAAACAACGCGCTAAGCATTTTCATGCTTAGTGGGTTCTATACAATGCTCTCTTCATTTTAGTTTAAATCAAATCATGAAATGTTTATAAAACAATGCTTTTGTACAGTTTTCAATGACCAATGCAGTACAATACATACATACATATATATATATATATATATATATATATACTGCTATATATATATATATATATATATATATATTCATTCATTACATTCAATTACAATTCATTGGATTATTTCAAGTTATGTAATTTCCTATGCACTAAATCATTCAAATCCACAAATCCTTACACTTTTCAATCTCATTATCTTTGCCCATATCGAATTTAACCTATGCTTTCGATTGCAAGGATAGCAATTCTTGGCATAGTCGGCGAAGTACAGCCAGGCGAGTATATATATATATATATATATATATATATATATATATATATATATATATATATATATATATATATATACATATACGTGCTCGGTTGAGGGTGGCCCTCACCGATGCTTTCCATTGGGCTACGGATCGGTATGCCCTGATAAACGCATTTGTTTGTCTCTTATTGGTATACCAATTTATCCTTAACTTAAATTCTTAACGGTTAACATTATTTTAAGGGCATTAAAATTATTCAATATAATTTACAATAGTATATTGATTAGTGCCCAAAAAGTGCTATTTTGAACCCTGTTTATTTCAGGTTTTGAGTGCTTTTTGTGTACTAATCATTCTAATTAACCCGATTTGCACATTAAGGTCCATACTATTCTACTGATCGCATTTTGTGGCAAATTTTGCAGTTTTTGCGAGCTAATTATGCCAAATTGTTGATCAATCCAAACACAAGAAATTCAGGTCAAACTCATCGATTACAATTAGATCTAGAAGAGGAAAGAGCAAAAATTGAGGAACAATGCACCCTGGGAATGCTTTTCTGCGAAACTAACATTCTGCCTCCCGGCTGCTTTATTCCTTCCTCATTGTTCTCACGCATTTCACGCTTTTATTTGTTTTACTCGAGTTTTTGGTTTTTCTCCTTTCTACCCTTGTTGTAATCACTTATGTTTGGATTGTATGGTATTTCACTTGGTTTGTAAGGCTATATAAGCCATTTGTATACACTGTTAGGAGAGGACGTTTTTATGTGAATAAAATTAGGGCTCCAGGAAGCTCCCATTTCTCTCTTTCTCTCATTTCCTTTTTCATTTTCTCTCCTGCCAAACACCCTCTCAGGGATGACGGCTTCCGGAGGATGACTGACTAAACTCTCTGCTTCCTTGAAGGGGAAGGCTCTTTGAAGCGAGGCCCGGGCGTAACGGAAGTTCTCATGTAGCGCAACGGTATTCAGCATTATTTTGGTTTTTCTCTTCACGCTAGGTTTAAATCCACGTTCACCTTGAATGACCTTTATTTGGTAATCTTTTGGGGTTGCGATGATTGCCCTTGCCGATCGAGATTCATTCAATTACCTCATATCATTGTAAGGTGAGTCGGGAGACTCGTTTTTCCTTCTTGCGGGATATGGATAACAGATAGATGCCATTTTCACAAGGAAAATTTGGGGTTTAGTTTTTATAGCTAAATGAAGATCAGTTCAGGGAGAAAATGACTATAGGTCATCCTCCCAATGCGAGGAAATGGACGAGAACCCTCGTGAACTTTAGAACCCGAATCCCGGTAGCGACACCGAGGGACTTCTTTTACATTTTATTTTATTTAAATTTCAGTTTGCCAACCATTACACCTGCACCACTAAATCCCAAAATCAGAATTAAATTCCTGCTTCACTGTAGTCATTTGCATGAAGAAAACTGTCACGGTTCCGACCACACAGAGCCAGCTATCTTTGCGATAGTTTTCTTATAGCGGTAGGAGGAATTTAGGTTTATAAATATTGTTGATTAGAGCACCTCTTTGTGGCGCGAATCAAATGGCATCGTTAGGGGATGGTGCTAAGTGCATTTACGACGAGATGTGGAACACTGTGATACTCATCTGTCTGTGTTCACTATTCTTCAGCGCTTTAGTTTCAATTGTTGCGAAATTTGTTTTTGGGTTCCCCTTTGCTTTTTCTTTGCGGGAATCCGCGACTACGGTGGACTAAAATTTTGAAAAATGGCGATTCGGTGCGGGTTAAGTGGAAAATTGATGTGATCAAATGGAAGAGGAGAACAATATAGTGAATATTTGGTTGAAAGAAACAGTAGAGCATACATGCTCTTCGATGAGGATTACGAGGGAACCTTCCATGGCGGTGGCGGCGCGCTGGGAAGAATCAGAGCCCATGTGAGTGCATGAGGGAATATAGAGACCCGATGGATAGTACACCCTCCTGCAGTGTTACTGACTTATGCACCTCCTCCACATCCACGGTATATCTGCTGTGCCGGCCTCGGCCACCCCTGACCCAATCTCCCCCCGGTTGAAGCGAAATTCTAGACACACAGGCGGTGGGTGATATTGTAGAAAGGCGGGGAAGAAATTCAATTCCCAGTCGAAGTCAAATTTTGTCTTTGTGGAAAGCTCTACGAACAAAGGTAGATGGCCTTGAGTGGCTTTGAAAAAAATTGACATCATGCATCATTCTATTTCAAGGCTCACCATTCGGCATGGTCATGAAGGAGAACTTTAAAGGGAGAGTGGGCGTGACCCGGGAGAAATTGATGCGAAACCGGTGAGCTCGAAATTTAGCCATGAGAGCTTGAGGGGAGGTAGAGGAAAGAAGCGGGGAAGAGCCCAGAACATCATGACCCAATCCCCATGAATTTGAGATGAATCCTAGTGCCATGATCGAAAATATCCTTGCCGTGTACCTCTTGCCCTGTGACAGCTCAAAGCCACATAGCACACATAAAAGGTCATGATTCATCGCGCTGTCTGGCTTTCGAAGAGTGGTAGTTATCTCAAGCGCACCCTCAATGAAGATGGCGTGCGATATGCGTAGCGCAGCGGATGGTTGGTGCAGGTTCGGTTCAGGACGGGCACAACCTCGACATTCTAAGCTCCGCGATTTATTCAAAGCTTAAGGGGTGTGCAGAAACCTGATCTCCCCCACTTTTTAATTTTCGTACAATTTCCATGTTAATAAATCAATGACACATATTAACATGATTTGTACACACATCATATTATTATTTTTCCAGCTATTTATTTCTGAAATGGCCCCGAATCTCATACCCATATAAACGGGGCACCTCTTGGTCCCCTTCACGGTTTGTCAGAATTCTTGTGATACCAAAACACACCACAAAACCCAGACATCAATCCCAGGGATCAAAATAAACCTCAGACAAGTCCAAATGCTTGAAAACAATTCTAAAAATTAGACGGGACTTGCTCAAGAAAATGATCCAGAAAATTCGACACAGGCGTCAGAAAGCAGGTCCCAATTCCTAAAAATTTACCTCGGTCAGATTTGAGATTGAAATTTGTAGCCTCTCACGGCCTCTAAGAAAACCTTAAAACATTAAATGGCCTTTAGGCTAAAAAATAACCAAGTAGGAAAATTTCCTACCTCGTGGAGTTCATGAAGCTGATATTTTGGCTGTGCTCTCGATCGTGGGCTGAGCTTGCCTTTACTCGACGAAGCCTATAGTCCCGATTTCGAAAATCTTAGAGAAGTGAAAGAAAGAACTCTCCTCCAGCTCTCTGCCTTAAAATGCAACCGCTTTTGACTTTCTTCATTTTTCACACTTTTCACTTTCTTTTATTATTATTATTATTATTATTGCTTAGCCCCCAAACCACGGGTTCGTTGACAACCGTCGGCAGCGGAATACTAGTGAATGTCGGGTAACTTGGGCACCTCAAAATCGGGCAGAGTCTCCTTTGTACGGGGCTACCCAAGTACATAACACGTCCCCAAAAATTCACAATGACCTCACGGGGTCCCGAATGCGAGTAAATAATGGCCCACTTGTGGCCTGTAATCTTCATAAATATATCCAACCAACTATCTCACGTAGTTCAAGAGTTAATAAGTATACAATTCAAACATATTTAAAAATTACAACATTCTAATACATGTCATATAATAACATCAAAACACAGAGCCGAGCTCTCTTAGATCTGAGTCCGATCAGAACAAATGATCACGCTGACTTTGTGCACGAAGGGGGTCCCATTTGGAGTGAGCAAGGCTTCAGTGGTGGCTCATTCTCCCTCTAGGGGGCTACTTTCCCACTATGGTATAATGTTACTTTAATCTGTATCTTGATCTTGACATACACATGTCCACCCGAATGTCTACATGCCACTAGATGAGGACTCGACTTACCATGCCCCATGTCTTGGGGCTCTAAATCGGCTCCATTACTCCATATGTCATTGAGTAATATATCCTAAGTCACTCATGAGCTAGTCTCACATACATATACTGGCTGTGACAAGCTGTCAACTTGATAATATAATGACCCAGTATCGAGCCCTCATAGCTCATGCTAATCTAGGTAATCGATGGGCAACAAATCCCGAGTCAATCCAGAGCTCTTATCACATAACTTAGAAATTACATGTAATAAACATGTGATGTGTCTTCATCGACTTGAACTTCTTTTAGAACGTCTGACAGTCTCTACCCTAGCCTCGAGGTTCTCATGACTCCCTCAAACATGCGTGTAGCGAATGAAAACTAGTTCCCGAACAAAGGTATTTGTTTTTAGCAGTGAACTGACCCTCTGATATAAATAGTGGAATGGAGACTCAGGTAATCTATTTTGTGGACAACCTTAGATGTATATGTTATGGGCGATAGATGATTGATAATCATATGGACAACCTCAAGTCAACATATCAGTTGGGCTAGACGATTGATATATATGGACAACCCTTCGATGTTATAGTGGACGCACTCCGATCTAATAATATTGTTGGTCTGACCCTCAGAACGATTACTGCCAATCACCTCATGCACTCCTTTCACATTGTTAAAATTTTGTCTTGTATGAAATGCAATAGTATTTCATTTTCTTAATACCATCTGAAACTCATTTGGGCGTTGTCACTATTAATCAAAGCCCACTAATCAACACCTACCCCTTTGGTGTTGATCCACAACTGTGTACTCGACACACCATGAGACACCTAACACGGTGTCGATCTGTATCTTGTCCTTTAATTTCCTAGATTCTGGTGCATGGAATGTATGATCTGCGTGGCTTAGCATTAAATGTAATATATTCATGCATATATATTAACATAATTAAATACATAAAACATGTTATGTAAATTCCTGATCAATTACCAAAATTAGCTCATGTAAATTTAATTAACAACAAGCAATTCATTTGAATCATTTCAGCCATCCCTGTGCGTTCTTTAGTAATACTTGCAAGTAAGAAATTCTCTACCTCTTGGAGTTTGATGAAACTCCAAGATTTTGTCCACGCGGCAGCTCGTCGCGATAGATCGACTTTGCGCGATTAAAATGAAACCCTGCTGATGGAATTTTATGATCAAAAAAGCGAAAAGAGAAAATAAAAACTAAAATATCCTCTTTGATCTCTCAGTCATTTTTACTGATTTTGTTTTTCTTTTCCTTACTACTATTATATCTATTAATATCTTTTATTATTAACTATATTTTGAATACGTAACTTATATTGTCTCATTTAGATTAAGGTTTTTCTCTAGAAATTTTATTTCTTTCGGTTTAATTATTTTAAATGAACTTTAACTCAAGTCATTTTTGACTTAGATGTTTATTAAAAATCTAGTCCTTGAAGTCAGTTTATCTTTGAAATTCATAAATCTCTGATTACTCTCTCAATTAGGCAGAAACTTTTCACAGATCATTAATTGCGAGGCAATTTGTGTTGTAAATCCATTTGATCGCCAGGGATCTGATATTGGGTTTTCAACGAAATTACCGTTTACCTTTTGAAAAATTGAATTTTTTTCTCGGACTTTAATTAATAATATATTATTATTAATTTATTATTTATTATTATTATTATTATTTTTATTATTTTATTATTATTATTATTATTATTATTATCCTTATTATTATCTTCCTTATTATTATTATCATCATCATTATTATTATTATTATATTATTATTATTATTATCATCATCATTATTATTAATCTATATTATTATTATTATATATTATTATTATTATTATTATTACTATGTATTATTATCACTTATTATTATTATTATTATCCTTATTATTATCCTTTGTATACTCTTATTATTATTATCATTATTATTATTATTATTATCCTTATTTATTTATTTTTTTAACATTTTCGCATTATTTTTATAAAGCGATGTGGCTTGGCTCGATGCTTGAAATAATTCTTACTTAAATTCCTTTTTTTATCATCTGATGTGTCACCAGAAACTATCAATGCGCCAAAAAGTGAAATTCCGACTGTCTCGGAATCCGACGAAATTCGACGGGGTAACTAGATTTCGCGAGATGAATTCAATGGTGAAGTCCGTTTCATCATCCAAGATCTAGAAAATTTTCGGTTTTCAACCGAAATTACCATTTTACCATTTTTCAGAAAAATTGAATTTTCTCGAGGTTTATTCTTCCCTTAACCAAAACTTTGCCACGAAATTCACACATACTAGCACACCGGCTTACAATACATCTCAGTGAACATATGTGCAATTTCTGAACAATCGTGCACCTGATATCGTGTTCTACATGCCCGCTAATCTGGTATTTGTATACTTAATTCTCGATACTTTCAGTATGTGACGATATCTGAAAACGGTGGATACCCCCACACGAGCTCCTAGGTAATCGTTAACTAAGCTGATACCAGAAGTTGTGGCGCCCAATCCGAGAGGACTCATTGACAACCAGTCGACAGCGGGAATTCTGTGGATTTGAGGTTACCAGATACCACGTAAGTTTGTGTCTCATTTATCGGGATCCATATTTCCACAAAAATGAGCGAATCTCCTTTGTTTGGGAAATTTGTACCCAACATACAGCAATATAGCAGTATAATCATAACCCATCCGAGGGGTCTCAGCGGAAGTAGTGACCCCCTGGAGTCCGTCTATTCCATATCACTGACAAGACGATATTCTTCCTTTTACCGAGACCCATTCATTCATATTTAAACCAAAAATATGAAAATGAAACAGTTAATTACAGTCCATAAGAGTCCGATCACGACCCTCTTACCATAATTACATACCCAACTATTTATACAATAATAAAAAATAATTTAATTGCAATTCTTTTTACATAAAATATTTTTTACAAAAGAACATCAAAACCTATCAGCCTTCTTCCACATCACATTTCTGGTAATGAGACGAAGAACACATACAAATTTAGGGCGTTATTACCAAGGACTATTGCTCCCTAATCACGCAGCGCCATAAAATGACAGTAGGACCCAGCTGCGTTTGCCTGAAATTTTATAGCATTATCACAAAGGGTTGTGTAATCGGCGCTTCCTCAACGACGGCCCTCACACCTCACCAGCAAAATCTCTTAAAACCGACTATTATTAGCCGTTTTGGTCTGAAGTGCAACGAGTGCAATTAAACCAGTAATAAAATGAACATAAGATCAGGCTATATCGGAATAAGAGATCTCAAAAATTTTTCATCAACTACGACTACTGAAAATTAATACTGGCACCCAGACATAGAATTGACCGTTATCCAACACGAAAAACTGAAATTAGCTAGTTGAAGAAATGAACATTCAAATAGATTGAAATAAAACTAATGAATGAAAATAGAGTCTCTCGAAAGAAATGAATCTTTGAGCAGGTTATCATGGAAGACATCGAAGCGGTCGTAGTGAACGATCAATTCCTGTAGTTCCTACTGAATAAATTTCTTGATTATCTCAAGTTTCAAAATCTGTCCAAGGCATTTGTAGTGCAGCTGGATCTCTCCACGCTCCACATTTCGTTATCTCCTTCTTCCTGATTCTCAGATCACGAGGAGCGAGATAACTACTTTTAGAAACTTCCTTCGATTGAGTGGCTTTTCTTTTGCAATACTTCATACATTTGCGGTGCCACCTTAGCTCCCAAGTTATGTCGATCGGCGGATATACAACTTCAAATTACTCTTCCTCGAAATTAAAATGATCAACCTTTCTAGTTAGATCTCGCTAACACGGGATTGGCCTCACTATCGGAATTGAGGTGAAATCTCTACTTGTTTAAATAGACAAATTAGTTCAACTCGTTCTTGACTTTAGTGAGAAGAGGATTTATCTAAGTGAACACAAAGCTGAAAGGATCCTAATAGCGGGTTAGTATACTGGCAAGAAATGTACATTACTCGGGATTGTCTTCCTGTGTCACTCGGAGGACCTCATGAAACCAGTATGTAATGCGATTCTTGCGCTTGGGTATAGTAAACGTACTCAGTCAAAAATCAATAAACTCATAATCTGAGTAAATTAAGTAGCCAAGAAATGAACAAGATCTGCCAATTACTACGGGAAAGATCAATTCGACTACAACGTTCACCTAAATGGAAGTTGGGTTCCTCAATTCTTTGAATCACACGAGACAACGTTCTTGATCAAAGAATAAGCTGTTCAGCTGAAATAATCGAATCCAGAAAATTTATACGAACGATGACTCAGGGTAGTAATTTTGAAAAGAACAATTACAATGTCGACCGGCAAAAGCGATAACATTCGGATCAAAAAAAAAAAAGACGAAAGAAATACGAGATAAACATACGCTGCAAATAAAGAAAAGAAAAGAAAAGAAAAGAAAGAAAATAAAAGTGAAGCCTAGGCTACGGATCTCTCTCCTTTGATGCGCCTCAGGCTTTCTTTACTATTACGGGTAGGCTAACGTATTTATAGGGTTTCAGTTGGGCCTAATCCCAATATAACTGCTTTGTGGATTTGGTATTAGCGAGGCCCCGATTCTTGCTCGATTCGCGACCTCGGTTCTCTTTGTCACGACATCGAACTCATGTCGCGACATCGACTTAAAGTTCTGCTTCCTCTGAACTGGTCGTTCAGGTTGTCACGACACCAATCTTATGCCCTTGCAGGTTTCAGTTGATCGCTTGTGATGTCGCGCTCGCGGCATGTGACATGTTAATCGCTGGTCTGTGTTGTTGCGATATGCGACGCTGGGCTCCAGTATCTCTGCGCTTCCTGTTTGTTATGATGCGACATCTGCCTATCTTCGCGTCACGTTCTGGCTATACAGGCGGGTGTCCCACGATGTCGTGACATCAACCTCACGTAGTTTCGAAGCTTTCGGTTGATCTCCTCTTGATGTCCACGACTTGACATTAAGTCTACTGCACATGTGTCAGTTGTTCTTGGTGTCGCGACATCAGTCTTCTTGTCGCGCATCACTTAATATCTTTATCTTGCAAACTGCTGATTCTTTTGGTATGCGACCTGGTTTTGTCGCGACATCATTCCTTTAATTCTGCTCCTTCTTATTTGCATAAATGTGTTCCTGCCGGCCCACCGACATCAAATTCCCCTTCACTTTCACGATGTCCACGACTTGAAGCTGGTATGCGGACCATGGCTTGCATGATGGCTTCGGCCGGTTGCTTTCATTTACCTTTCTGCCGATGGCTTTGCGCTTATCCACTTATTTACGCATTTTCTCTTTGCTTTTTCTTCTTTCTTGCTTCCTTCCTGCCTAATGACAAATTGGTGAGTTTCTTCATAATTACGTATATTAAATATTCAATTTTAATGAAAAGCGAAAACGAGAAAAAATGAATTTAAAAAGAGATGACTTTTAAACTCATCAAACTCCCCAAACTTAAAATTTTGCTTGTCCTCGAAGCAAAGAAAAAGAAAGATTTGTTTGTCCTTTGATAAAAAATTCCACTACATTTTGTTTCTGTTTTGTTAACGATTATTATTCAATTTAGTGAAATACAATGTATACATCATTTGCACAATATATCTAACGAATCCGGGTTCAAGGTTAGTTTAACCTTCATGGTATACAAACTAAAGCGGTGGTATTTACAAACAACATAATCATTAGATCTGTTGAATAATAGATTATTTTGCTTTCTCATTTTCATCTTGAGTCGATTAACTCCCTAAAGTCCTTCATAGTTTGATTGTTTCCATATTTCCAAATTCCATAAGTTTGTTTTTCATATTGATCTCCGCTAATGTAGGTGATTTCGACCTTGAATCAATCGAGGTCTTTTGGGTTTATATTGTTAGGCTTGGGTAATGGGCCAGGATGGAAGAATTTTAGGTTAAGACCACACAAACCACTTTATACCGCACTTTCTTTCTTATAGTTTCTCTATCAACTCCCCTAAGCTTCATGTTTGGGACCTCTACTGATCTCTTCAATTAGGCCCCCTTGCTACTATTTTCACTGTAATTTCCTTTGGAGGGTTTTCCTTTGTTTGTCACCATTTAGGATAGTGCAATGTTTTAAGCTTTTAGGCTTTCTAACACTCTTAGCGAACTTTGGGTTAGTAGCTCCCATACCCGGACATTAGGGTGCTAGGTGTTGAAACACCCTAAGAACTTAATTGTTCGAGAGTTAGGCCCTGAATAAAACTTATCCTTAAGCTTCTTTTCTTGCATTTTTATTTGCTCTTTGTCTTTCTTTCATTCCCTTTTGGAGTTTCTCGAAAATATATACTCCCAGACTTCATTTCTTACTTCCTCAGTTCTGGGTAATCATAGATTCTTCTTGGAGGATTGACTTCTTCGAATATGGGTTGGGTTTCAGTGTAGTTATTTTGAAAAATAAGCTTGTTAGTTCGATACAGACTAAGGTGATATGCATCGACATATAAGTAGGGATGGCTAAAATGGCTCAAACATCGAGGATGGCATCATCTCTTAATGGTGTTTGTATCACTGGGGTTTCGCTGCGATAAGTATTCGCCATTAAATTTGGTTTGAGCGATTGTGACTAACCATAGAGATACCTTGACTCATTTTTGTTAATAATTATTTAAATTAATTGATATTCAACGAGGTTCCTTGACTTATTGTTCATACCTAGGCTTCAATATGTTTTTGTTCCTCTTTTGTATTACTTTCCTCAATTCTAGACTTATCGATTAGATATAATGCTTTTACCTTGTGTTTCAATTAACATTATTCATTTTGTCCTTGTGCGCATTTGATGTTCTATTCTTCCTTCATTCGATTCCAATTCGGTTTTTATTCTTAATTCAGTTTTTTTTTTTTTTTTTTTTTTTTTCTGATCAGGTGGGCCAAAACGTATGTTTTGATTAAGAAAATAAACTAGCACATAAACACAAACCCTGGTCGCGATCAACGAGTTGTAATTCAACGGAAATTTTATTCAAATATCAAAAGGACTTGATGGCACAAATTGTTTCCAATTACAAACATTTTTCACTAAGTTCGAAAAACTCTATTTCTATAAAATCATATCGGCTTCTCTAAGTTCTGACTCCTCTTCAAAATTAGGTTCACCAGACCTTGAGCTCCTGATGAGTGATTCGACCGTTAACAAGGTCGTTCAACAAATTGTGGGGGCTGCTTCCTCCTTTTTCTTTGGAGCTTCTTGGTTGATGGATTCTAACTAATCCATATTCCCCTTCCATCAACCGCTCTCCGGATGAAACCACGTTTTATGGAACAAGCGGTGGGGCGGTTTGTTTCGTCATATTCTAGCGTTATTTTCCCTCTGAACCTCTACCACTCTCGAATCTCTTTATTCATTTTCCATGACTTTATTCTGTACTCACTATCTTTTATAGTGGGTGTGTCTCTTTGAGAAGAAGACACAGAATCAGCCCATAGTTCTTCAATTTTCTATGGGAAGATTAAATGAGATTCCGATTATGTCCCTTTTGTATTTTCAAATCTCAGTTGAAACTCAGAGAAATTGGAGCGTTTTCTTGAATGCCTTAATTTTCCCTACGATTATGCTCTTTAGGCGAGAATATTCCGCTTTCTTGATTCATCGAGATGGAGTGCATTTCTGCCTTTATTATCTTTTATTCTCACCAAAATCGAAAAGTTGGGGCGAATTATAGTTCCATAGACTGAGCAGGAACAGTTATGGAGTTAAGGCAGGACACTTCTCCATGAGCCAGATGCAAGTATTATCGGACGTTAAATCCGCGTTATTTGCTGAAATGACTTTGGCACATGTTGTGTTGTCTAAGTCATGACGGGAATATTCTTCTATTCTTACATTACGTGATGACTAATTTTTTGTCTTTTTGACTTTCTTTTCCCACTTATTATTCTTCACACTCCACGTTCTTGGTTAACCCTCTCGAGCAGTGTTGGTGTCAGGAATGACAGTCGAGTCAATTTTCGACAATATCTCGGGTTATTCAATATACTGAAATAAATACAACTCTATTTATTTTTATCATCTTTGAAAAATTAGCCATTTCTCATTATTTCTCATATTCAATAGTTCGCATTCCATGCAAAATAAATTCCACACTTTGCAATCATGCTACTTCAAATATAAAATCCTATTTATTTCAACTTCAAATGCAATTAAAATAAAAGGTAGGGGAAGAGTGAAACTTCCCTTACATTTTTCTATTCTTACTAAGTTTTCCATTTCTCCCTTCGATTTACCCAGAGGTTCTTCTTTTTGTGCAATCTTCATTCTTTCCGCATTCTCCTTCGTTTTAGCCTTTAGTTAGACTTCCTTTAAGTTCGACTTGATGTATCGATGCATCCCGACGGCCTCTATGGTGACAATTTAGCTCCATCTACATTTCTTTTGCTCTCTTGACTCTGCCATTTCACCTCTTACTCTTGGCCTCTTTGTGCATGCAGATAAAATGAGACTAATGTTGTATTCGAAAGATCTCTATCAGCATGCATGTTCTCACTTTCCCACGTGTTTAGATTAGTAATTTCCCACTTCTTTGTTCGGAGGAGTGATGGGGTAAGAATTTCTTGAAATAGGCTCAACCCTTCTCATGTGTTAACAGATTCATATGGTAGGGAGTTAAATATTATTTGCGACCATATCTCGTAAAGAGAGCGGGGAACAGCTATGGTGAATAACCGGCTCCACACCATTGATTTAATTGAGTTTGCTATTCTCGAATCGCCCCAGTGTTCATTGGGATTTCGGTGGAATGACCAGCAATTGATTTACCGTGGACTGAGTTCTCCGATCTTTAGTTCGAGCTCAAAATCATTAGTGATTGCGACATTCTGTGCTAAATATTTATTGTGGATGAATGAATTCCATAAACTCTCCCGTAGTGTCATGCTCCTTGAGGTCTTTTTGCTCCACATTCACGGTTGGCTTCTGCCGTCTAATCCTTTATCTTGTCATGGTATGGTGTCTTCACGAAATCAAAGTACACTTTCGGATCAATAGGATTAGCACAATCAACAAACATTTTCAATATGGTTTTGTTAAAAATTAGATGACTAAAGGTCTTGCTTTAAAGCCTTCTTTATTATTTCTTTCCATCATATCAATTAAACCTTTATACTGCCAGATATTGAATTCCTAAATCACCCCAGTCCATTGTGAAACTTATAAAACTTGACAATGAATTAAAAATTTACCACAAAGCCAAACGTTATTACCAGACTCTTATCTGATCTGGCGCGACCATAAATATAATGTGGACTAACATATTTTCAAAATTTTCTAGCATTATCACGAAAGGACTGTTAATAATCGTAATATTTCTATTAATTAAACCTCACTCTCCTGCTAAATCATGATAAACAGATTTGAATTTATTGAACAGATGAGAACCACTGTTTGGTCAAACAGTAATAAAATGGACATAAGTCCGGATATCGATCCCACCAGAGATCTCGAGAATTTTCATCGGCTTCTACGACTACTAGAAAATTAATACTATTTGGACACTTAAAATTGATATGAATGTCTCACTTATAGAAAACAGAAATTAGCTAGTTCAAAGAGAAATGAACATTCAAATGGCCGGAAATAAGCAAATGAATGAAAGCCTGGGTCCCTCTGAAAGAAATGAATACTGAACGATTATCATAAGACGCATCAAGAGAAACGATTCGTAGTGAGCGATCAATTCATGGTTCCTGCGGACTCATTCTTGATTATCTAAGTTTCAAAATCTGTCCAAGGCATTTGTAGTGCGTTGGATCTCTCCACGCTCCATTTAAATTTATCTCCTTCTTCACGATTCTCTCGAATTACAGGAGCGAGATAAGTACTTTTAAGAACTTCCTTACGTTGGGTATTTTTCTTTTGCAATACTTCACCCATTTATGGAATTTGTACACCTTAGCTCCCAAGTTATCGGTGGCTGGAGATGCTAACTTACCCAAATTACCTCTTCCTCGAAATTAAATAGATCGACCTTTCCTTGATTAGATCTCATTGGCTGCAGGATTGGCCTGTTATCAGGTGGTGAAATCTGCCTTGTTTAAATAGATAAGTCGTTCAACTTTCGTTCTTGACTTCAAGTGAGAAGGATTTATCTAAGTGAACTTACAAGCTCAAGGATCCACCCAATAGCGGGTTAAGTATACCTTCAAAGAAATGTACATTACTCGGGATTGTCTTCCTGTGTCACTCGAGGACCTCCCTTGAAATCGGAGTAGCGATCACGATTCTTGGGTATGAAATGGCGATGATAGATCAAATCAATAAACTCATAATACGAAGTAAATTCGTGGCAAAGAATGAGCAGATGCAAATTACTACGGGAAGATCAGTCGACTACAACGTTCACTAAATGGAAGCTGGGTTCCTCAATTACTGAATCACACGAGACAACATTCTTCTGATCAAAAGAATAGCTGCGGTCGGCCAAATAATCGAATCCCGAAATTTAATACGACGATGCATTCCGAATAGTAATTTTGAAAAGAAATTGAATTACATGTTCGACCCCGACTAAAGCGATAACATTCGAGATCAAAAAAAAAAAGACGAAAGAAATCTGAGATAAACATGCTCTAAAATAAAGAAAAAAGAAAAAGAAAGAAAGAAAGAAAAAGAAAAATAAAGTGAGGCTGGAAGCTGCGGATCTCCTTTGATCGCCTCAGGCTTTCTTTCTTATTACGGGTAGGCTAGCGTATTTATAGGGTTTTCAGGTTGGGCTAATCCCGATATAACTTTGGCGTGGATTTGGTAGCCGGACCCGAGTTCTTGCTCCCGATTCGACCTCGGTTCTCTTTGTCACGACATGTGAACTCCCATGTAGCAGTATGACTTAAAGTTACAGCTTTCACTACGAACTTCGGTCGTTGGGTGTATCCACGGCGACACCAATCTACCTGCCCTTGCGAGTTCGGTTGATCGCTTGTGATGTCGCGACATCATGGCATATCGTGACATAACTAATCCTTTGCGGTCTTGATAGTTTGTTCACGATGTCGCGACAGCCGAGGATGTTGTATGGGCTCGGGGCGTCTCCTGCGACCTTCCTCTGTTTGTTATGATGCGCGACATCAATATCTTGCTCAGCGCGACATCGCTCCTGAATGCTTGTTTCCTTGAGCGGGTGTCCCGATGTCATTGACATCAACCTCGCCGTTGAAACTTCCGGTTGGTCTGATATCACGACTTGACATTAAGTCTGCACGTAACAATCAGTTGTTCTTGGTGTCGCGACGCCAGCTTCTTGTCGCGACATCGCTTAATGCTGGCGTAGGCGCCGCTGGTTTGATGCCAAGGCCTCGATTTTGATCAGCGACATCATTCCTTTAATTTACGCCTTCTTGGTACCTAGGCGTGGCATTTTGCGGCGCGAGAATCAAATTCCCTTCACTTCCCCTGATGTCACGACTTGAGCTTGGGTTTATCGCCTGCGGACCAACTGGCCTTACATAATGGCTAAACCGATTGCTCATTTACATACGCCCATTCGTGCATTTTATCCACTTATTTGCATTTTCTCACGCTTTTTCTTCTTTCTTGCTTCCTTCCTACTAATAGCAAATTGGTGAGTTCTTCATAATTCTATATATTAAATATTCAATTTCTCTTGAAAAAGCAGCTTGAAAAATGGACTAAAGAGATGACTTGCAAATATCGGCCTCGTCGAATGTTGTCTCCACAACGCACCTCTTTGTACTTGAAAGGGAGTCCTGGCGAAATTGAGCAATGGCGATGAAAAACTCTCCTACAATGGCTACTCCCTGCTAAATGCACATGAAATGGAATACATAAAACATCAAACCATATTCCATATAAATAATGTAATCTTATATGGAATGTTAAAATTGTCATACAGCAGAGACGAGACTCCTCATGCCTGACAGAGTCTGGGCTCCCTCAGGCACAGCACCAAGTGTGAAATACCATTAAGGAGCGTCTAAGCCCACAACCGCTTTCAAACAAGCTTGTTTTGTAATTCTTGACACATTGGATACCCCGATGCACACTTATTCCTTACCAAGTCTTATGTATTTATGCATTTTGTGGGCCCGCAGTTTCGGGTTCTCAGTAGGGCGCGCACACCTATATATAACATTTTTCACGGGCTTTCCACCGCGGTTCTGTCGGCTCATATACGGGTTTTTCACACGAGGGTGTATATATCTACTGCTTCACCATTTACACCGTGCTCATGTCATGCGGCTAGTGAGTCTCAATTTGGGCGTTGTCCCGATTTACTAAGCTTACCATGAACACCAAACACAGTTATGGGTTATCGCGGTCGAACGCAGGCTGCGGTGTCGGCCTAACCATGAACTCACGATTCAATACGATGTGATCGTGCATATGAAATGCAATCATGTGTTTCCTTTATGTCATCTTCTGGCGACATTTATAAATTACGGATAATTATATTTCCTTCGTATAATTTTCTTATATTCCATGTTAATACATTATGCAAGCACATATTAACATGATTTATACACACAACAACATATTATTTATTTTATTCCAACAATACACAACACATAAAATGGTCCAAATCTCAGACTCATATAAAACAAGGCATCTCTTGGTCCCTTTACGGTTCGTCGGTAGTGCAATGCAGCTTTCTAAAACCAGACATCGGTCGGGATCAAAGCAAACCTTTCAACCTGATCCAGGCGCATGCATGATCCCCAAAAATTCATTAGAATTTGTTAGCAGTCCTAAAAATTAAGCCAAGACTATCCGAAAATAGTCCTGAAAATTCAGTCGAGACTGTCCGAAAACAGTCCCAAAAATTCCTACACTTAGTCCCAAAAATTTGAGACTGAAATTTACGGCTTCTCATGGCCTCTAAGAAAACCTTAAGCCATTAAATGACCTTTAGGCTAAAAATAACATAAGTAGGAAAATTTCCTACCTCGTGGAATTTGACGAAACTCCAATATTTTGGTACTTGGCGCTGGCTCGATGCGTTGACCGACTTTGCTTTTGCCGGCGAAACCTACGGTTCGATTTTTGTAAATCTTAGAGAGAAGCGAAAGAAAGAACTCTCTCCTCCCGCTCTCTCTGCTAAAAAAAAATGCCTTCCCTTTTGACTTTCATTCATTTTATTTATTTATTTATTTTCCATTTCTTTTCTTTTATTTTATTTTATTTTTTTTCTTTTCCTTATTTATTTATTTTTCTTGTTTATTTTCCCATTATTTCCTCCACTTGACACTTGGCTCCAATGTAGGTCATTCACCTGATACACCACATATCATGCCATGTGTCACCAGAGCCTAAACCCCTCGGCACGTAAATTTCAGTGTGCCGGGGGTCGACGAAATTCGGCCAAATGCATAGATTTGTAAACCAGCTGTGAGAGAAGTCCGTTGAATAACAGAATAGAAAATTTTTGTTTCAACGAAGTACAATTTTACCCTTTTAAACTTGAATACCTGGTTTACAAACATGCATAGAACCAAGTAAATAGAAAGGGAATTAATAAAAAAAAAGTAAAGAGATTTTAAAAAAAAAAATTCAATGGGGTATTTGCCCCCAATGGGGATCTTACTGCCTGTGCCCCGATCTTGCTCCTATTATGTAAAGAAATTTATACAAAACAATTGGAAAGGTTTGGAGAAGTTTCTTTAAGTTTTTCTCCAAAAATTATTCTTCTTTTAGGAGAATGAGTTTTCCCTTAAGAAATACATTTTAGAAGCAATTTTTGCCAATAGTCAGAGAAAGAAACAGGAAAAACAAAGACATGCATATATTATATATTTGCTCTCAATCCAGAGTCAAAACCATAAACTTACACCTTCATAACCAATAAGAGAAAATACATAAAAGAAAAAGAAAATACATAAACTTATTCGTATGTCATTCATTCTCTATCACCTCATACCTCACTTCTTTTGATCTTCCTCCTCCAAAAAATCCATATCTTCCTCGTCTCTTTTATACTAATTATTACCCAGTAAGAAAATCAATCTGAAGGATGACTCACCTTCCGCAAAGAAAATCTAAAAAAATAAAGGAAAAAAAAATATAAATCAAAAATAAATAAAATTCAGTCAAATAGTAAGAATAAATGAATAACTTAAAAAGAAGGAAAGAATCAGAAAATTTGGGGTCTACAAATATGCTCCTCTTCAATAAATTCCACAATGTGCAATGAGCGAGAACAATGAACTTAAAAGCGAATTTGAGAGAAAAATAATTGGAGAAGCAGACCTAGACTCTAAAAAACTAAAGAAGACCCCAAAGTGTCCACAAGGACACAACCTCACCTAATGAGCAACCTAAGAGACTCTAACAACCCTAGAAGCAAATAACAAAGAAAAAGTTTAAGATGCCACTAAAGTCCCCAAAGCAGTTCCGCTCCCTAAATGGCTCCCAGGTGGTAGAATCCGTGTCAAAGTAAGTAATAGTTAGATCACCAGAATGAATAGAATCGTCCCGAAAATCGTTTGACTTTGCTTCAAAGCAATAAATTGCTGTTAGCTGAGTTGAAAACGCGAGAATTTTAAATCTTTGGATATGAAGCAGTCTCATAGTTGAATCCATCTCTTGAATCTAGTTGCAGGACAAATTTCGTCGAATTATGAGACAATCAGATTTTCACATTTTTCAAGGTGATGGGTGTCCAGTGACTCACAGGGACGAGATTGTTTATGAAAATCTCGGAATTTGAGAAATGGTCTGAGTTAAGTTCATGGGATGTGATTCAAACTTGAATTGAGGTGGAATGAGTAGCTTCGGGCCAAAATTGGACCTAAACGAAGGTGGACAAGTGGCACGACATGGGCCACACATCCAACTTAATCTTAAGTTGAGACAAAAGAAAAATTAGGGCAAAAAGACCCTATTTTCCTGGTTTGATCGAGAGAGAGAGGAGAAAAGAGAAAGAGGAGAGTCCAAGGCTTCCTTCCAAGATCTACGAGTTTGTTGAAATTAGATTTCGTTGGGCTGAGAACAAGTTCACGCATGACAGAAATTACGCGTGAGCCTAGAAAGAGGATTTTGCGAAGATCGAGAAAGGAGATTCGGGAAATCGAAGTTAATCGGGTTTAGGAGGCTTCCTGCACGTATCATTTCCGAGTGAGGATTCTTTACTACCTTGGCTTACTTTCCATGTTAGGCTGGGAAAAGGGTTTTGTTAAGGGCTGTTTGGCCAAAAAAATTTTTTTCGGATTCACACTCAATGTCTCCTACGCCTATAGCGTAAGGTGCCGTCTTTTCGCGAAGATTGGGACTAACTACACAGGTATTGAAGAAGTTTCGGGCGAAGGTGTGCTCACCTAGGCAAGCCCGAGGATGGGAAATTAGGACTTTCTAGTCCGCCTAGGCGAGGCATCGCTTGCCTAGGCAAAACACTTCGCCTAGGCAAAGGAGGGCTTCGCCTAGGCTAGCCCGGGGAATGACATTATGGCTTGTCATAGCCTGTTTGGGGTTGATTTCGATGCCCGGTTATGATTGTTTATGGCTTGCTTCGGGGGCCATTATATGACTTGTTTGAGTGTGTCATTGCTTGACTAAGAGTGACATGTTTGGATGTCAATATGTGTGTTCTAATATATTGACATGTGATGAGTTTATATGTGCAAATGGCCATGACATGGCTTGATTGTGTGTGTGTCATTGCTGATCATAGAATGACATGTATTTGGATGTAGTGCCTTGTATGATATATTGGCTGATAAATGATGAATGGAAATCATATGCAAGTATTGTGATTGTCCATGGCACCCCATAAGTGGTGTGGATTGTGTTGTCCATGCTGGCATTCTACATTACGCATGTGATATGATGTAACATCTGATGACATATGGCATTGCATATGCGAAGGACACCAGAGCTAATGGAGTGTGAGTGCATGAATTAATGAATGATACTGCGTTTGGTGTTTGATTGGATGAAAGCTTTCGATCCAATGGGACAACGTCGTATCACTGCAGGTTGAATAAAGCGGTAGAAAATATATGAAGACCTTAACAAGCAGGATAGATTCCCCGTCGAGTGAAAGACCCTCCAATTATGGTCAGACATAGTCTCCTGCGGTGAAGGCGAGTAAAAATGTCTGGGTTCTGGGCCTATGATGCGTTACAGGCTCGCTACCCACAAGGCACATGGTTTTGAATATAAAATGATCATTTAGGTGTATCATCCAAAAAGCTTTTGGTTTATAAAAAAATAAAATTTGTTTTGAAAATTATCATTGGATGTCATCCAGAATGACGGTTTATCACACATGGGCTTAGGCATCGTGTGATGGAGTCGGTGAGGACTCAGGCGCATAATACATGATTGTGTCATCATTTCATGGCATGGCATGTAGGAACATTTAGAATTGGCGCATGTTCTTATTGGAATGAATCTGAAGAAATGTTGGGTGAACATTGCATGTGCACTTAGGTGCGAGGAGTAAACCTGCGGAGTGTTCTCTGATGTGACCCACCGCTTTATGGGACAACATTTCGGTGCGGGGTGTATCTTGGAATTGAATGCTCGGTCGGGCAAGTGATTGAGAAGAAGGCTGACATGTGGCCTTGATAAATCCTTTTTGTAAAAAAGTTCTTGGAACATACTAGTTCTTGCATGTACTGGTGTAAAAAAATTGTAATTAAATTTTTTAGCTATTATTCGATGTTTAAGTATGTAATAATGGTAAGGGAGTCATGATCGAACTCTTGCAGTTTGTTTAAGTGTAATATTCGCATATTTCAACTTAAATATGGGCTGAATGGATCCTAGTAAAGGAACTATGCGAGGTGGTGCCAAGCAACTCGGTACCGTAGTAGTGGTACTCTTTTAGTACCAAAGCCGTGCTGATGACCTAAGGTTGCTTAATTCAGCGGAGTTGACAGGTTAATTCGACCCAGGACCTGGGTAGGGTATCCTGACTTAGTATCAAACTATAGAGCACTCACGACTCTGCCTAGAGACAGCTGGGTATAGGTCTAGGTCATTAGACCAATGAATTCCTATTAATAAGTAGTTTGTACATTAGAACATAGGTGGTTACCTAGGGTTTGGTGACAGGATTAGACCATTGCATTCGTGCTGTTGCATTCATGTTGTACTAAATGTGCTACATGATTTGGTGTTATGTTTGGCCTTGAATTATATACATGGTAAAATTTACTCTGAAAAGAGGAACACTAGGGTTAGAAAACATAACCTTAGGGGTTCGAAAAAGAATAGAATAGGATAGTTCAGTGTTGAAGTCTGTTGTATTAGCACATTACCTCTTAGTTAAACAAAGAAAGAAATCTCCAATTTTCTGAATGTGTGTAGATGGCAAGTCGAGAAGAGGACATAGAGGGTGATGGGGCAGCAACCAACCACCATGACCTTTAACAACAAGCTTGCTCATGGAAATTATTGAATCTTTGAGAGCGCTACCGGCCCAACCGGGCGAGCGTTGTGGCTACCATAGGTGCCTGACTGGTGCGAATGGGGGGTCGGGAGGGCAGGGCGCTCAGTTTAACCTCATCATCTCCCGACCTTCAAGGGAGAGGGAGGGGGAATGTCAATGGAAGGCATGATCATTGTGGTTCAGGCAGAAGTGCGCAAGATCTTGAAGGCTATGGAGATCACCTCCGATGCCACGAGAATAAGGCTAACTACATTCTAGCTAGAGGGTGAATCCCAAGTATGGTGGGATTAGGTCAAAGCCTCGAGGAACTTGGAGGCAATGACATGGGAAGTTAAAAGTGAGGCTCTTCATGGGTAAGTATTTAACATCTTCATGAAATGCAAAAGCTCACGGAGTTCTTAGAGTTGAAACAGGAATGCGGCAAATGCTCGAATACGTGGCTAAGTTTATTGAATTAACATGGTTCGCGAATGATTATGTGGCCACAGACATGACAAAAGTGAGGAAATTTGAGGAGGGTTTGAAATTATCCATCAGGGGTAAAATTATGGGACTCCTCTTGCAAGATATGGACTCGATGGTCGGGACAGCTATGACCATAAAGAGGGAAGTGGATGGCCCTGCAGACATCCCGGTCACGGTCTTCAGTGATAAGAGGAAGGAGAGCTGACTCCTTTTCCTAGCTTAAGAAAGAAGCAAAGGACTTCTACTCAGAGAGGGTTTATAGATAAATTGCGACTACCGGGACCGGGGCTAAAAGATCGATCATCTAAGATGGGAGCACTTTAGGGCTCTTGCTTGGCGAGAGCGAGTGTTTGTTTCCAGTGCCACCAGCTTGGACACTTGAGACGGGATTGCCTCTAAAGGCATGAATCCTAGAGTTATGGGACACCACAGTCCCAGTCATCAGTGGGGCATGCATAGACGTAGTTTGTTCTTTCGCCTGCCATAGCCCAGGAAGGCGGTATCAATCACGGTCTTTGCGTGGCTTTTCTTATTGGCGTATGGACTACATGGAGTCGGGCGTAGGTCGAGTCGATGACGGGGCTCCTGTTAGAGACCCGGGGACGAGGGACATGTCATGCCATCACACCTCGGTGACTTGTAGATCGATCGGTTATTCGAGGTGTTTATCTTCCGGTTATAGGCAACATTATTGTTTGATTTTAGGTACATCTCATTCTTCGTTCTTTAAATATGTGTGAATGATTTGAGGCTTAGAGGTTGAAACCTTGGAAGAGCCGACTGCTGCCAGTTCCATTCAGGTGAGGTTGATCAGATAAGTCGGGATTGTGAGTTGGAGATCTCATGGATTCTACTAACTGTGGACCTAAGGGTGATGGACATGTCTTAGTTTGTTGTCATCCTTGGGATGGACTGGTTGACGGCACATCGAGTCGTCATTGATTGTGATCATAAGAGGTTTTGAGCACTTTGTATAAATCAACATAATTAACTGATTGGCACGTGGGTCATTTATACTACGATCGCGTTTGTGGCTATTTTTATAGTTTTTTCAAGATAATCGGGCCAAAATTATTGGGTCGAATTCGAACCACGATCAGTTGACTTTCATTCTTACGAGGGTTAGAAGCAAAAAAGAAAAGCGAAGAAAAGAAGAAGAAAGAAAGTAGATGAGAAGAAGCGAAAAAGCGAGTGCGAAAATTTTGCCTTCAAACCAGATTCTTGCGAGAAAGTACCTTTCTGCACCTTTATTTCAAGTTCCTGCCTTTGTGTTCTCTGCCCAGTTTGACTTTTCACCTTTTGTCACTTTTTGGTTTCCGTTTGTCCCTTTATAACGCTTTTGTTTTGGCTATAAATGGCCCGGATAAGCAGCATGCTGGACCTCACTGTATAAAGTTTCTTTTAGGCGGGAAGCTTTTAGCTCTTCAGCTCATCGATTTCTCTCATTTTCTCTCATTTTCTCTCACTTTTACAGGCGTGAAGCACCTCGAGGATTCTGACTCGGATGAGTGGCTAGACCCCTTCTCACTGATGGGGTCACTAGGCACGAGGATCTAGGGTAAAATGAGGTTCCATTTTCGCGGGTACTCATTGTCATTTGTGTTCTCCTTTTAACTCTAGGTTTAAATCCCTTCGATTCATGTTGAATGGTCAGTACTTGGTAATCTTTTAGTGCTTACTGGATGCTTATTACTAGATCTTGTGATGTTCATTAGTTGCCATTTATTACCCATTGTAACGTGAGTCAAGGAGACTTGTTTACTGTAGGGAACATTGTGGCAATTAGATACCATTTAGAGAGATTTAATATGGGTTAGTTTTTATGGCTACATGACGTCCCGGTTTAGGAGATGACTATGGTCATCCTCCCTAACGCGAAGGAAAGGACCTGGAAATCCTCGCTACAAGACTCTTGGTGACCCAGCATCAAGAATTCTCTTTCCACATTTGTTATTTACCTTCAGACTCATCATCAAAACTACTATTTCCTCAAACCTTAAAATCAAAATAAATTCACCATTTAAGCCATGATTAATCATTTGTGCGAAGAAAACCCATCCACATGTTCAACCACAGAGCCTTTATCTTTATGATAGCAATGCTATGACATTAGGAGGAGTAGGTTATAAATTTTGATGATTAGGCTACCTGCCGACACATGAATCAAATGAATTATACGTTCTTAGGGATGGTGTAGTGTATTTGATGAAATTTGTTGAACATAGCTGATCCTCATCCCCCAAGATCTGGTGAATTTACTTTTATTTTTACGTAATATTTTTACATCGAGTTTGTTAATTTTGTTTTCCTTTGTTTATTTTTAGCTAACCACAACCCTTTAGGTAGGAGTGATCTTGATTATCTTTGGCATGCGCCTATTCTTACTCTGAGCATGTTCCCGATAGGTAGGAATTCTGAAAGCGGGTTGAGTCAAAACAGTGTTCGAGTCAATTCACAGATTTAACCAAATGCCAGTTTACTGAGGAAGCAAACACAATCAATACAGTGGAGAAAGAAAGCCTAATCATATAGGTCCATGAGGGACTATAGAAACCCTCGATTGGTGAGTGCACCCTCCTACATGGTGCCTTAACCGTGCACCATATGGAAATGCCCCACAACCCTAGTTGGGAACCACCTAAATCTCTGGGACCCGGAACCTACTCTGATATGCACCTCCTGCATCCACAGTGTCTTCTTCATCTCGACATAACCACCACGATTGCCTCTCCAATTAGACAAGCCATTCAGCATACAAGCTGTGGTTGACTTTATGGGAGAAGGCGGAAGACAATCAATGCAATTAAATTCGAAAATTCATATTGTGGAGAGTTCTACGAACCATAGAGGTGGTAAGCTAAAGTGACCTTGATTAGAAGATTGACATCCTGCAATATTCATTCAAAGGAAACCTGTCAGCATGTTCATCAAGAGGAGAAAATTTACCTAAAGTGACACCATGAATGGAGGAAGCAGTGTCAATAGTAGCTATTATTTGAATCTCGAGATATTGGTGTTCTTTTGCTGTCCACATGGGAAAAGAAAAGTAATCTCCCAATCTGCGACTAAGGAGCGTGGAAAGAATCATGGGAAAACATCCTTCAACTTGATTCCCGTAAAATTGAATCAAGCACCCTTCTTGAAACCACCAAGCCTTTTGCGGCACTCTCTCCTAACCCATTACATCACATAAACACGGAGCATGAAACACATGGAACCCACTACTGCTGACCATCTCATCTACAACATGCGCCTTCTGAAACCTCAGTAGCGGCCTATGTTCAAACTTTTGTCACTACATCAAAAGACATTAGCGTTTTGCTCATCTTTACATGGCACGTGGATGGTTAGTCTTTGGTTTTTGATGTGGAGCACCTGGATCTCAGCAATTCCACTAGCTCCACTAGTTCCAACAGCCTCCAAAGGCTAGAGAAACTAGTTTGGGGGAGGCTCAGTCTCCCCTACTTTTTGTTTTGATTTTTTTCTGTTTTATTTTATTTTATTTTGATTTAGTTAATTTTTCTCTTTAGATTTTCTCTAATTTTAAGTTAATCACTGTTGACTTAGCCTCCATTTTACGCATTTTTAATTTTTCTTATGTTTATTTTTTGCAGGTTTTCTTAGTTACATAGCGTAAAACTTAGAATCACAGAATTTCACGACTTGCAATTCGCAATCACACTATAGCATTGTATGGAACCTTTTAGCGCAGAGCAAGCCGATTTGGCAGCGTATCGTAGGCTATAGCATTTTGTCTTTATATATATATATATATATATATGTGAAAAACTAAAAATCAATCACTTTTTTCTCTAAAATCAAAATCAAAAAATCAAAATTTTTTTGCAGTTGCAATTTTCATGACCCCTCCTTTCTTGACCAGATTTTGTTTTGGTCATAACTTTTCATCGACCTCCATTTTGATGAGTACCCAGGCTTATTGTTGACTTGGAAGTGTAGAATTTAAATATAGCTATAAATAACACTTTTGAAATTGTATAAAGTGTAATTTTAAAATGCTCAAGCCCCGGGTCACTTTTCCTTTCTTTTCTTCCAAACTTGTTCATTTAGAGCCCAATTGAGTCAATAAGGTCTCGATGGAAAGCTTGAAAAGTCTCATATCTAACAAAATTTTATTTATGTGGTATCACTTCCTCCCTTAAATTTCCATTTCCACAACCACATTGAGAACCAATGTGAATTTGGTTGGGAGAGTTAGGAAGGAAATTATTGTTTATGTTTTTGAGCAAGTCTTTTTGTTTAGTGAATAAACTTACTAGTTAGTTCTTTTTTTTTACAATATAATGCTTTTTTAGCTTCAGTTCATGCTTTCAGTTTCGTTTTCTAAAAAAAAAAATTTTTTTGTAATGCCCGACAACGGTATGAGAAATTAAAATTTTGTTCGATGATTGTTGATGTTAAGAATGGTGTTATGCTTAGTTGGAGTTGATAACATGTTGAAATTCTTATGGTATTCAACATTTTTGCCCAACGAATAACCACACCTTTATTGCACATTAGATTTAATTTATGGTGTAATCTTTGCCTCTAGCTACACAAGGACTGAGCTTAGTACTTTTGACCACCTTTAATAGGTTAGGACCCCCCCTGAATAAAAAGACCAATGAGTCTTTCAAAAAAGAAAATAAAAGAAAAGAAAATAAAAGAAAAGAAAAGAAAAGAAAAGAAAAATTGTGATGCTTTGCCCCTTAACTTGAAACACGGTCCAGGGGTATATAGTGAAAGTCTTTAAAACCGTGCCCTAAACCAGTTTGGTTGGAAGTCAACGACTTTGTGCTCGTTACATGGGTGGATAGGTAGAGTTTAGCAAATTGCCCAGAATTTAACAGGTTTTGAACTCGGCAAAAAATTCGGGGTGAAATCCCGGAAAGTTAGTAGTCGAAAGATCCTTATGACTTTATGCCCTAAACCTTAATTGGTCGGGAGTCATCGGTGGACCCCCGTTACATGGACACTTGTGAGTTCAATACCCTCAGCATTGCACCCTTACAAAAAAAAAAAAAAAAAAAAAGGAGTTATGGAATAAAAGTGGGTCTTGATCTATTGAGGTTGGTTAGTCTGCTAAGTTTAGACAAGATCTAGGTTGGGGGAGAGGACAGTTTGACATATTATTTTTGAAACCTAATCAAATCAAACACTTAGGTTTTTGTGGAAGGTGTCAAATTGGTTCTCTAGGAGTTGATACTATTTTGATACTTGATTTTGCATAGCACTTACTCTTCTTGAGATAATCATTGGGTAGGATTTTGATGACTCTTATTGAAGGTTGGGCATTATCACTTCATTTTTTAAAACATCATTTTTTTGGATATATATAGCATATCTTGCTTTTGATTGCTTTCTTCTTCATTCATTTCTAAGGGACTAGCAATGTGTTGGTTGGGGGTGTGATTAGTGCTCAGTCTTTATTTTGAACCTGTTTATTAAGGTTTTAGGCACTTTTTGTGTACTAATCAGCGTAATTAACAATTGACACATTAAGATCCCGACTTCTCTCTTGATAAGGGTATTGTTACCTATTTTTGTAGTTTTGCAGATAATTAGGCCAAAATTATCGAGTCAATTCAAACACAAAGAATTCAAGTTGAACTCAGTATTGCAGGTCAGAAGCAGAAGAAAAGAGAAGAAGAAAGTAGATGAGAAGAAGCGGAAAGTAGGGCTGCGAAAATTCGCAGCTTTTGCAAAATTTTGCGAGTTTGCGAAATTGCGCTTTCCTACCCTTTGTTCAAGTTCTGCCTTTGACTAAATTCTATTGGTTGACTTTTTCACCTTTTGCTCTTTTGGTTTCTTCCGTTTGTCCCCACTATAACTCGTTTTAAGTTTGGTTTTTTGGTATTTTGTAAAGGGGGTGTGGCTATAAATGCCCCAGACAAGCACTGTAACGGACATCTCTTTCATTAATAAAGTTTCTTTTTAGGCGGGAAGCTTTTAGCTCTTCCCGCTCTTTCAAATTTCTCTCTGACTTTCTCATTTCTCCTTTGGGCAGCGAGCACCCTCGAGGATCACAACTCGGAGGATAAGGTAAATGAGATCCCTTCCTCGCAGTAAGGTCACTGGGCGGGATCTGGGGTGAAACTAGGGAGTTCCGTTTTTCACTGTGGTACTCATTGTCATTTATTTATTCCTCTTTTAACTCTAGGTTTAAATCCCTTGATTCATGTTGAATGGTCGATTACTTGGTAATCTTTAGTGCTCACTTTGGATGGCATTACTAGATCTTGTGATGTTCATTGGTTGCCATTTATTACCCATTATCGCGTGGAGTCAAGGAAGACTGTTTGCATTGACAGAGAACATTAATGACGGTGAATGCCATTTTGAGAGATTTAATAAGGGTTAGTTTTATAGCTACATGAAGATAGGTTAGGAGATAACTACTGATCATCCTCTAATGCGAGGAAAGGACCCTGGAAATCCTCATTTACCCTGAGACTTAACCCGGTGACTGACACATCAGGAGTTCTCTTTACATTTTAATTTATTTTATTGTTAGTTTCACCATCGAACCTGTAACTTTTTGTAGTATAAAATCAAAACAAATTCACCATTTGAGCCAGCTTGGTAATCATTTATGCGAAAACTCTCTGTGTTCAACCCACAGAAACCATATCTTTACGTGCCATCTGCAGTAAAAAGGAATTAAGTACATTAATTTTGTTGATTAGGCTACCTACTAACACATGAATCAGCGCCTACACCTTTGGATGGTAATTGTGTTACTTTTAGGGGATAATCATGATGCTTTACCAGGCGGGTGTGCGACTCTAGGTGGCATGGGCGGTTAGTGTATTATTTCGCAGACGCCTTACCTTGGAAAAGGTGAGTGGGACCGGGATACACCTGCAGTTGGTTTGTGAGTACGAAGATGTCTTTTCGGACGAACTATCAGGATTACCTCTATATAGGGATGTAGACTTCACTATTGAGTTCCACCCTCCGCATAGAATGGCGCCTGCTAAGTTGCAGGAGCTCGAGTCAGTGCCAGGGTTGTGGACCTGGGTTTCATTAGGCAGGAGCACTTCACCTTGAGGCACTACAGTTTTGTTTGCAAGAGAGGTAAGAGACCTTCTTCTGGCTTTCTTATGGAGTGCTCGACAGTTGAATAATTTCACTATCAAGAATATGTACCCTTTTCCATGGATTGCTGATTTGTTTGATCGATTGAGAGGTGCGAGGTCTACTCCGAATAGATCTCTGCACCCGGCCATCAGTTGAAAGTTGGGAGGCGGATATCCTAAGGCGGCGTTTAGTACGCGATATGGGCATTTCAAGTTCTGTGATACATGCGGGATTGGCGAATCTCTCCAAGCAACATTCATGGATCTTATGCGTAAGGTGTTCTAGCCCTACCTAGATCGATTCGTCATGGTTTTTTTGGATGACATCTTGAACTACTTCAGACCGGGGAGGATCATAAAGATTGGCAATTAGGTTCTTCAAACCTTGAGCATGGTGCTATACCAGTTCGGCAAGTGTGAGTTTTGGCTTGTAGGTAAGACTCACTTAGTGGGCATGTGGTATCAGCTTCGAGGGTATTTGTGGACCCGGAGAAGGTCGAGGCAATTATGAGTTAGGAGAGACCAAAGTCAGTTTTCGAGATACGCAGTTTCTTGGGATTGGCAGGGTATTACAGGAGGTTCATAGATGACTTCTCTCGGTTATCTACGCCTATGACGAGTTTAACCCGGAAGGAGGTCAAGTTTGAGTGGAATGACTTGTGTGAGAGGGCATTCCCGAGGAGTGCGAGAGAGCTTACTTGAGCTCTATTACGATAGTCCTAGAGAGGAACTGAGGTGCACGGTTGTTAACGGACCTTTATAACACCAGACACATGCTCTTGGAAAGTTGTTTGGCTCCCCCATAGTGGTGCCAAAACGCATACATGATTGATTGTTAATGTAAGGCCATTAGAGATTCAGAAACATTTCTAACATGACCACCACCGGGGATTTGCCGTCTTATTTCGTATGCCGGTATTCCCAAACATAGGAATACAATAATAGTAAAACATTATCTTCTGCGGAAGTCCACGAGGTCATCTCCACGGGAGTGTGGTATTACCTAGAGTAATCCTTAGGGTTGTTCTCAAGAATGTATGTTTAAAAGTAAATTATGTGGTTGGTTGGTTGATTGGAGTAACTTGATTAGATTATTATTTAAAGCAGAAAGATGATTATTGAAGTCGGGGTTCTTAGGTTTCCACTCACTACGATAAAGTAATTCCTGCCTCTTATTCAAATCTCATCTAGGGCCATTGATGAATGGTCTTGTGGAAGATTTACTCCGCTCTTTTAGAATGGCTTGATCAGTGATGTTAAACACTTGTTGAAACGATTTACTCGGACTCTTGGCTTGCATTTCTGTTCGGGCGCAGCGTGTCTTAGGATCTCGTTCACACGTCGTTAAGAAGATAGCAAAATAGGTTTTATAGATTTTTCTACAAACCTAGCATCATACCATCAGTTGAGGTACAAAAAAGGTGAGTTAATACCTTGAATCGGTGAAGGTTTCTGATGATCCCCATCGCTAGGAGTTTAGAACTCATTAGAGCAGTGATTCATATTTGATGAGAAACTACTCATAAAAGAGACTTAAGAAATCACACTTTAATTGCAAGAATTGAGAATCAAAGAACAAAATCTTTGTAAGAGAAAATCGGAGTTATATGAAATAACTAAGATTACACGCAATTGAAATCCATAATCAGAAGAAAGAGTTAAGTAATCCGCTCTATTCTATGAACCACTAGCGAACTATAGAGAAAAACACTCTCTTTTATGGAACGAAGCCAGAATCAAAAGATGCCCTTATCACTGCGACTTTTATACCCATACTCATTGTGATCCAGGTGTGGATTGGAAAGGATGAGCGATATACTGCCTAGAATTGGAATTCTACTGAATCCTGTAAATATTACATGTTGATGCCGGTACCGAGTAAGTGTGGAGCAGGTACCGCTATGGTGAATTTACGCATGAGAATTAGGTACCATGCCTTGTTGATTTCACACTTTAATTCTGGATGCAGGTACCTTGCCTCTTCAGATCTCTTCTCACGTAATACTACGAAGCTTTAGATAGCCGAGATGTCATCAGTAATAGCCTATATATATTCTCTGGACCTGAACCCTACTCATGATTATGCATGGAACTTGAAAAACTTGCACAAGTCAAAAACATGAGAACGATCAAAAGGGAATTCCTATTCTTATACAAGAGTATGAGGACTAAATATGTTTGAAGGTGTGCCTAAATCCGATAAGTGTTGCACTCTTTGTGCCATTAGAGCACCCTGACTGCGTCTTTGCTGATACAACAAGATTTAAACTAGTGACACCTCTTGACTATGGTTTTAACCAAAATCGCGCCAGATCGTTAAAAACTTTGCAATTTCCTCCAAAGGGTAAGAGTGAGCTGTGCCAGCTGATGAGTATGTGAGTGACTCCGATTAAAACCACGGGTCTCGAGCAGCTTTAGACACCCTTGCTGGCGTCCCTTGAAACCAGAGATCTATTCATATAAGGTTGGGGCAGGAAAGAGAACAGCAGTACCGGGCAGAGGAATGAGCAAATATTAAAGGCTGACTGGTTCTTATCTCAGCTTCCTGCCACAAGTCAGAGGAACAACTAACCTGACTAAAATCCAGGTCTTTAAGGCTTGTAACGACCGCCAGGCTACACCGATAAAGACTATATAGACAAATGGGTGTGTTTGATAATTTGCAGATTCTCTACCCGACCGCGGCACCTACCCCTAGTCTAGCCTGCCAAGCTGCACTCAACATCCTCCCCATCATTTGTCAAGAGAATCGTCCTCATCGGCTCTGATCGTCGGCTCCTCAGATCCTTCAGTGACAGCGGCGGGAGGGGCATCTCATGGGGTTTTCCTTGATGGAATGTGACTCCTCAGGCACAGAGCCTGTGGTCCATTAACCACTGCTTCCTGACCTGCATAATAGCCACTGTGCTGTGCTCCATCTGTTTTCGGAGATGTATTGCTGTATTGCTATTGTGAAGAGGCCCAGAAATATGTATGGGATCATGGCAAAGTCTCGTGGATGCCGGCTCGGCTCTTGACTCTGGCGGTTTGGCGCAGGCGGCAGGAAAATTCTGCCGACACTCCCTGTCCCGCGACACAAGATTAGTAACTAAGTCGGGATCAGGATATGCTATTTTTCGATTAGGGATTCTGCGAGAAAATCAATTATAACGCACCACTATTAGGCGCAATGTTGAGCTTGACCATCACTATACCAAAGCTGATTCTTCTTGCTTAGGAATTCTGCATGGACCAGTCATATTATGAATATAATATTGTTCATCAGCGCATATTGAGGGGCTTGAGCTTCCACAGAGATGAACTCCTGCATAAAACCTCTCATGGCACGGATGGGTTGCATAGCATGACAAACAAGCGGCATCAGTTTCAGTGGCAACAGCCGACTGGAACCTCTGATGTACCCTGTGAGTGTAAGGTACTCACGGATTGTTGTCTTAATCCCACTAAGCGGCAGCGCATGATAAACTTGTTGTGGGATCATAGTATCTTCACAAGTTCATTTCCCTATTCTGGACTATTAAATACAATCTAGGAGCTTGCGCCATAAGAACTTGTCGACCACTTCTAGTTGATATGGATCCACAACATCCTATTCAAATTTATGACTTATTACCCGAGGATTATTATCAATCTGATAAAATAACCAGTAACTTAGTGGGTTCTTTTTAGCTATGTGTTGATTAAAGATATTTCATAAAGAGTAAACCATTTTCTTCTTTGTGGTTTGATCCGATTATCTTTACAGAATGCCTGGTCGAACAAGCGTCGAAATGGATTTAAGTCAGATATATTCCTGGTCCCAAAATTTTCAATCATTATTCTTAAAACCTTCCATACAACCCCTACAGCGATATCAGTCTTGGTTTTGCTTTGAAAACTGAAAATAATAGTAAAGAAAAAATGATTGATCTTAAATGTAAAGTAATTTAGATTAAACTAGACCTCTAAGAAAACTATTGATAACAAACAACCATGAAATATCAATTCCCTCTGACTGCTCTTGCTTTGCTCCCATTAAGATTTAAACTGAGTCAGGGATAGATGAGTATGATTGGATCTCTCAAGCCACACCTTTCATTATCTCACCTTAACACATTCTCTATTGAATAGGTTAGATATTTGCATATCCCATTGTACCTTGAGTATTTTCTTTTAAATACTTCCTTACCAAACATGGATTGCAAAACCCAGCTCCTTAAGCATGGTGTTACAGGTTTCTGCATCTTGGTTTCCTCTCATCTCAAAATTAGAAGCTGACACTGCTCGTGGACAGATCCTTCTTACGGGATCGAGATTCCTTGCTTCGAGATTGAGGTGAACTCCTGCACTGCCAATTAATAACTCTTTGAACCGTTCTAGATTCCCTGCGAAAGTTATATGATTGATTATGGAGCACATTGCGTCAAACGTCTCGGGTTTCGCCTCCTTCGAAATTGTTCCTTACTCTCGAAGGAATGCCTTCTAGCATATGGAAACTGCGGAAATCGGCTGGAAACAATCTAGTTATGGAGTGCAGGAGCGGTGGATCAGTCAGAAAAGCGAAACCCGACAGTCGAGTTAATATGCGGATGGTATAATGAATTAAATATTTAGGGAAAGATAATTTACGACAACGCGCGATCATTTAAACGTAGGCTGGTTTAAATTACACAGTTATGCCGCCGAGCACAAACCCACTATCAAACAAACCACTATCAAACCGGAGCTGGTGTTAAACCAATTGTGTAGATTCGACATGAGCGATGTTAAAATGAACACATTCAGCTAAATGCAAACAACGTTGAATCAAATTAGAATGAAAATACAAGCTAATCTAATCAAAAAAAAAACGAAAAAAGCGAAGAAAAATAAAGAAAAGAAAAATAAAAATACGGGACGCCGACGCCGGATCTCAACCAGTCGCCCCCGGTGCGTTTCTTTTGGTATGGCCGTATTTATAGGATTTTGAGGGTTGGGCCTAATTTCGATGCATTTTCTTTTTGGACTTTAGTTCTTGGCACAAATGGCCAATCTTTATGTGACATCGAGGCCCTCGTCGGTATACGTTCTTAATATGGATCTTTATCGCGAAGACTTTCATGTGGTTTTGCGACATGTCTTAGTCGAGAAGATTTGGTGTATGACGAAGCTTAATCTTGTGTGACCTCTTCTCTATTTGATGCATTCACTGACCAACAGCGTCGCGCGGCCGCCACGGTCATTCTGGCCCGTCTCAGCGGCGACTGTGGTGTTATCCGCGACCCCGTGTCTGAACTATTTATTCGCGACAACTTTGATCGTGTTGTCGACCTGATCACCGTCATTGGTCTTCGCGACACAACGGGTGTTGTCACGACCTTATCTTTGTGGAATTGTTATGCGTAACACCTGCTTCTCGCTGACCTCTGCGTACTTGATCGATCTTATTCTCGCTGGCGCATCGAATGCTCCAGCGATATTGTGTTTTCTTCTTCCCAATTCGGTTGTTTTAACATGATTTCTTTCACTCGGCTTCATTTGTTTCAATTAAGCTTCATTTTCTGGCGATTCTGATCTTTGTCGCATTTAGGTGCATCAAAACTGACTATCGGTCCTTTCATCTTTATCGCGTCGTTCTTCTTCTTTAACCTTATACCATAGCTGCTGGCTGTCCATCTATTTCTGTTATTTCTTTTTGGATTTCTTGTTTGTTGGTGGTTGTTGGATTATATAAATCATTCTTTTAAAATTAATCAGAAAAATGGACTGAAAATAGATGACTTTTAAGCTCATCACTCCCAACTTTAAAATTTTGCTTGTCCCCCGAGCAAAAGAAAGATTTGTTTGCCAAACAAAAGGACATTTGCTAGTTAACTGCAATTCTGACCAATTTAAGTGAAAAGACTAGAAATTGCACTCTTTAAGCCAATATTACGGCTTTAAGTTCAGGATCAAGGTTGGTTTCTACTCAATCGAGGTGCTTTATAAGCGAGGTGTTGTTGAGATTTATAAGCAGGTATGATTCAGTGAATCTGTTGGCAGAATGTAGGACTATTTTTCTTTCTCACTTCCTTAAGTCAGTTCGCCATAGAGGATGTTCTGGGTTTTGATCTTTCTGATTTTCCAAGTTCCATAAAGCTTATTCATTCATGTGGTCTTCCGCACTAATGAGTAATTACAACGCGGGATGAATCGAGGTTTAGGGCATAATATTGAAGCGGGTAGGGGGTAGGATGGATGGGATTTTAAATTAAGATTTTCCAATATATTTTTCCTTTTAAATACATCTTGCCCTTTTTCTCAGCAGCAGTTTCTTGAATAAACCCCAGGCTTCATGTTTGGGATCTCCACGATGATTTTCTCTGACCAGGCTGTATATTTATTTCTCATTCATAATTCAAATTAGGAAATTTTTCTTTTCTATAACATTAGGAAACTCAGTGCAATGTTTTGTCTTGACTTTCTTTCCCTCTTGGCAAACTTTGAATTGTGACTTCACCGAGATAACATTGAATTCGTGTTGAAACACACAGAACTGTTATTTGAGGATGGGCCACAAGATGAACCTATTCATAAGCTTTCTTTTTCTACCTTGTTTTTACGATGTAGATCTTTCTCTTCTTTCCTTTTGCATGTATTTTTCTTTGGGTTCTGAAAATTTAGGCATACCCAGAGCTTTATTTCTTCCCTGCACTTTGAGTTCTTTGGCATTCGGATGTTGAAGTTCAGTTCATGCAGGATGGGTTGGGATTCTGCTATTGAAGCTTATTTTGAAAATAAAAACTGTTTAGCTCAGACTACGGAACTAAAATTATATGCCCCTTGACATATGAATAAGGATAAGCTGAATGGCTCAAACTTTCCGGATGGCTTGTATTTCTTGTTGATTTGTATCACTAAGTTTATATGATCAATAATCAACAAGTTTCTAAATTTGAGTGGTTCACTTCAGTATCTGATTTTCTTGTTCATATCAGGTTGATGAGAATTCAAGTGATGATATGTTCCGCCGGGTTTCTTGACTTCCATTGTTAATACCACATTCAAAAAAAATTGTTTTGTTCAACTAGACCACTATGTTCCTTATCATAGACTTATAACATTCAAACTAAATCGCGATTTGTTTCATTATTAACATCATTTAGCTCTTATTTTATTTTTGCTTCATCCTTTCATCTAATCAATCACCTCAGCGACCAGCCATGATGTATGTGGAGTATTTTTATTCTCATTCATTCTACATTATTCTTAACTAATTAAGCGAAACTCTTTACAGTTGGTCAACATCAAACAAATTTGGTTTTATTAAAATTCTTATTAATGAGAACAAAAGGATGGAATGAGGACGGTTCTGGATCCCGATGGAAGATATTTTTCTTTTACAACTTGAGGGCCAAAGACAATACGGGAGATCATGTAAAGATTATGGCTGGGGTGGGTCACATTCATTTCCTTCTTGCTATCTTGGCATTCTCTTGCATCACAGCTCTTCGAGGACAGGTTCATTTGATTCACCTTGTCATTCAATTCATCTTTTATCTCATTTCTAGTTTTATTCTGTTATTCTCTCAAGTCACATTTCCAAATTTAGCTAGATTGTTGTTGATCAAGTCAGTTTTCTGACCCAAAGGTACTAACTAGGCATCGTGTCATCTAGCACTATCTCTCCGCTCCCATCTTCTTCTGAAATCGCTTTATCGATGACTTGTATAAAGGAACTTAGAGCCCTTTGATATGCTCCTTTGTCCTTGCTTCTTGTTACGCATCCCTTTCTTTGTGAGTTTCGGGGAGTTGAGAGTCTCGATCAAGCGGTTGTTGTAGAATGCTTCATGGCGAGTTTCAACTTCTTGATGAATCTCGATCTCTCTTTTCCATTTCTTTTAAATTTTTCTTCTTTATGCTCGAGTCTTTTCAATGCTCATACTCTTTTTGGCGTTTCTTAACATTTCTTTTCCTTTCTCATCAGTGCTAGGCATTTCTTCTCTTTCTCATGGTTCCTCTCTGCTCTTTGTTCTTCCTGAACCCATCTCATATGTTTTCCTCTCAGTTGCAGACCATTTCTCTATGCCACTAACTGCCATATGAAATTCATCATCTCATTATTTCCTTGGGCTCCCACAGGCTTTCTCAGTTCTCTAAAATCTCTGTCTCATTAGTGAAGGCTTGAGGTAATAGTGAAATCTATAGGACTCATGACATACCTTCCACATCCTCTCTGTAAACCTAGGGGTATTACCTTACATTTGTGTCTGCAGGATTTGTTTTTCTTGTTTTTCGATCAATAATTTGTCTCTTCTTTTATTCTCTCTCTTCAATCTTTGGATTGCCTACCATTACTCCCTTCTTTTTTTGGTTTCTTGGCCCTTTGCTTACACCAGTTAGAGTCAATGGTGAAGCATTGGGGCATTCTTCTTCTTCTGCCCAATTTCCTTTCACACCAGCCTTTAAACATAACCAGGTGATGGTTGTTGTGTGTGGAATCAAACCTCTTGGCTTTGTATGGTACTTCATTATTGAATTCTCAGTGCCTGTAGCCACAGCGTTTACGCAGCCTTAGTGTACCATAGAGGAGAAGCGCCTTGCTACCTCCTTTGGCCTACAATGCTTGAGTGGGAATCAGCTGACGAGAAATAAAGCCACCTTCGCTTCTGTCGGATCTCCTACATTAATAATCTTCTTTTCGTGACACATTCCCCATTTCACCTTTCCATCGGTCGACCTCCAGGGCTATCTTCTCCTGTGCGGAATGCAAATACCTTTAACCTTTTGTATTTTTGATCCATGCTTTGGCCTTCCATGCCCGTATATTGCATTTATGTTCTCGACTCCGTATGGAACCCAGACCCCTCTAACAAAAACAAAGTTATCCTTTTCCATAAGATTGGAGTAGAATTCACTATTTGCATACCAGGTTTATAATGTTTACAAGAAGAATTTCCCCCATCCTCGTTGCTCACATCAATTCTTTGGTGAGGAGATGAGGTGAGCGAATCCCCCTTTCCCTAATCCACTGCGTATTAGTGCTTTTTCCAGATGGAATAAGCTTCATCTGAAATGAACTCATTTTCCTCTTCTCTGGATTCTTGTTACCTCTCCTTTCTCTTTTCTTACTTTTTATTGTGGGCTGGTTATTCCAGAAAATATCTTCTCCTCTGTGCTCTAGATGGACTCTTGTTAGGTTCCAGGATGAACCTCCTCCTACGGTTGAGCATGCTCTCTGCATGATTTCATTGATTCGGGATAAGGGTTGGCGGGTTGGCCATTAGAGAATTTGAGGTTTGTATGAAGAAGTTACGGTCTAGAGGTTTCGGATTTGAAAATGGAGAGAATACGAAGATGAAAAGTTGTATTCGCTTCCCCGGGAGATGATAATGAAAGGATATTCTCAGCGGTTAAGTCAAATGTGTGAGGCTGTTATTATCTCACTTAAATTCAGCATCGCGACTTCAATATAAAGTTGAAATTATTGTCTTTGTCATTAAATTTAAAGACAAAACCAAAAACTACCAAGCTAGCAAATTTCTCACATTGTCGCGACAACTTCTTGTTTGTCGCTGACGATGCTATCTTGGAGGACAAGTAATCCTCTGGCTGCGACTTAATGTGTTTCATTTAAGATGTCGCGACCACATCACTCTTTTGAAAGAATTGCTCTTGTCCACGCGACATAAATCACGACATCAACCGCATTTGCGACATCGGTTTACATGCATGAAAGTTTTTAATCGCGACTGTCACCTTTTGCACGAAATTAAATGAGCCAAAGGCACCATTACCGTATTCTCAAAACCTCAGGTCTGCTCAACTAAATCAATTCCACGGCAATTCAAACATATATTCTATTTGCTTTTCACCAGTTGTATATAGGAAAAGACTTCCCCTTTTAAAAAGCTTCACTTCTATGTTCTTGGGTTGTCAGATATCCCTTCTTCCTTTGCATTTTTTGCTCACGTGCAGCATTTACGAAGGGTTTAATTAAACAAAAATTAACTTCCATATTACTAACTAATCACTATAAAAACTAAAGAAAACAAAATCAAGGTGAATTCTAAAAAAAAAATTTCAAAGTCTAAAAACAGAAATTAAAAATCCTTATGGGTTGCCTCCCATCAGCTGCTCAATTTTGAGTCCTTAGCTGGACTTGTTGTTTTGATTCTTTCTCTCTCTCATTGAACCAGTTGTAACTCTTCTTTTCGTTCTTCCCTGTTTTGATAATGCTTCAGTCTTTGTCCATTGACTTTAAATTCTTCCCGGCCATGGAATCTTTAATATTCTTTATTTGCAAATGTAGTCTTATCACTTGTATATGAATCGCTCCACCTTGATTTCGCTTTCACGAGAACGATCTTAATCTGAGTTAAATAACGACCTTTCGATCCTTCTTTGAACTCTTTCCATAGAATCCTTTGATCATGCCATTTCTTTGTCTTGTCTTTGTAGATCTTAGCATTATTATAGGCTTCATTTCTCAGTTCTTCCAATTCATTCAGTTGAAGCAATCTCTCTTCTCTTGCTATTTTGAAATCAAAAATTCTGGCTGTGATGGGCCACATAGCCTTGTATTCTAATTGAAAGGGAGGTGACATGGCTTGCAATACCCGATCTATCAGGGACACTCCGATAGGAGTTTTGAATGTTGATCAGTGAAGCTGAAAGTGCATCATCAAGTTTGGAAGACCAATCTTTCTGGCAGACTACAGTCTTTCCGGGATCCTTTTAATCTCCACATTGGAAATTTACCTTGCCCCATTAGTGCGGGGATGATAAGCTAGGCTCATTATATGTTTGATCCCATGTTGCTCATGAGCTTTGCGAAAATTTTGTTTGCGAAGTGGCTTCCCATAGTGATATCAAACTAATTCTGAACATTTAAATCGCCAATATGTTCTTTTGCGGGAAACTCACAAGCGTATTAACATCATTTCTTGAACAAGCTAACGGCTTCACCTGACCCAAGCCTGATCCCCTTCTTAGCGACATATCTGAGTTTCCAAATGAGTGTGGAAAGGGTCACGCTAAAATCTATCCCGTACATCAAATTTGCACCACCAATATGCCTCGTAGGGGAATTTCATTCTCTTCAGCGATATTTCCAATCTTTTGGCATCTATCACATAATTGACCCCATTCGATGCGGAGTCCACGAAAACAGGTTGGCCAATAAAATCACGATTGGAGTATCTTATGAAATACATTCTTTCTCAGTACACAATATGGTGATGCATGGCATTCATTCATAGTGCACTTTGTTCACCCTCGGCACACATCTTCTTATAATATTATCAACACCCTCTTAAACAATAGTGGGTCATCCCGGATATATTTTCTTGTCGATCCGAGCTTTCTTTTGTTGGTGGGCGGTCGGAAGGAACTTCTCCTGACTAAGTAATTCACAATATCAGCATACCATGGCATTTGGAATGACAATTGAAATAGTTGCTCATCTGGGAAATTCTCTCTTAGTCTTATCTCCTCCTCTTCTGCTCTATTCTGGACAAGTGATCAGCTATCACATTGTCACATCCTTTTTATCTCTAATTTCCAGATCAAACTCTTGTAGTAGTAACACCCACCTTATCAGTCTTGGCTTAGCTTCCTTTGCATTCGTATTTGATTCTTTGTAGTGCATTGAGCGATATGGGATCCCGGAATGTATGGCTGAATTTCGCCGTAACCTCATAAGCTAACGCTCTTTTGGTTGTGGAATAGTTTTCTTGTGCTTCATTGAGGTTCCTGCCCTTTGCCTGCAACCAGACTATTTTCTAACTCTTTGCCCCAGCTACAGCCCCCATTTGCAAGTCAGCGGCATCGCACATTACTTGAATCCACGATCCCGTGCAGTGCGGCCATGATAGGTGCTTGAACCAATCGATCTTGATTTCTTCAAAGAAGCGTGAGAATCATCCATTAAACTTTAATATCCTTCTCCGGTAATCTGCATAGTGAATTACAGTATCATGAAATCTTTGATGAATCTCTATAAAATCCGGCTATGCCCAAACTCCTTATACCTTTTCTCTTGTTGTGGGAGGTGCTAAGGTTTGATAATGGGAAATCTTGGATTGGTCCACTTCTAATACATGCTTGAAATTTTATGACCAAGAACAATACCTTCTGTCACCATGAAATGGCATTTTTCCCAATTCAATGCTAGTTGTTTGTCCTTACATCTTTGAAGTACTGTTTCCTGATTGTTCAGATCAAAACTGGACCCATACACTGTAAAGTCATCCATAAAAAATTTCATCTTTCAGCAAAAAATGTCTGAGAAAATCGACATCATACATCTACGGAAAATGCGCGGGGCATTACGCCCCAGTGGCATCTTCAAACAAATTTTCTGGGACTGTAAATGTAGTCTTTTCTTGATCCTCGAGTGTGAGTGCAAATGGTTATAACACAAATATATCAAGAAAACAAATGATGATGTCTGCTAGCTATCTAACATCCCGATCAATGGAGTGAGGAAAATGATCTTTCTTGGTTCTTTGTGTGTTCGACTTTCTGTAATCAATGCATATTCTCCACTCACCTCATATTTCTTGTTGGAATCAATTCATTTACATTATTGGACCCGTGAAATCCACCTTTCTTTGGAACCATGGGTGGGCTAACGAATTTGTCCCGAAGTACATAGATAAAACTGACATTTAACCATTTGAGCACCTCTTTCTGACTACCTACTATATTTGGACTAAATCTATTTGATGTCATGATTGGTCTTGCACTTTCTTAAGCTCTTTGCCCGCCACTATTAGTGGGCCCGATCCTTTAAATCTTGATAGACCATGCTATAGACTCTTTATGCTTCCTTAAAATTTCACAAACTTTGTTCCTCGGCATCACTAAGTCGTGAAGTATTCTTGTGGTGCGTTCTTTGAAGGCTCCGGGTAAGCATACTACGTAACAGCATCTTTTAAAACTAGCCTTCTTCACTGGTTTCTTATGATGAAATTCCTTTTCTTCATTTTGTCTCTTTGTTTTATCCCATTTGTTCAAGATTCATCCCCTTTTGAGTAAGATACAGTGATGCTCACGGAAAATGCGAATCAAACCCGGGATGGAAATTCATCTCTTTTTCATTGATTGAAAGTTGGTCATTACAATCATAGTAAATTCAAAGTTGTTGACATATACACATCTTCATCGACCTTACATCTTCCTCTCTTGTCTAAACTCCTCAAACTTGATTAAATTGAAGTCGGTTGTCTCTTCTCAAACTAAAGTGTGAGAATTTCCTGCACCTCTCGATTAAAATTTACTCCGGTTGCTAGGGCCTTCCAGCCATGAAGGCACTATGAATCTTCCTCATATCAGGTATGATGAAATCAGATTTGGAAAAATAAATTTTCCACCTTTACCCGGCATCTTATGATGCTTCGAGGTTTTGCGGGGTTCATACGCGTTTGGAGGGTGACAGTAGTGGGAGTAATCTCCCCCAAACTTAACTTCTTGGCAACATAATAAGGCATCATTATCTGCGGCTTTGAGTCACGAGGCTTTTCGGAACTCCCGAAACTCTCGATGGTGCGAGAATAGTAAAGCTCCCTGGATCCTTCATCTTTTTACGGTAAACACCTGGCAGTCACATCCTTCATGAGTTGCGATCAAATTCACAATTCAACTAACCACGACAATCTTCCTCTTTTTACTTTCATTTCTGTGCTGAAAATTTTTGCATAAAGTGGCATCTGAGTAACCACCTATGTGAAAGGCATGCTGATCTCCAGCTTCTGAAAGGTCTTTAAGAACCTTGCAAACTGTTCCTCTATCTTTGATTTCTGCAGCCTCTGTGGAAATGGGACTGCAGGCTGATTGTTCTGGGTCTTCTTCTTGCTTCTTCTTCTTAACATACATTCCTTCTTTCTTTTCCCTTAGGTGTTTCAGCGATTTACGGGCCCCTTCCTCTCCTTAGTTTGCTTTCATCTTTTCTTTCTTTTCTCGAGTCTTTCCCATACATTTGCCATGACCATCTGAGTCTTTTAGTTCTTCTTCGTGTCATTGGAAAGGCATCTTTCATCACAGTTTGCGGGTTTAGAGCGATTGCCTATTTGTGTTTCCGAGGTTCTTGTGGGAGGCATTAGTGGTGCCGAAAAATTTGAGGAGTGGCATTTGGGCTTCGATTCAGCGACACTGGCCATGGAGGTTTAGCAGCTTCTTGTTGGCTCCCCGCGTTGCGGCATTGCTCTTCAAATGGTTGCTTCTACGTCGCTGGTAATCGATTCTATTTTCACCTCCCTTCTTCACCTTTGCTTTGTAGGAACTGGGTAGTTCTTGATATCCTTGTTGAGTTACGTCATGCCTTGGGCCTTGTGAAGCCTCCACCATGAAAAATTTTCATGGTTCTCAGTCTTTGAATGATAGTGTGTGTTGGCGGTTGGTTGGTTTGAAGTGGTAACTTCTTATGGCTCTCCCGAGTACTTAGCCTCACCGGCATCATAAGCAGTTCTTCGATGGAGTACCCTCGGCACTTCCTCTCGATAGTTCCTCTCTTGCTCCCTCTTTGCATGAGCTTTGGTGTCTTTCCTCACGCTTGTGTTTATTTCATGATGGCGTCTAGCTTGGCCTGCCTGCGACATCATCTTGCTCGACTCCGTGATTCCTCTTCCTCGCGTCGACCTTGAAAACTCGATGGGCTTTCATATTGCACATTCTTGGGTCCTCGGTCCCGGATCTCTTGCACTCTTCGGCACTTTACGTTTGAATGCTCCACACGCATGAAACGTCGATATACCCTTAGATGTATCATTGAGCATGATACACTATGTCCATCACGAGTGCTTAGGATCTGTTAACACATTGGGACACCTCTTGACTTAACCTTTTGAATCTCGAGCTACGTAAGGCTTTCATCTTCCCACATTGCTAAAACACAATTATCTCCTCCTTCTCTCATAAGTGGTAGGAGGTTGAAAAGAATCTACGAGGTAGGCTTCTGAAGCTCTCAGTATCCTTGAGCCGTATAGGCGAGATTCATACCATGTGAGTACTTTGTATCTCTTAGAGAAAATGGGAATAAATGCGATTTGACCTCTGGTCCTCACCCCCGTTCAATTCACCGTGTTTGCCATTAAAAACCTTCCAAGATCTCTGACAGATCTTCGCTGGGATGACGATGCTTGCCAGTTCTTTGAACCATTGTAATCAGTCTTTGGCCGATTCAAAGTGGCATCAAGCGTAGGTTGTCGATTTACTTGAGTATTCATCTGAATAATTGATTCTCAAAGTCCCCTCCATTGTCCGTGATTGTTCATTTGTGACCGTTGTCCTTGATGCAGTGCAGCCTTTCACGCCCGCCATAAATGGTTCCGACCTTTTCGCCTTTCTCGAGCCCGAGTGTTCTTTACAGTTCGATGTCTGGCGGAATCGGATCGAGTGTTACATTTCCTATACATTAAAAGTTTTCTGAAATCAAACACATTAATAGGATTGGTCGAGACGACAAATATTTTCAATATGGTTTGTTAAAAATTGAGTGGCTAAAAACCAACCCTTTGCTTTGAAAAACTATTTTTGTTCTTTTTCTTTTAAATCTTCAGTGGCATTTCAATAACAATGAATATTGATCCTACTAAATTTTTCGATCACGCTTATGGCATCTATAAAACTTGTTGGCGGACCATATGATAATACCTGAAATTTATGGCGTTATCACGAAAGTTATTAATACGGCCAATCACACAACAGCAGGCGCGATAAACTTGTTGGCCGGATCAGTATGTTCACGAGTTCATAACCTGATTACCAAGAATTTATTGTCTAATCACGACTTGCGCCATAAAACGCTTCGACCACTTCTATGAATTGATATGGATCCACAACACCTATTCAACATGACTTATACGAAGTTATTATCAGTCCTGTTAAATAAGCTAATACTTTGAAATTAATAGGTTTCTTTAGCTACTGTTGATTAAAAGATATTTCATAAAGTAAACCATTTTCTTTATGGTTTGATCCCGATTATCTTTGCAAGTGCAGATCAGATAAGTAAATAAGGTGGATTTAAGTCCGAATCTCGATCCACGGAGATCTGAGATTTTTCCAATCAATTACCCAGCTACTTAAGCTCCATACTATTTAGACGATAATACGATATTGGGATTTTTCTTTGAAAGCTAAAAATAATGAAGTAAAGAAAAATGAATGAATAATAAATGAATTGAATATTGAAATATTAAAATAACAAATTTAAGATTGAATAGTTATCTACAAAGAAAACATTGAATAATCGGCTATTGTGAAGAATCGATTCCTACGGCACATCTTGTAACTTTTGCTTTGAACTCTGATTTAATAGTCAGGCTAAAGATGGTGTGATTGGATCTCTCCAGACCACGCTCAGTATCTCTACCTTAAGCATTTTTCTCGAACGATGGGTTAGATATTTACTTTTAATCGGTAGCCTTTGTTATGGGTATTTTTCTTTCTCATGCCTTTCCCCCCTGACATGAATTTGCAAACCTAAGCTCCTTAAACATAGTCATTGCAGAGGTTTACACTGTACTGGTTCTTCATCCTCAAAATTAGGAAACACTTCTTTCTTGATTAGATCTTCTGCTGGATCGAATTCACTGTTCGAATTGAGGGGAACTCTTGCATACTTAAAATTAATAACTCACTCAGCACTGTTCTAGGTTGAGAGAGAGGATGTATTGTTGAAACCATATAAGAGCACATTAGATCGTAATATCGGGTTCATATACCTTCAGAGTGTTCTTACTCTCAAAGCTAACTTCTGCTGTCCTCAAGGCCTCACGGAAATCGGAGAGTAGGCCGATATCGTTGTAGTGCAGTGGCGTTAGGATCAATTCGGAAAACAAATGACGACAAGTCGATTTAATATGCGAAGTTCAGCTACATAATAGATAATCTTTGCGGGAAAGATAATTTACGAAAACTAACATCATTTCAGCTGGAAAGCGGGTTTCAGTCTGAGTGCATACCATACATTTAGCTGCACATTAGCTCTTTACTCATCCTTCAGGTGTTAAATCCCAAAATTTGTATGGAATTGAATAACAGACGATAATTTGAAAGAAATATAAATCTACATTATTTAAATCCTTTATAACTAGTTCGAATCCAAATTAGAGCAATACATTAATCTAATCTAAAAAAAACGAAAAATGAAAGAAAATAAAGAAAGAAAGAAAAATAAAAATACGGGGGCCCAGCCCGACCTTCGGATCCTTGAGTCGCTAATTTGCATTTCTTTTGGTAGCGGCTTATTATTTATAGGGTTACGAAGTTGGGCCCTAATTTGATGCATTTCTTTTGGACTTTAGTTAAGCGGCCTAGTAGACGTGCGTAGCGACATCAGGAGCTTTCCTCGATATAATTGCTGTCGCGGTTATAGCCATGAAGACCTTTATGTGGATTCTGACATGTCTTAAGTGAAGGCTGGTGTCGCGACGACTTAATCTTGTCAGCGACCTACTTCTCATTAAAACTCACGTCGCGA
>JAEQBH010003638.1:0-114897 GCA_016808115.1 Tetrastigma voinierianum
GGATGTTGTTCATGCCTTTGGCCTTGTAGAGCCCCCTCCACCATATGAAAAATTTTCATGGTTCCTCAGTCTTTGGATGATAGTGTGCTAACAGGTTAAGTTGGTTTGATTGGTAACTTCTTGGCTCTCGAGTACTTAACCTCCCTCGGCATCGCCATTGAGTTCTTATTCGATGCGATTCTCAGTACTTCCTCTCAATAGTTCCCTCTCATGCTCCTATTTCATAGGCAGTGTGCATCTTCCTCTCTTGCTTGTCCATTCTATGCATGATGGCATCTTTGCCTCCATAGGCATCCTCTTACTCGGCTCCATGACTCCTCTTCCCTCGCAAATTCTCTTGAAAACTACGTGGAGCTTTCATATTGCATTTGTAGTCCTCAATAGATCTCTTGCCTCTTTGGCTTTTTACGTTTGGGTAACCACTTGAAACATCGAATGTGCCTTTTAGATGTATCATTCGAGAGCATGATACACTATGTCATACGGACTTCAAGTCCTATCCAGTACGCATTTACCCACTGGACACCTCTTGACAACCTTTGAATCTTTCCCGAAGCTACCGTAAAGGCTTTCATCTTCCCACTTCTTTGGAACACAATTATCTCCCCTCCTTCTCGGTGGAGTGAAGGTTGAAAAGAATCCTACCCAAGTAAGCTTCTACAAGCTCCTCCCAGTATCAACGGAGACCATATGGTAGAGATTCATACCGTGTAATTTTAACACATATCTCTTAGAAAATGGGAATAAATGCAATTTTATGACCTCTGGTCTCACCTCATTCAATTTCTTGTGTTTGCCATTAAAGAAACCTTCCCGGGTGTTCATTCGGATGCCGTGGGATGACGATAAATTTGTTGTTGCTGAACCATTATGTCAGTCTTTGGCCCCGATTCAAAAATTATTGGCATCATTACGGTATCTGATTGCAGTATTCATCTTGAATAATTGGTCTCCAGAAGTCCTCCATTGTATCGGTGATTGGGGCCTTAAGCTCAGCGTTCGTTGTCCTTCGATGCAGTGCGGCCTTTCATACGCCATAGTTAGTTTTCGTGCTTTTGCCTTTCAGCTTACAGTGTTCTTTACAGTTCGGTGTTCGCTGGAATCAAATCGATTATTCTGTTTCCTATACATTAAGTTTTAGAATCAAAACACACTTACATTAATAGGATTAGTTAAGCTAACAAATATTTTCAATATGGCTTGTTAAAAGTTAGTGGCTAAAAATAACCACTGCATTGAAAAACTATTTTTTTTCTTTTTTTTTTCTTTTTTTTTTAAATGTCCAAATTAGCATTTCCTTCTTTCGTCAGAATATTGATCTACTAAATTCTTTCGATCCCCGGCAACGACACCATAAAACTGTAAAGGACCAAATGACATACATCAATTTATGACATCATCACCAAAATTTATTGTTTAATCCGTACGGCATGATAAAACTTATTTAAATTGGATCATTTGATGTACACAAATTTAGCGTCATCACCAAAGGACTATTGTCTAATTACAGCAATGGCGCGATAAACGTTGGCCAGGATCAGTATGTTCACAAGTTCATAACACAATTACCCAAGGACTATTATCTAATCTTTGGAAAAACTGCGTCATAAAACTTGTTGACCACTTCTATGAATTGATATGGATCAAAACACCTATTCATATTTATGACTTATTACCCAAGGACTATTGTCTAATCCTCAGTAAATAACCATTAAACTTGAGTGTGAGTTTCTTTAACTATAGTGTTCATTAAAAGATATTTAGTAAAGAGTAAACCATTTTCTTTGTGGTTTTGATCCGATATCTTGCAAGTGCTGGTCGAACAAGTAAGCGTTGGTTTGAAATTAGGATATAGATCCCACAGAGATCTCAAGAATTTTTCAATCAACTACCCCAACTACTTAAGCTCTATACTATTTGGACGATAATATGATATTGGGATTTTGCTTTGAAAGCCTGAAGATAATGATGTAAAAGAAAAATGAATGAATAACAAATGAATTGAATATTGAAATCTTAAAATAGCAAATTTAGATTGAACAGTTATCTCTAAAGAAAACATTGAATAATCGACTATTGTGAAGAATCAATTCCTACAGCCTGTATTATAACCTTTGTTTTACAGACCGGATTTTAAAACTAGTCGAGGAATAAGATAGTGTGGTGGATCTCTCGAACCACACGTTCATCATCTCACCTTAAGCTGTTTCTCGAACCTGATGGGTGAGATGACTACTAAATCTAGTAGCCTTGTGCAGGTATTTTCTTTCTCGATACTTCATACCACAACATGAATGCAAACTGAGCTCTGAAATATAGTCATTGGGGTTTACCTTATATTGGTTCTACGTCCTCAAAGATTAGAACAACTTACTCTTTCCTTGATTAGATCCTTGCTAACCCAGGTCGAATTCACTGTCAATTAGAAGAATTGAACTCTGCACTTTCTTAAATTAATAACTCACTCAACTCATTCGATTACAAGTGAGAAGGAACATGATAATTTAAGTGTACATAGATCAACAATATCGAGTTCATATACCTTCCCAAAATTATTCCTTACTCGGGGCCACTTCTCTGTGTCTCGAGGGCCCACAGGGAAATAATTTGGAAAAATCTCGTTATGGGTATAGAGGAGGCGGCGTTCGGATCTAATTCCGGGGAAACAAGCAAAACCGGCAAGTGATTTAATATACGAAGTTACGGCCATAATGAATAAAAAAATACTGAAAGATAATTTAAATAAATAAAATCAATTTAATGGAAGCTAGGTTTCTAAATCACTGATTATACCATACATTGGCTTGTTGATCAAGAAAACCACTGTAAATCGGCAACTGGGTGTTCGAAATCCCAAAATATGTCTGAAATTCAAACAACTAGACAGTAATTTGAAGAAATATAAATCTGCATTCAGCTAAATCCTTTACATCTAACGTTAGTCAAATGAGAATGAAAATACAAACTAATCTAATCTAAATAAAATGGAAAGAGAAAAATAAGGAAAATAAAGAAAAAAATAAAAATCTGAGGGCCTTGGCGACCAGATCTCTGCCAGTCGCGAGAACTGCGTTTCTTTTGGTATGACTTAGTATTTATAGGAGTTACGAAGTTGGGCCTAATTTGATCATTTCTTTTTTGGACCTTAGTCAAGCGCTGATAGACGATCTTTGTCGCGACGCCTTATCGAGCCCTTCATGACCTGCGATTCTGTCGCGATCCTTGTCGCGGCTTGACACAGTGTTTATCGCGACTTCCATTGATTACAATTGTTTGTGGTATGAAGCAAACTTTGATGTTGTCGCGACCTCGAGTCTTAAACAATTGATGCGACAACGCGGTGTTGTCGTGACCTTATCTTCTGTGGAATTGTTGGCCGCGTGACTTTCTCCTTATGGCGGTGTCGCGGCCTTACGATGCAATGTTGATGCTTCATGACTTCATCCGAATGCCAGCGACATTATGTCTTCTTCTTCTTCAATTCCTGGTTGTTTAACTTTGAGTTTCTTTACTCCGGCTCAATTTTGTTTTCAAATTATAAGCCTCATTTGCGGCGGAGTTTTCTTGATACAACCTGGTCGCATTTTGATTCTTTGTGTCGAGCTTGACATCTGGTCGCTTTCATCTACATGCGTCGTTCTTAACGCCGCCTTCTTCATCCCATTATATCAGTTCTGCTCTGCCACATTCTGCTCCTTTTGCGCGTTTACCTTTCTTTTGGATTTCTTCTTTGCCTGAAAAATTTGGTGAGATTTATTCAGTTCTGCACTTCTCATCAGTCTTTTAATATAAAAATTAATCATAAAAATGGACTGAAAATAGATGACTTTTAAGCTCATCAGGAATCGGTACAAAAAGAGAGAAATATCAAAGTGGAAGTGACCTTTGGAGGGGGCACTTTAGGGCTCGGACACATTTGATGATTTTTCTGGATGCTTAGTTTCTTTTATGCGTTTTGTGGAAGAGGAAGAAATAGACTGGCTCCACTCATTCTTTAAGGGATGGAGGCTAAATTTGAGGTTTTCCTCAACCATTTGAACTGGTTTTTCACGCTCATACGTGAGGCTAGGTTCAACGATTCTATTGTGCGATCCGGTTTTAGAAAACAACGGATTGTTTTGTTGGTTCTCACTCATCATTGAGAATCATGTGGATTTATTTTTAGTTTCCCCATTCTTTAAGGGATTTTCTGACTAAATTTGAGTTTTCCTCAACCATTTGAACCGGTTTCACGCTCATACGTGAGGGGCGGTTCAACGATTCTATTTGGACAGTCCGGTTTTTTAGAAAACAACGGATTGTTTGGTTGGTTCTCACTCCATCAGGAAACTGTTTTGTTCTTAAGTGACTCTTGAGAAAGGTTCTGACCATTTTGAGAATTATTCCCAAGCCGAAATCAAGCCCAGTTGGAAGCCAGGATCATTTGGTTCATGAAGTTCAGTTTTTTAAGTTTGGGTAGTTTGCTTTGTTTGTGTTGGTTCTTGGTCATTGGTCGGAATTGCACTCAGTTTGTCTTAGATTCCTGACTCTATGAAAAAAGTTATGAGAGTTTGAGATAACCTCAGCAGTCTAGACTTGTTGAAACGAATGAAGCGATTCATTGGGTTAGAGTTTTCCGGAATGGCGGTTGGGTAGTTTCTTTGTTTGTGTTGATTTTCTTGGTCATTCGAATTGAATTGCACTCCGTTTGTCTTGTTACTTCTTTCTGACTCTGAAAATTTATGACAAGTTTGAGATCTTTCTCAACGATCCTAGGCCCGGATTGGGAAACCGAATGGCTTGAGTTCATTGGTTAGGTTTCGGAATGGCGGTTTGGGTAGTTTGCTGTTTGTGTTGGTTCTTGGTCATTGGTCGGGGTGCACTCATAGTTTGTCTTGTTAGATTCCTGACTCTGTGAAAAGTTCATAAAAGTTTAAGATCTTTCTCAACGGTCTGAACGAGGTTGGGAAACGAACCGGCCAATTCATTGGAGTTAGGTTTTTGAAATATGATTTAGGTACTTTGCTTTGTTTACACATTGGTTCTTAGTCATTCGTAGTCGAGAATTGCACTCCGTTTCTTTTGGATTCCTGACTCTGTGAGGAATTTTCTAACAAAGTTTCAGAATTTTCTCAATTGCCTTGAGATTCATTGAGAACCGATTCAATAGGTTGTAAAGACGACTCATGGGCGACCTTATTTTAGCATGTTTGATCCAGAATCTATTATTGTAAGTGCTCTTAGTTGCCCCCGAGGAACATGTAGGCTGACTTTACAGGGTGCACGAGGTTTAGTTTCGGTTTTTGAACAAAGTGGGGTAATGGGCAATGTGGGATTTGTAAGTATGGTTTGGTTTGTGGGATTTTAAGGAATGTGCTAAAGTAAGCAAACCACCCCTTACCTCCTTTGCTTCTTCCTTTCTTTTGGTATGGGATCGATATTTGGTTTTAAATGCATGATGTATGATGTACTATTTGCCTACCTATTCTGTATTGCATGGTAGGGACTTAGTACATGCTTAGGGTTAATTATTTGTTTCATATGCGTACATAGTGTTTTGGATTTTGACATTTGTGATGCATTTGGGCCTTTTGACCTCTTATGCAGTGCTTGGCTAGGGACCCTGGTATGTGCTTTAATGTTAGGTAATGAATTTCATGGATTTGTGTTTGGGTGTATGCATGCTTACTATGTTGTTGGCTAACCTTTGATGTAAGCGCTTGGCGGGGACCACGGTACACGCTATTTTGCCCTTTTGGTTGAGTGTTTAAGCATGCTACCAATTAGGTTAGTACGATCTAAGTTGTGTATGTTTGAGTAACAGGAGACTATCGATCTGTGACCCATATTCTCCTACATGCAATTCAACAATAGGGTCGAGTTAGGGCCTAGAGAGTGCTACCTCATGAGTACCTTCAATAGGTAACTTGACCCCGGACCCAGAGAAATCTAGTTTTCGCGAGACCGCTTTTTCCATCTTGGAGTCATTGGGGTTTTTGTTTCTTACTTGGATTTCCCTTTATAAAATAGTAATAGTAAATTAGCGACTCAAGGAAAAAGCTGTCCTCCTCGGGGGACGGATTTTCTAAAATTAAATCAACCCACATTTTCCTTCCATTTAAAAGCGAGTCGCGGCTCGTGGATCGGGTAGGGTCCACAAATTGGCAACTCCACTAGGGACCGAATCCAGAATCTTTGGTTTCATAAAAGGATAAAGCTTGAACTTGAGTTGTGTATATTGAAGCACATGGCTCTTGCGTGAGAGGCTGCTTGGGATGCGTAGATAATTGATGATCATATACTTGATTGAGTATTTGGCTTGCATTTGTGATTGTTGATGCTTGTGTGTTCACTGTGTTCTGCATCTTTCTCATTATTAATTGGTATCTACCTATAACATTTGGGATTAGGCAAGGATCGAATGTGTGTAGATTTTGCTTTGATAGGCTTCCTCTTTGTGCATGATTGTTTGTTATGGCCTCCTTCCTGCATAGTTGCCGCTTGTGTTTGTGGGGCATGTGTATCCCCTTACTTCAGAATCACGAGTCTTGGTCGGCCATTCCTCGTGGATTGCTTATGTTTCTTGAGTTATTTGTTGTTATCGGCAAGCTAGGGTTTGGAGACTGTACACAGATCTAGCATAAGGGCTATAGTGATGTATGGGGCTTTTCTATGGAATGACGGATATTCGAGCAATGAAGACACAGTATGGCTACGAGCTAGATTCATGGATACATGCGTGTGATGTGTCACTTTGATTGTTGATTAGGATCTCGAGGTTGTGTATCCTTGTGGAGTACGATCATATAACTGGGTTTGCCTCTTCTCTTTGTTAACCACGGGCCATCTTACCCCTAAGGTATTACCATGTCAGAATCTCACTCCTGCATGTGGAGCCATTTATCAGATTAGATGTTAACATCACATGTTAACTCATTCCCTTAGAGGATTTCATTATGGGATTGCATACTGGATTGATTTTCGGATTGATAGTCACGGGGACTGACATGCCCTCTTTACTTCTTCTAGGATTATTGATTAAGAAGCTTTGGGTTCGAGCTTGGATTCGGATCGGAGTAGACTTGTTAGAGATTCAAATCCACACGGTCGATTAGAAACCTTGAACGCGATGATTAGTGCCCAAAGTACTATTTTGAGTACTATTGAAAATAGGTTTTAGAGTGCTTTGCGGCTAATCATATCAAATTAAGCGATTCAGTAATGTGCGGAATTCACTTAGTTTCACTAATTCCATTTTGAGTTTGTTTTTGATAATTTCACAGGTTTTTGCATGCCTCGGCCACTTAGTTCGAGTTCGATATCAAGTTATGTCTTTGATCCATGGCTTGGAACCATTTGCCAAGTAAAAAATGAAGGAATAACTTGAAGTGGATTATTAAAGGAAAATGGGATATGATAGCAAAAGAAGGATCTGTTGAGCAAAGAAGTGGGCGAGAGCAATCCCGAAATTTACGCTATGATTGCGAAAATTTATTTGGGATTGGCGAATTTAACGATCATAAGCGAAAATTTCGCTAGCTAGCGAAAGTGCCCATTCTATGAAACCACATGGTTTTGTGCTCCTCTGCGAGCCCAGCTAGGCTAGCAAATTTTGCTATGTGAAATTCAACATTGATATAGCGAAATTTTCCAATTCAGCTATCTATAAATTCGCTAGGCTAACGAAACTAACATACTGTTTTTGGTATTTTTTTGGTTCTAAACGACCACGTTTTGATGTATTACCATTATAGCCACCCATGTAATTTCGTATTTAGGTATTTTAGTATTTTTCACACTTTGGGTTGTCTTATATAAACGCTAACTTTGTAACCCTAAGCAACTTTTCATCATATCTGATTTTCCCACGGCTTTATTTTAGGGTTCATTTGCTCTCTTCTCTCTCTCCCTCTTTCTTTCATTTTCTCATTTGCCCGAACACCCCCTTGAGGATTAATGACTCAAGGGATGCTTGTATTTAAACCTCATGTATGAAGAGGAGGAGGGTTGCTAGCTTGGTTTGGGGCCACTACGAGGTTGTCCTCATGCTTTGAATGTTGCAGTCTGACATTTATGGTTCCATACCTTCAAACTAGGGTTTAATGCTGCATTTAATGTTGTTCCTTTTTAATTCGATACTTCATGCTTTAGGGTTCGAGTGCATGCTTAATGCTAGATGCAACGATATCCTTCTAGATGCCTTTACGAGCCCCCGCTGAAATGAGGTTAAATGCTAGGGTTTTAAAGTGAATGGGACTTTGAATGCTTAGTACTTGGTTGGACTCGAATAAATTAGTTCTAGGGTTAGGTTTTATAGCTAAACAAAGATCGGTTTGGCTTTGACTATATGTCATTTGCCACAATGCGAGATGATATAACTTGAGGACACTATTATGCTATCAAATTTAGTGACCCAGCCTTCAAGGTTACCATTTCACACTTCACTTTAAGCCATTACAGTTAGTCAGTGAACAAACAACCTCCCTTGTTTTTAACAAAATCCGAAAATCCAAACTAAAGCCTCATCAATTTTCAAACACTAATGCAAATCATTCGTGGGATGAAAACCCATCCCCGTGTTCGACCCTAGACCGCTATCTTTGGTAAGCTTGACTCACAGCGGTAGGAAGGCTATAAGAAACAAATTTTGTTGATTCAGCTCACCTACTAGTAACACGAATCAAATGGCCGGATTCTTGAGATGAATTTTGAAACTCGTATCGATGCGGTTACGTGTGTACTTGCGTCATTACGGTAATTGGTGACCTTTGGTCATACTGAATTTAGTGTGCGAGGCGCAAGTTTTCTTCACTTAGCGATCAACGCCTTTGTTTTGTTTCTTACAATCAGTTTTGTTTCGCCAACACTTGACCTTTTTGCCAAGCTTTGTTTGTGTATTCTTTGTTGTGTGTCTCATTTTGTGTAACGAGTGTTTATGCGGCTTGCAGGACGGAGGGACATCGAGTGGGTGCAAAGAGTGAGTGCTGATTGAACAAAGTACACGTGTCAGTGTGCCTGATGACCAAATGGATCCTCTACGAGGAACAGCAAAGTCGACAAACTCCCATGAATCAACGGCATAGAAGGCCGATGAAGGGAACACATACACCCTCTCAGATTTGATGCCCCTCTGCAAATCATATACCTCTGGCGAGGATGTAGTGAGACCCTACCTAGTGCCCCTGCTCCCCACATTTCATGGTATGGAAAATGAAAATCCATATTCACACATACAGGATTTTGAGGAGGTATGCACAACACAGGAGGGTATATTGACATAATGGTTTGCTTGGCTGAAAAAGCATTTCCTGACAACTGAAGGATAGGCCAAATTTGGCTCGATTCAGCATATTGAAACGATGAATTTAAGTGGGCTGATCTTCCAAGCTGAATTTTTGAAGAAATTCTTCGATTGCAACCAAAGAACAGCGATTTGAAGAGAGCGGATCTACACTTGCACAGGCTATGACAATGAAAAATTCTACTAATGCTGGGAGAGATTCATGGACACCATCAGTGTTTGTCCACATCATGGCTTCGACACTTGGATGTTAGTGAATCATTTCTATAATGGTATGTCCCCTGCCATGAAGCAATTCTTTAGAAACCATGTGGAGATTGATTTTACGATTAAAATCGGATGAAGTTATGGATTTCTTGAGTTATGTGAACAGGAAACTTTGCAGGGGTTGGGATGAGACCAAGCACAGAGGTGGGAAAATGAGGGCCTCACCCACCAAGGGGAGGGATTTTACACTTTCAGAGGACATGGAATTGAAAGCAAATCTCAGCCCTAGCTAGAAGGTGGAGGAGCTAGAGGCAAACGACTCCCATGAAGTGCGGCGGTGGCCAGAAAATCTGCACGGAGCGATCCATGCACAGATTTCAATGCACCGAGGAGAACATCATCCAAGCGCCCATTGGTGAAGGTTTTGATGTCAAATATGCAAATGATGTAGGTCGATACAAGCCACGGCCCAGCGCACATAGCGACTTTGTTCCAATTGGAAAAATCACCTAATCTCTCACGGAAACGTCACCTCTCACCTTATGTACTTACGGTGCCAAACAACGGTTGGTTCCTCATCTCAACCACATCCACCGTAAAAAACCGCACCTCTCTTTGTTGAACAAGCCATCTTTAATTTGAGCAAGGTGGTGGGAAATTTTGTGGGAGCAAAAGGGATCAAGTACCGCAGAATTTGGCTTTGAAAGTTGACTTTGTGAGCGTGAAGGGAACGAGGCAAGATGGGCTTGAGAAGCGATCTTAATCAGAAAATATAGACAACCTACGATGTTCGAAATGCAAGAGATAACAATATGTGGAGTACGGGAGAGGAAAGTTCCTTCCCAAACATTGCCAAATCAAAAGGGGTCCATGAGGTAGGTTCATCCCGATGGTCGGGGATGGATGAAGTGAAGGCCGTAATCACTCACGGAGTGGAAGAAATAAGAGCATTGCGTTTTGGTGTTGAAGAAGCATGCAAGGAAAAGGAAGTTGAACTTTGAGAGGTGATCATCGGTGAGACTCGATGAAGCGCGCATGCCACCTCCATTTCCCAGGCCACGAAGCGAAAGACATCTCGGCGACGGCGTTACAGAAGTCTGGGCGGGTGAAGGTCGACCTTATACCTCTTTTGGACATCATCAAACAAGTCCACCTTGTAAAGTTTTTGAAGATCTTTGTCTGATAAAAAAGGGATTGGGCATTAGAAGAAAGCCTTCCTAACTGAGCAAGTCGGTGCCATAATCCAAAGACTGATCAAATACGAGGATCCGGGATCCCCATGAATTTCGGTCGACATTTGGAGGGACTTATAGACAAGGCATTGTTAGCGGTTGGGGCGATGTAAACCTCTTTTGCCATATACTTTCGGTCTTAATAAACGATTAGGTTAAGAACTCAAACCTACCAACATCACTGTCATTGGTGGCGGTCAGTGAAGATTCTGGGAATAGTGGATGATTAGAGACATTACCTGATGGGTTTATGATGCACGATACAGATCGTATAGTGACATCATATCTCTGATATCTTGATTATATACTGTCTACCATAAATATAATCTCAATAAATGATATAAAATCACATTGTAACATGTTGTGGGTGACTTTGCAGTATGCTTTGTTGACAAAATGAAAATCAAGGGACTGATGAAGTGTGCTCAGTTGACTAAAATGTAGGAAGCGATGATTCGATGCCACGGTAAATTTGAGCTAAATCCAACAAAATTTATATACACCTAAGTTCCTACCTCTGCCATTAGTCAATCACTGAGTATAGTGAATCTAGGGTCGTTTCTGAGGATGGGTTTCATCACACCAGAATGATCTGTAATGAGTGTAAAAGGTAAGGCTTCCTATTTGGACTTTTTGGTTGCTTCAAAAGCAGTGAAGTAGTTCAGCGAAATTGTAAGCGAAATTGATGTGTGAAAAGTTAACTTTGAAGATTTAGGTCGATAACTTGGTAAGTTAGGGCAAACAAGTGTCTCGGGTTTTATCCTGGCGTTATGACAAGCGACCTGGTCCTGGCATATAGGATCCACATATTAACTAGCAAACCTCACCCCAACAGCAACTCCTATTTGAGTCGACACAGGTAGCATAAACTATGGCCTTACCAGTTTGAAACCACAGCATTAAATATCATCTCGAAGCTCGTAAGACCATCTAATGAACCACAGTACATCTAGCAATAAGTATGCCTTGTATCCTAAAGCATGGAAGTATTGGCCCGAATCAACAACATTCAATGCTATTCAACATACAATTTGAAGATGAGAGGCCATAAATCTGATACGTGACTTTGATACAGAGAGCTGACATGCATATGCCCCGCCCACCTAGGCCCAGCTTCCTTCCTCTTCAAAGAAAGGAGAGCAGCGGCGCATCTTGAGTTGTCATCCTCGAGAGGGTGTTTCAGAAGCCTAGAGTAAGGAAAGAGGAGAGAGAAAACAAAATACAACTAAAATCTTGAGACTTTATTTAAAATGAAAACTTACAAATTCTTCTCTCTCCCAAATTGTTGCTTCCTCCCCCCAAAATTCTATTGATTACAAAAAGAGAGGGGTTTATATAGGCCACCTCAATACATGAAAATACCAAAAAGCCTACAAATTTGGCTAAGTTAAAGGATAAGAGAGTAATACACCAAATTTGAAGTCGGTTGGCATTAATTACAAAAACATGTGACGTGTAAGATTTCGCTAGAATTTGAAGAATTTCGCTAGGTAGCGAAATCACCGGGCATAAGCGAGTAGAAAATTTCGCTAGGCAATGGTGATTTCGCTAGCTTAGCGAAATTTGTGTGAGTAGCGAAAACATGAAATTTCGCTAGGAATAGTGCTTTAGCGAAAATTTTTGGTCTAGCGAAAATTGCCAATTTCGCTGAATTTGCGAAATTTTCGCTAAACCTGCGAAATTTTAGCGATACGTGGCGAAATTTTGGGCTTAGCGAAAATTCTAGGACTATTGTCCTTTCTTGCATTGCCTCTGTCCTCAGCTGCATGGATTTTTCTTTGCCTTCGGTTTTTCATTGATTCTTAGAAATTTGGTTGATGGGTGACACATGAGTTCAAACTTCATGATTCGTCATACATCTCGATATTGAACTTCTAAAGTGTGCGAAACACATAGCTTGACCAAAAATAACCTCTAAGGGCATAAGTGATACTAAGAAGACTTGAATACTTCAATTAGTATTAATGACATGATTAGTCTTAAAAGCACTCAAACCTATCTAATATAGGGTTCAAAATACAGCACTTTTGGGTACTAATCACACCCCCCAACAACGTTGCTAGTCCTTAGCGATGCAAAAACAAAAGGAGATGCATGTGGTGATTTTCAAAAGGTTATGATTCAAAAAGGTACATGTACATATAAAACATTGTCTTAAAAATGAAAAATTGACATGAAGTTGTAAGCAGATATGAAAGAACCAAATCCATACAAGAACAATTCTAGGTCGATCTTGGATCCCACGATTCTCGACCCAGATTTCCACATAAATCCTAATAGTTCTTTATATAACTTGGGATTAATCAATAAATTCTGAAATTTGTTCCTTCCCCCCAAACTATGACATGGCCTTAAGAACATTTGAACGACCTAGATAAGGATAGTTACGCACTTCTTTCTTTATTCAACTACCTTGTAGGATGCAATGCTTAAAATTTGCCTTCACACGAAGTCAGGTATGGCGAGGTCCACCGATGACTCCCAACCGCTCCAAGGTTTAGGGCATCAAGTGAAAAGGATCGATGACCACTAACTCCCACAGGCTTACTTCAGGACTCAGTATGACGCTTGAAAATCAAGCACCTACAATTCGTTAGACTCTACCTATCCACCCATGTAACAAACAAAATCATTGACTCCCAGCCACTTAAGGCTTAGGGCATCGGGTTTTTTAAAGCTTTAAGCCATACACCCCTCGGACCGTGCTCGTTTAATGAAACTTCACGACTATATTTTCTTTTTCTTCTTTTCTTCTTTTTTTTTTTTTTCTTTCTTTTCCTTTTGGAAGACACATTTGATCTTTAGTGGCCAGATAAACACAAACCTATCTAGGTTGCTTAACATACCTAAGGCAGTTGTGCAGTGAAGGAAGCAGAGCAGAAAGGTGACTATTGAGAGCAATCACAGTGTCTTGATTGAATTAGCATAAGAATGTTCAAGTTGAGCATCATGGAACCAATGACCAAAAATTATTTCAAGCATGGAATTTGTTAAGCATAAGTGACAAGCAGTGCTTCAATTTCCCAACCGCAGAAACAATTCATTGCCACAATTTGAAGCAATTCAATTGTCCAATTGAAAAGAAAAACACATTTAAACATAGTGGAGGCCTGGCTTGACATGCAAAAGCTGTATATATAAAAGCAGGAGCAAAACGCGATGCCGGCCAAAATGGCTAATACATGAGAATACAGCTTTAAACACACAAAATATTACCGCCTACTATGGCTAATACATAAATCTAATCAAATCATTAGGCGGTTGATAAGGCGTAACTATACAAAATCATAAAGACTACCCTTATAGCTCTTTGTGGTGGTGGTGAATTAGATCTGAAGAACATTCTTCTTTCTTTGCGAGAACATCGGAAATAGGTTCAGTAAAGCGGTGGGCTCCTCTGATCGGGAACACGAGGAAGGCCCGAGTGCGTCATATGTCTGTTTGAAGCATAAGTGACTTTAGGCTGACCCTCGATCTGTGCATTTGTGTATTTGCTAGTGAGAAATGGAATATCAAAATGCCGTATCTCTCTCGGTGGCATGGCTGTACCTCTAAAGTAGAAATAAATTGTCTTTGAATAGGATGGTAGGGATGTCTTCTTGTTCTTTGATGTAGTCGTGGAGGAGGGGATGGAGGGTGACATACGTAGGCAGGACTGTATCTCGGGGCTCGGGGGCAGATATCATCGTATGGTGGTCTCGACCTCTGAGCCGGTACCTCCTCTGGTCTGTGGTCGTGGAAGATACGGGCATAGTCATCACCAGCTCAACGACATGATCGGAGGGCATGAACCCTCATCTCGATCCTCGGCTCTCACAAATCCATGTGCTCGAGAACTGGCATAGGAGTCTCGGCGTCGATGATGGAATGGCTGCGTGCTAGGTCGCTGTGGGACAGCCTGCACCTCAAAATGTAGCATGGAGGTCATCCTACACACCGGCTCGAGAGGGCGAACATATCCCTCAGGATGGGTATAGAGCCTCGATATGGCTCCCCTCATTTGTCTTGCGTATCTTGAAGTGGAAATAAGCTGTCTGACGGATGGTAGTCTGAAACGACATCTGTTGGGAGCCTCTTTATAAAATCTTGAGTCAATGATGTGTCTCACATTGATACTCGGTTGCAAATCTGGTGAGCGAATTGGGCCAAATCTGTAACCCTCTGCATTGGCGGCGGTATCGCGGGCGAAATCGAAATATCGGCTCTGATTACTCAGCGCGATCATCAATCTTGAGCCCGAAGCTCACGCGGACTAATTTGATCCTCCCCAGACGTCATCGAGTGGTAGGGCGCCAGTACCACTCGTGGGTAGTAATCTTGTCTCGGGGTCTCATGAAGACGATAGCGAATAATCCTCAGATACGATCTCTGGACTCCGGTATCTAGGATCGACCCTCGGGCAGGGGGCGTCGTGAATGACTCTGATGGGAGCGGTCTGCGATGGGTCGCACATTCGAATGGGGTTCCTATGAAACAATGGCTCTGATCCTCGAGGCGGCGACGGTGAGGTGATGGGAGTCGCCTCTGCGGCCGGATCATATTTGTGATGGCTTCTTTGCGGCAGAGAGGATGATGACTCGCTGGGCCGTGGCAGGGAGGCAGCGGAGACATGGCCTCGAACTCTCAGTGGAGTACGGGTGATGGGCGCGGGATTCACGTCCAGTGTCTGTGGCGTCGGAATCCTGAGGCTCATAGGTCGGCCTCGGGGACGGTGATGGTCTTGGAGTCGGGACCGGTGAGGCCTCCCTCGGGTGTCTTGAATCTCACCGCGACGAATCACGGGACCCGCCCAGAAATGCGAACCATCTTGATCTCGAAATAAAATCTTTGGAAAGGGCTCGACTCACTTGATCGGTGAGGCTCTACGTATCTGAGCGAGGCTCAGCTGGAATGTGTGGCGAGGTGTTGAATTCTTATGTCGACTAAGAATCCTTATTATGACCTAGTGAGGTCGTGAAAACCGAGGCTCGTGTGTGATGAGTGAAGCTCAGTCAGTATTTGAGCCCAGTGTGGCGCACAGTCGAGGCACGACACGCGTAAATCTTATGTGATAAACAACGACTAGGAAGTGTAGTATTTGCTCTGCCACGGCTGTGAGAGCGGGAGGGGCTCTGGCGAGTGGTGGCTCACAGTCACGGTGCGATGAGCGAGAAGAGCGAGACACGGCGGCGGAGAAATTTGGAAAGCTTAGAGTGCGTAGGCGCGAGACCGGGGTTCGCTAGAGGAGGGGAGAGTGAAGTGATCGTTTGGCTGACCCCTCCCCTTCTTATAGCCTAGTTGAAGCAGAAGAGTCATTTCCTTTCGTATTTTCTCATTTTGGCGAAAAGAATTTTTAAAAGGCTCTTTACACCTCTGTAGCTAAAGGAATTTGAGCTTTAATATTGATAATATAAAAATAAGATTATGATAAAAATTAGTAGATGATACTATAATTGAAATTTAATACAAATTACCATAATATATAAACAAAATTACTAAAAAAAACAAAGCGCTGGTAAAAACTTTCTACAAAATAAGCGAAATTTATCAAAATTAACTAAATTAAGACCTTATAAAGTAAAATTATGGAGCGCAATAGGTTTTGAAAACACGAACGGTTCTAATCAATATTTTGCCAAGAAGTCGAGGAGAATGATCTCCTCGGCCTATGATGGCTTAAGTGATTGTTTGTTTGTGGGTGGCGTGTTGATCTGCTCCTCATGATGGCTTTGGTCGAAATGGCAGTAGTTGGTGTTGATGGCAAGCCAAACTTTCTTCATCTTCTTTCTTGATCTCTCCACGCAGTTCACGGACCTTTGTGCTTCCTGCCTCTTTGAACATTTGAAATAACTTCATCGATTATTTGATTTTCATTTTCTAGCGACTTTGCTTGTTGTTTAGATGAAGAAGATGTTCAACTCCATAGTCATGTTACCAAAAGGTAAGTTGCATGACTCATTCGAACAATTTAATGATTGCATTGGCTGTGGCAGTGGTCTTCCTAAGATGATTGGTACATGATTGGGTTCACTTGCAATTGGCTGAGTGTCCGAAGCACCCTGAGAATCTAGGACCAGTGAAATTTGTCTATTTTCACTAAGATTGTCACTCGCTATCCCTTAAGGGATTTTCAGCGATCATCGAACCAATGATAATTAATGATGTTGGTAGGTTTAAGTTCCTATAAACTAATGCAGCTATCTTGAATCTGACATGAGGTTCCTGCGGCTCTAAATGTGTGGCTTGTCTGTCTGATTCCACCCGATATTGGTAGAAATTGTGGGAGATCTGGATCCTTGTATTTGTGAAGAATTATTTGCTTTGGATTATGGCCTTGACTTGTTCAGTGAGAAATGCCTTCTTCTCAATGCCTTAATCCCTTCTTAATTGTGCAAGGTCTTTCAAAAATTTTGCACTTGGCATCAGGCACTTGTTTGATTATGTCCAAAGAGGTATGTTAACCTTCCTTGCCTTAGGACACTCAAAATGCGCACATTTGATGCCTTCTTCTTGCCTCTAGTGCTTGTGGAAATGGAGGTGGTATGTGGTATTTCATTGAATCGCAGGAGAATATCTCTTTGCAATTCTTCTCTGTGCTTGGATTCTTCAGACTTTGGCATAGGTTGATCCAACCTCTTTTCCACTCCTCGAGAGTATTATAGCCTTAACTTCATCCATTCTGGTGTTAGATGACTCTACCTCATGAATTCCTTAAGTTTGGAAGGCTGTTTGAGAATCTCCTCTTTCTTGTACCTCTAGTAACTTGTTGATCTTGGTGATTGAATACTGTAGGTTGTCAATTTTTTGGTTGAGATTGCTCTCAAGCCCATCTATTCTCTTATTCAGTGTACTTTCTACAGTATCAATCCTTTGTGCCAGTTGCACATTGATTCCTTTTATTCCTCAACAAAGTTGCCTACCTTACTCAAATTTAAAAATGGCTTGTTCCACGGAGATGGATAGTGGTGGTTGTGGTGAGTGGGAATAAGTGTGGTTTGGCACACACAAGGAGGTATTACATAGGCGGTTGGGTCTCCATGAGAGGTTAGGTGATTCCTCGATTGGAATTGTAGGTATTATATGGAGCATTGGGTTGTTGTGGCTTGTATTGTCCTAATGTTTGCATTCTAACATCAAATCCTTGACTGCGAGGGCCGTGAAATGGTTCTACTGGTTGCTGGAGTTGGAAGTGGTGCAAGTTGAATGTGTAGGATTTTCGATCCTTTGCAGCCTATCTTAATTGTTGCCTTGAGCTCCTCAAACTTTCCTTGCTAGGGTTGAAATCCTAGCTCTCATCTCTATTTCTTACGCGTGCATACATCCGCCCCAGGGTTGGCTTTTAGTCTCTTTGTTTCCATTTCCCACCAGGGTTTGGCTACATCTGACCTTAAGTTTCAATACGTACAATTTAAAATCCATAGCCGTCCGGATCTTACTTGAGAAAGTCTCTTCACACATGGTTTCAAAAAATTTGCCTCCTTGCGAGACATACCCACATAAAAATGGTTACAAGCATCCATGTATGAAACCATGATGGCGGGACAAGCACTAATGGTTTCCATAAATCTTTCCCTGACCTTTGGCGGTAAGAACTCTACCTTTCGCCTTATCTGTGAGTGCAAAGGCATAGAATTTGTCTCTTCAAATTTTTGGTCTTATGAGCGAGAGCTTCTTCGAAGTGCACTGCTGACTCATTGATTTCTAATGGTTACAGGCACATAAATGAGTTAAGCCATATCTTGCAGCCTCGTCACTTTAGAGTCAATGGAAATGCTTTTAGCTTCGGCTTAAAATCCATAGCCATGCTTTGCTTCCTTAAGGTAAGGTACAAACCTCTCAAATCCTAATATGTGTATGGATTTTCATTTTCCATACCATGGTATGTGGGAGTAGGGGTGCCAAAATATGGCCTCCTTCTTACATCTTGGAGGAATAATCAGGATGGAGGGCACTAACTCTAGGAAGGGTGGATGTGATCCTCATGGTTCTATAAGGTATTTGGATTCATGGGGTTCTGGATTGCATTTTTTATTACATTCTTCCAAGGGTATGGGATCCATAATTGTCGGTGTGTACAACGACTTCAATATTTGAGTCGATTCTTGATTATCTGCAGTCTACGATGTGTCTCTATCTGGCATTTATAAACACCTTTTATAAGTGACAGAACAATGGCCTTTCAACTAGATTAAAGGATTAAAATTAACTAACACAAATTAAAATGATGTAAAGCAAAAGCAGTCTGGGGAATCTCGCTGCTGAAGTGATGGCGCGGTTCTGTATTTGGTGACTTATAAAGGGGTAAAAGGTTACCTCTGCCCAGATGTTGATCTAGAAGTACACACTTCAATAACTCTATCATTAGTAGTTTGGCACCATCCGTATTGGCATGCATTTGGTCGTGCACGGTGGGCTGAGCTAAAATCGGTATATACACCTAGGATCTTTGCTGCGTGGTCGAGCTACTGCTGATGCATAGTGGTCTATGGTCGATTTTTGCAGAGGATGGGTTTCATCCACAAGAATGATACAGCATGGTGTAAAAGGTAAGGCTTCCTATTTGGACTTTTGGATTTGTAGCAATTGAAATGGTTGGCGAAGTGTAAGCGAAAGTGATGTGTGAAAAGTTAACTTTGAGATTTAGGTCGATAACTTGTGGTCGGGGAGGCGAGACAAGTGTCCTCGGGTTTGTATCTCGCGTTATGACAAGCAACCTGGTCTGGCATGGCTTTGAATCTATGTTCTTACACCCCAACAAACCTCACTTTACAACAGCAACTCCCAGGTGACACGGGTAGCATGCGACTATGGCCACTTTTGGGTTGAAACCACAGCATTAAATATCATCTCGAAGGCTCGTAGGAATACATCTAATGAACCCACGTGCATACAACAGCCAAATGCTGCATGCATCACCTAAAGCATGGAAGTATTGGCCAAATCAACAACATTCAATGCTATTGACCCTAATTTGAGAAGATGGGGCCATAAATACAGTACTATTTCAGTACAAAGAGGACATATACTTACCGCCTACCTAGCTAGCTTCCTTATCTTCAAAGGAAATGAAAGTGGCTTGAAGCATCTCTCTTGAGTTGTCATCAGAGGTGTTTGGAAGCCTAGAAAGTAAGGAAAGAGGAGAGAGAGAAGAGAGGAAAACAAAGCCACAACTAAAATATATGAGATTTTATTTACAAAAATGAAAACTTACAAATTCTTTCTCTCCCAATTCATTGCTTCCTCCCGAGAATTACATTGATTACAAAGAGAGGGGTTTTATATAGGCCACCTCAATACATGAAAATACCAAAAACAAATTTGGCTAAGTTAAGAGATGAAGAGTAATACACCAAATTTGAAGTCGGTTGGCATTAATTCTACAAAAAACATGAGCGATGAATTCGCTAGAATTTGAAGAATTTCGTTAAGTAGCGAAATCACCAGGCATAGCGAAAATAGAAAATTTCGCTAGGCAGTGGTGATTTCGCTAGCTAGCGAAATTTCGCTAGCTTAGCGAAATTTGTGTGAGTAGCGAAAACATGAAATTTCGCTAGGAATAATGCTTTAGCGAAAATTGCGATTACAACGAAATTGATTTATGTGGAATTTGCAAATTTAAGCTAAACTTCTTGAAATTTGTAATCAGTAGCGAAAATTTTTAAGCGGGCTTACGCGAAAATTCACGGGTTGCTTCATCTTTCTACGCATTGCCTCACGTCATAAAACAGCCGGGATTTTCTTAGCGCCGAGTTTTTCATTAATTCTTGGGTTGGTTGATGGGTGACACATGAGTTAGGCCATGATTCGTCATACATCTCGATATTGAACTCCCAAAGTGCGCAAAAACATGCAAAACAGCCAAAAATAACCTCTAAACGACATAAGTGATACTAAGAAGACTTGAACACTTCAATTGGCATTAATGACATGGTGAAGTGCGGCAAAAAGCACTCAAAACCTATCTAATCGCCAAAGTTCGAAAATAGCACTTTTTGAGTCTTAATCGAGCCAAATATCCTTAAATTGCAGAATTGGTTAACCGGGGTGAAGCGGTTGTTGGGAACCATCACAGTCATCCTTTGCGGAAGCGAAGTGCTACAGTTAATCAACGATAAAGAGAAAGTAGCAGAGAAATCAAGCATCGAGAAGTTTGCGGCATAGACCGTTCGAGGGGGGGTTGGGAGCTCACTCAGCCTTGGCCCCATGGTGAGTTGACCGAGTGGTGATTTGGTGTCAAATGAAACCAGCTCTGAACTTTCTTAAAGTAATTAATTTCGGTAATTTCTATTTTTAGTAACTTTCCTTTTAGTAGTTTCTGGAGTTGCGACTTTACCGTTTTTAAGTAGCCTAAGTTCAATTTTATTTTTATTTTTAGTTTTTTTGTTAAATATATTAATTAATTTTGATTTTTGTTTATATTTTGCCTAAATAAAATTTTTTGTTTCTTTGATGTAATTTGCAGGGTGAAGCAGAATTCGCTATTATAGCGAAATGTACCTAGTAATTTGTTAATTTGCCTAGCGACATAAAAGAAGGAGGAGGGGCTTTTAATTCACTTCATCTTTCTCCCCTCCCCTAGCCACACAGTACTATTTCTGTAGGCACAACTTTCTTTGAGCACTGTTGCCATACCGGCCACACCTGCGTTGTCGCCACCGGCGCTCGGCCTTGCCAGTCTAAGTGCGCTGGCTCATTGCCTTGCCTTGCGGTTGGATTAAGCCTACCATGGCGGGTGCCACCAGTCGGTAGCTAGTCTCATACAGTGTCTGAGTCTGGCGCCGTTACTGAGGCCACCATCAGTGCGTAGCCTCCCGGTCGTGCCTGTCTCCCTAGCCGTGCGTGTCGTCAGTGCCTTGGTCGGTCGCTTCCTTGCTGATTAGTACCAAAGTGCTATTACGACTGTCCGAGATCAGGTTTTGTTGCTGCAATCATATCAATTAAAGCAGTGAAGTGTTCGGGTCCATAGTATCATATGCCATTTCGAGGGTTACTGGTTATTTTGCGGTTTTTTGGCGCGGTACTTGAATTTAGGCATTTCGATGGCAAAGATTATAACCATGTGAACCATGAAGATCCCAGAAACTATTTTCGACCATCAATGCCAAGATGCAATAAAGAAATAGAGAGAAGGCAAAATGATGAAAAGTGATGCGTGAGCAAAGCGTTGAAACGAGGCAGCGGAAATTTCGCTATGATTGCGAGATTTCGGCACGGGATGCGTTATGACCATAGCGAAAATTCGCGATCTGTGAAATGAAGAATTAAGCTAGGCTAGCGAAATTTCGTATAGCGAAAATCCCAGCGTCTTTTCGCGAAATTCTCTATTTTTGTGTATCTCTGGAAATTTATTAGCTAGAGAATTCCCTAGCGCCTCAAGAAGACTGTGTTTTAGCTGTCTCGGTGCAATTTCGCTAGGCTAGCGAAATTCATGTAATTTAGCTATCTGTGAAATTCTCTGCATAGGAATTCTGCTGTCGATTTGTGTAATTAATGTGACGACCCCATTTGTGTATTACCTTCTTGTCCACTTGCTGTGTGAAGGCCAAACTTTAGGCTTTCTTGTAGTTTCACACCTTGGGTTGTACTATATAAACCCAACCATTTTTGTAACCCTAAGTAACTTTTTGCATTTCAATACAATTCCCGCATCTTTCATTTTAGGGTTTAATTTGCTCTGGCACTCACCTCTCTGCTTTCTTTCATTTTCTCGGTGCAAACACCCCTTGAGGATGACAGCTCAAGGGGATAGCACAACTAAGCCTCATAACCTTGAAGAGGAGATTGCCTAGCTTAATTTTTGGGACTCTTTGCGGGTGTCCTCATGTTTTAATCTCTGGTACTGTGTTATCGGCTCCGGCTCTCAGACACTAGGGTTTAATGCCATTTAATGTCATTACTTTTGGTCAATACTTGCCATGCTTTAGAAGTGCAGTGCATACTTATTGTTAGATGCCTTTGTTGTTCTTCTAGATGGTCTTCTGAATATCTTGAAATGAGGTTGAGTGTGGGGTTTTAAGCGAAAGATCTTGTGAATGCATAGCTGCATGTTCTTTCAACAAGGTGGTTCTGAGGTTAGGTTCTTAGTTAAACGGAGCCAAAGATTGCTTGGCTTTTTTTGTTCACCATGTTGCCCCCTTACATAAATGCGAGGTCTAACCGAGGACACTATTAGCCCCATGTTATCAAGCTAGTGACCCTAAACCTTCAAGGTTACCATTCACTTTCACATTTAAACCATTACGACTAGTCGATAAGCATTGACATTTGTTTTAAAACAAATCCACAAATCCAAACAAAAACTCCTGCATTTTCCAAACAACGTGCCAAATCATTCATAGGATGAGCTTGTCTAGTGTTAGGCCTGAGCATTATCTTTGCAGTAACTTGACTCTACGGCTGATGAGAGAACATAGGAAACAAATTTTACGATTCGCTCTGCCTATTAGTGACTTGCAGATGAATGGCAGTTCTAGGGATGTGGTGCCAAACTCGTTTGATGAGTTGAAGTGTACTTGTAATCCTCATTACAAGTGTAGGTGACTTTTAGACCCTTTTGAATTTGATTCTTAGCGCAGTTTTCACTACTTTGCGATCTTTGCCTTGTTTATTTTTATTCTGATCAGTTTTTGTTTTTAACTAACCTTGACCCTTTCTAGCAGTTGTTTGTATTACACGTGTATGTCTCTAATTTTGTGTAGCGGTGTTTATCGACCTTGGGATAGAGGATTCGGAGGGTGTGGCTGCAAAGAGTGAGTGCACCGATTGAACAAGGCTGTGAGATCAGTGTGCACAGTGACCAAATGGATCCTCTGCGAGGAAGCGACAAAGTCGACAAACTCTCATGAATCGAAAACGGCATATAAATTGATGGGGAACGCACATACACCCTCCACAGAGTTAGTGCCCCCTCTGCATCATGCCTCTGTGAGGATGTAGCGGTGAACCTAGTGCCTGCTCCCACTTTCGCGTATGGAGAATGAAAATCCATATTCGCATCTAGAGATTTTGAGAGGTGTACACTACTTTTAAGAGAAGTATAATCGACATGGATTTGCTCAGTGAAAGCGACCGCGACGAGGACAAAGCAAGATTTACATTTCAGCTCGCTAGTAAGAGGCGATTAGGAATTGGGCGATCTTTAGAATGAATTTTGAAGAAGTTGGTCTGACAAGATTGACAGTTTCGAAACGGTCTACACCTCCATTTATGTGATGAAAGGGGTTCTCTCTTAGTCTTTGGGAGAGATTCATGAACATGTGAGTGTGTCCCACATCATGGTTTAAACCTTTGGATGTTGATGAGATCTCATTTCTATAATGTGGTATGTCCGCCGTGAGCTTGTTACTAGAAACCATGTGTGGAGTGATTTGAGCAAAAACTGGGACCAGACTAGCAGGTTATGTGGCTGAAACTTCCAAGGGGGTTGGGATGAGCCCAGGCAGGGAGGTGGAGAAAATGATTTCCTTTGACCCGAGGGAGGAATTTATACACTTTCGTAGGACACGGAGTAAGCAAAATCTCGACCTAGCATTTAGGAAGGTGGGGGGTTTAGGAAAGAGGCTCCATGAGTGCATGCGGTATTTGGCTTGCACTGGGGCCCAATGGCCGGTAATTCATTGCTTGCCCGCATCCGGGAGAGAACTATCAGGAGTGTCCCATGGTGAAGGATTTGATGTCGAACATACCAATCATAAGTGATTTGTCTGACCACCTGATGATACCCCATGGTAATACTACAGTGCCAGTGGAGGGAATCACCCTAACCTATCTGGAAACTGATATCACTTATGTGCCCCGGGGTGCCCAAACCCACCGAGTTTGGTTCCTCATCTTAACCTGACCACCATGCAATCCACTTCTCGGTTGAACAAGCGTCTTGAATTTGAGCAAGGTGGTGAAGCGATTTAATGGAAGAACAAAAGGGATCAATGCACAATTGGCCTGAAAAGTTGATCTTTGTGAAATTTCCCGAACAAGAGAATAGATGGGCTTGAGAGCAATGCCAATCAAAGATAGGGCTTGGCTTTGCGAGTATTGATCACGGATCGCAATGTTTTAGAATAGGAGAGGTTCCTTCGAACATTGCAATCAGAAAGAGTCATTTAAGTCTCATCTAGCAATTCGGGGGGATGGATGAGGTGAAGGCAACAACAATCACCTGAGGAGTGGAAAAGAGGTTGATCGGCGGTGCCCAAAGCACATTGAGGAAACTAAGGGAAAGGAGAAGAATTAGAGCGAGAACATATTTGCTGAAGGAGAGGACTCGATAAACCTTTGTGTGCCACCTCCATTCCCAGGCACTAAAGGCTTGAGGCATCCTGACAGGCGGGCATCTAGAAGTCTAAAGCGAGGTGAAAGGTGTTCTGCCCTTGGACATCATCCAAATCTGATCTCTGCCTGCAAAGTTTTGAAGGATCTTTGTCTGATGAGAAAGGGTTAGGCATTGAGAAAAGGCATTTTGCGAACAAGTCGATTACGCCGCCTTGTCCCAAAGCAAGAACCAGGTGAATCTGAGGATCCGGGATCTCCCACAATTTCGGTTAACGTGGTGGGACTTGCATAGACAAAGCACTACTAGATTTGAGGCCGAGTGTGAACCTCTTGCCATACTTTCAGTGTATAAGCGAGTTAGGTTTAGGAAACTTAAACCTACCCGACATCACTCTATCGTGGTGGGTGATGGTGAAGATTCTGAGGAATAGTTGAGGATGTGTTGGTCAAGGTGAACAAATTCTACTATCTGAGTGGGTTACAGCAATTAGCGATCTTAGGAGCCAATTGCAAATGGACCCGATCATGTGCGATTATCACGGAAGACCATTTCTAGCCACGCGATGCAATCATCAATTAGAGATGGGGTCATGCAACTTACAGCAACATGACATTGGGTGAACATATTTCGCTGAACAACAAGCACAAGTTGGTGAAACTAGATCAAGTGGCGATGAAGTGTGTTCGGTGGTCGGGATGCGAAATGAATGTCGAAGTGCGGGAAATGCCAACCAAGGTGAAATGAGGTTTTGGCATTGCCATCGATAGCCCTTTGCAGGCAATTACTCGATTCAAATTCAATCAGTGAACCAATTCAGCAATGGGAATCGAACATCGAGGCATCGGCTCGGACCCGCTACTTAGAGGGTTGAGGAGATTCTCCTCCTTGACCCTCCTTGAGTAATTTTGTAACTTTGGGCTGATTTGGTGTTCTTAAGAACCAAATTGCAGCTCAATATATTTTGCTTTATATTTTAAATTAGTCAATTTCAATAATTTTGGCTATTTTTAGCAACTTTCCTAATTTAGTAGCTTCCCCATTTTTATGATTTTACATGATACTATTATATTATCAGCATATATTAAATTTTGATATAGTTTAAAGCATAATAATTTTTATTATACTAATTTTATTTCTAATATTAATATTTAAATCTTGAAATTTGACTTTCAAGAAGAGCGGAGTTAGCGACTCGAATTAAACTAAAATAGCGAAAGTGATTTGTTCGGTACATCCAAAACCTTTGGAGAGAGGCTCTTACAAGTTCACTTCATATTCTCCTCCGGCCTCTGTCTCAACTGTAGCTCAAACCTGACCTCCTGAGACACGCCGGCCCCTTCAACTGCTTGTGATCCTGTGCGTTCTGAGCCTGAGCTCTTCCTGTCTTGTTTGCCTCCTGTGTGTCGAGCCACGGCGAGCCTTTGCATAGCGTAGAACCCCCAGCACACCGCCTTGCCGGTTACCGCTCCTGATGCCAGTCAGCAGTATTTCTTGGCCTTGAAATTTGCCATGGCCGTCTGGCTGATCAGCCACGAGCCTTCTTAGCCCCGGTGCCGCGAGCCACAGTTGGTCTGTGTCGGGGTTCCCATAGCGGTGTGCATCATTCACCCACATTGCGAGCTGTCTGACCGTGCGATTGCCTGCTAGCTAGTCTGTGCCATCGGCATGGTCTTTTGCCCCGAGGAATTGCGGTCCTCTCGGAGCCTCGGTCGGGTTCGTACCCCACCGGCGGGAGGCTTGAGCCGGTGCAGCTCGTTCTTTCGGTTCCCGAGACCATTGCAGCTCAGTCACGACGATCTAGAGGAGCCTCGGGGTTGAGCTGAACGAAAGGATAGGACGGGGCTGCCCAGAGTACTGTTGAATCTGGGGCTCGACCTCGAATGGGCCGTGCCGAGTGAGGAGTCCTCATCCTGAGGCGATAAGTCGCCTTTCTTCATGAGTGGGCGACATCTTAGCGCGGTTATCCCGACCTCAGTGGAGGCCACCTTCGTGGGGCATCTGCATCACACGGGGAATGTCGGGGCTACTCGGGATTTCGTGGGTCGTACTACGATGTCCGGCGATGGGCGACCCTCGGTCGAGGGACTCGTGTGTTGATCGAACGCACTAATTATACATCGTTCATAGCCCGAGGCGGTTCTATTACCACGTGCGTTTGGGGTTTCTACCCGTTTCTATGAGCTCGGGGAGGCAGAATCACGTGCAGACTCAGATTAAATATCGTGATCGTCAGGAGTTCTCGAGCAACGGACATATCGGTACATTGGGCTACTACCGAGACGGGCCAATTCTGGAGTTATCGAGTTGGCCTCGGCCATTGAGAGGGAGATGGTCGATATTCTTGCTGAGTTTTCCTTCTTTGGACCCATCTTATTAGGGCTGACTTAGCCTCGGATGCTTCTTATCGATCCTGGCTGCGGATGACCTCTTCCCATAAGCACTACTCGTGCGGCGTAGGGGAGCCATTCTCGAGGCTCTGTACTAGATCTCGGAGGATTCGGTTGAGTCCTACGAGTTGGTGATGACCTCCTCTTGCTTTGAAGACAGGTCCATGAACACAGTTGAAGCAGAAGAAGTCTACCATTGATGGCTGGCGGGGGGATGCGGGCATAGGCTGGGAGGAGCCTCGGATAAGAGGAGGATCAAGGTGTGCCTGGATGCATCTGGAGCGAGTTATGGTTGGCACCGTTCTTTCTCCTTTCGGCGACGGGACCGGGAGGAGGCAAGTCTGGGGAAGGGTTTGGGCCGGCGAGTCGGCCTCCCGGCTGAGATGGAGAGAGTCGGGTTTGGGATATATCCTCCATGCGCCCCTCTCCACCTGTTTCAGGCTGCGACCTGCGATACTCGGGCCGTCTTGCCTCTGACGGCCTCTCAGAAATCACGTTCGTATCGATACCGAGGAGCTTGAGTGTCGTGGATGTTGTATGTTCATTAGCGCTTCTGTGACCTGGGGACGAGGAGGTTGGCTCGGTGAGCCACCTTAAGTGCTGTCACTCATGCACTCAAAACGGTCTGTGAGTCACCTCGGTCTCACGCATGTTCACGATCATCGAGATGAGCGGCCCGGCCTGGCCAAGCAACGGCTGAGTGCGTGACCTCTCTCTCTAGACATGTTAGCGCGAGGCATCTGGGGGAGATACCACCATCACGAGATTCGGGTGGTCATACTCCTATCTCTAAACTTTCTATCCCACTATGACATGTCTACATTTTGTTGGAGGAAAGTTATGGGGGTGAAGTCATTTTCTTTATGTTTTATATAGTTTCGGCGCATCATTTGCGCATAATTTTGTATAGAATTCATGTATTATGATAGTAAGCGGTGATGCTGTATATTAAATATACTAGCCATTTTGGTTATATCAAACATTTCTGATGTTGTTACATTGCAGATATGCTACCTTTTTGCAAATCACTTTTGTGCCTCGTAATGTGTATCTACTTTTCTTTCAAATTGGATAATTGAATTGCTTTTTGTTAGGAACAATTGAATTGCCTTTAATTAAGGAGAATTGAAACCTGTTCTTGCCTTAATGCTAGAACGATTCCATGTTTGTTGATTTTGAAGTCAATTGAGATTCCAGTATTCAACTTGAACATTTCCCCTTTAGCTAATTTACACCGCTTTTGATTTTGCCGATGAGTTGTGAAGTATATACCTCTTTTTCCTTTTGTAGTGGCATGAAACATGTTGGCATTGTGATGAGTTTGTGTTATCCATATATGAAGGTACGATAGTCTTCGAAAGGAAAAAGAAAAGAAAAGCAAGAAAAAGAAAGAGAAAAAGAAAAATAAAGTCGACACTTTGCCTTGAAACGGGAGGGGCACGGTCAGGGTATATGGCAGCCTTTGAAGCCCGATGCCCCTAAGCCTTAAGTGGTTGGGGTCAAGCCGACTTAGTGTTCGCTACATGGGTGAATGGGTGGAGTTTAGCGTGTTGTAGGTGCTTGATTCTGTCATTCGAGTCAGAGTAAGCTTGTAGAGTTTATTGATTAGTAGATGCTTTTGAGCGGTACTTTAAACCTTAATTGGTTGGGGGTGCGTCGGTGGACCGGGTTACATGGGACTGGTGATTGAGTTTTAAGCTTGATGCACCACAATGAAGTCGAATAAAGAAAGAGAGTGTAGATTTTCCTATCTAAGTTATTCCCGACGAGCTAGGAGCCATGTGAATGAGTGGGTTGGGGAGGGAATATTTTGAATTTATTTGACTGTGTGCCCAAGACCATTGATTTGTGGTCGGAGTTCACCCAGGGTTCGGATAGAATAGTGAGCTAAGGTGTTGCTTATGGACTTTCTACCATGTGGGTTTTCTAATAAGTCTCAATTGTTCCATTTTGGTAACTCATTAATACACTTGCCTTTTTTTTTGACGCCAAGTGCCACTTCCCCTTGATCCCGCACATGCATACTTTTTATTTTAGCATTACTTCAGAGACCTTTCTTTCATCTGATTCGGTGTCGATTGTTACAAAATTGTTACTATTGCGACTATCGAGACAGGTTTTGGTTGCTTTTTGGCACTTAATCATAATACGGTCATGATTGGTGTTCGGGTCATAGTATCATATGCCATTTGAGGTTATTTTGGTTATTTTGCGGGTTTCATGCCTTGGTCACTAAGTTCGAGCTCGATGTGAGATTATGTGCTGAACCATGAAGATCGAAACTATTTGATATTGGCTTAAAATCGTCACGAAAATGAAAGTAAATGATGAAAAGTGATGCGATGAAAGTCAGATGAGCGCGGTGAAACGGGCAACCGGAAATTTCGCTATGATTGCGAAAATTTCTACAACTCCATAATTCGTAATCCTAAATTGGCGTTTCGCTAAATTTAGCGGCTTGGCTACCGTAACAATCGTGGTACTTAACGATTCTCCATTTCGCTGTACCATACTGTTTGGCTGGCTGGTAAGATTCATGTTTGTGCATGGCGGTACGTGAATTTCGTATCTCGGTCACAATTTCGCTAGGCTAGCGAAATTTAATGACCTGAGGTGCCGTGCATCTGCGAATTGTCATATAGTAAAAATTGCGCGCATGATTTATTAGCGATGTGCGGCGACCGTTTTGGTGTGTTACCTTCTTGTCCTTGCGAGCCAAAGCAGGCTTTCTTGTAGTTTCACCTTGGTTGTACTATATAAACCCAACCATTTTGTAACCCCTAAGTAACTTGCATTTAAATACAATTCAGCGGCTTTCATTTTGGGTTTCATTTGTCTCTTACTCTCTCTCTTTCTTTAAGTTTTCCTCGTTGCCAAACTTTTTATGAGGATGACAATACTCAGGAGATGCTTAACCTAAGCCTCCTCTTATGAAGAGGAGGGTTGCTAAGCTTTGGTTTTTGGGGCTGCTGGTGTCCTCATGTTTTAAATGCTCTGGTCTTTGTGTTATGGCTTGGCTCTCGAACTAGGGTTTAATGCCATTTAATGTCATTACTTTGGTCAATACTTGCCATGCTTTAGGAGTGGTGCATACTTATTGTTAGATGCAGCATTATTCTTTAGATGGTCTTCTGAGCTTGAAATGAGGTTGAGTCTTTGGGGTTTTAAAGGCGAAAGGGGTTGTGAATCATATGCTGTGTTCCTCAGAATAGGAGTGGTTCTAGGGTTACCATTTCACACTTTCATTTAAACCATTCTGACTAGTGGGTAAACAATAGCTCCATGTTTTAAAACAAATCCACAAATCAAAATAAGCCTCACCATTTTTAAACAACGATGCAAATCATTCATAGGATGAAACCAATGTCCCAGTGTTAAACCACTGAGCAGCCTCTTGCGGTAGCTTAGGCCTACTACGATGGAGGAATTTATAGAAACAAATTTTGCATTTGATTTCGCTCACACCCTCTGTGTACGAATCCTTGCCGGAGTGCCCAGTTAGCCTAGCCCGGGTTCGGTGTGTTCGGGGCCCCATTGCGCTCGAGTCCACGCCCCCATGCCTTGCCCCGTGTCCTTCTCCAGCTCGGCCATGGTGCCTTCAGAGGTGATCTGCTTTGAAATACAGGTAGGATTTGGTACCTCGAAGCGGGTGAGCGGGCACAGTTCCGAAGCTTTCGGTCGAGCCAGTCCACGAGGAGCCTCGGGGTTCGAGATACAGACCGGATGGGACCGGGCCCTTCACGGTACTCGAGGGAGATCCAGGAGGCGAGCCTCCCGAAAGGGGCAGGCGGCGGCAGGCGGGGCCTTGCCGGCTTCTGAGTGAGCCATCACCCAGTCCCCGGCGTGAGGCCTCTCTTCGCCCCAGGTGCTCCTTTGCCGGATCGAGCGACCTCTTTTACAGGGACCAGATTCAGAACGCGTCGGGCTCCGCCCCGAAGATTTCATGGAGAGTTGTACTCGGCGTCCGACGGCGGTGATCGAGGTTAAGAGGATTCCATCTGTTTGGTGGGCGGTACTCTCTTGCGCCATTTATGGCGCCACGGCGGTTCCTCGCATCCGGGTGGTGCTTGAGTTCCATTCTATGACAGCCTCGGGGCCTTGCGTCCATTGGAGGTCGATTAAGTGTTGATGATCGACGCGGGCACGGCGGCCGAGACATTTGGCGACGTGAAGGCTGCGGTAGTGCGAGCCAATTAAAGGGATTATCGAAGGCGGCGCCAGGTAGGCTGGCGGAGAATGTGGTCAGTTGTCTGCGCTCGAACCTCTGCTGCGGGCACGACGCTCTTGACGACTCATGGATGCTTCTTGTGATCATGCGCTCGGGGACGACCTGCTTCTGCGCTACGGCCTTCGTCAGTGGGAGCTGTCGAGGCTCTGTGCGCGGGTCTCGGAGGACCCCACTGGTTCCGGTCCCTCCCGAGTTAGTGATGGCCTTTGTTACGAGATAAGGTCCTTGCATGAGAACTTTGGCACCGGCGAAGAAGTCTACCACTTGTTGTTGCCGCATTTGCGAGCGAGATGGGCGCGAGCCGGGGCCAGCGTTGAGAGGAGGATCAGTGCTCAAGATCTGTCTTTGGGCGTGCCATGGTGATGCTATTTCTTTTCTCCTCGGGACGGGAGTGCCGGTGAGAGCGGAGGGTCCCGGAGATGATCCGACTCGAGGTAGAGATGGAAGGTCGGTGCGAATATATCTCCTCCTCCAGCTTAGCCCGATACAGCCTGGCGACACTCCGACCCGTCATCTACGGTAGGCATTCTCGTGATCGTTGTGGCCGGGTTCGAGGCTGGTTGTTGTGGATGATGTCTGATCCTTTAACCGCCACAAAGGCGCCGATGAACGAGATTGACTGGTCGAGACCACTGAGGCCCGTATGCCTGCCGCACCTCCAGCGAATCATAGGTCACCTCGATTTCATGATCGACCGCCAGAGATGACAATGACGGCGGCGTAATCTCGCCAGACATCGCTGGCGCGGCTTGCGGCGGCGGCAGCCGGATCCTCCACCGCCACGAGATTGAGGTGGTGCGCTTCTCACCCTGGCACCCTCCTAACCACATGCGGCCATCTTGCGGGAGGAAGCCCAGGGGGTTTAGATCTTCACGTTATGTTTTTGTATAGTTTTCAACATTATCAACTGCCTACTGATTTTGTTTAGGATTCATGTATTAGCGATAGTAGGCGGTGATACTTTTTTGTATCATTTAATATATTAGCATGTATTAGTAGTTTTGATTTACATATCAAAGCTTTGGTATTATTTATAGTACTTTTGCATATTACTTTTGTGCCTCCACTTTGCATATCAAAAGCTTTGCCTTGAAGCAGAACGGTCGGGTATATGGCAGCCTTTAAAGCACAGTGCCACTAAACCTTCAACGGTTGGGAGTCATCGACTTAGTGTTCTTACACGGGTGAATGGGTAGAGTTTAAGCGTGTTGTAGGTGCTTGATTCTCGAAGTCATTAGTCAGGGAGTGAAGCTGCGAGTTTGTGGTCAGTGATCCTTTAATTTGGATCACACTTTAAACCTTAGTGGTTGGGAGTCATGAGATTTGGACCACAAAGTTACACGGACTGGTAAAGTCAGAGTTTTTACAAGCATTGCACCACAATGTAGTCAAATAAAGAAAAGTATAGCAGCTTTTCCTATCTAGGTTGTTCGACTTAAAATATGCCGGTAGCTGATTGAGGAAGGAACTCGTTTACATTTATTACAGTGATGGAATTTTATTAGGAACCTTAGATTTTGGTGAAATTTAGGTTGAGTTCCTTGGATCCGATGTTAACACAAAGCTTATTCTTGCTTGCATGGTTTTGTTCTACCATCTTCGGTTTTCTAACGGGGTGTAAATTGTTCATTTGCCAAAGGCTAAACCTTTCTCTGGCATACATACACTTTTGAACCATATACCTTTTGAGCTTAACGCATACGCCCATTATGTTTAGCATTGCTAAGGGATAGCAGCGTGTCGGTTGGGGGTGTGATTAATGCCTGTATTTTGAATGCCTATTCAAAATAGGTTTTGAGTGCTTTGCGCTAATCATATCAGATAAGCCAATTCATATTAATGCCGGAGTCCTTAGTTTAAATAATTCCATTTTGAGTTTGTTTTTGGTAATTTCACAGGCTTTTGCATGCCTCGGCCACTTAGTTCGAGATTTGGGTACATCAAAGTTATGTGCTGATCCATGAAATTGGAACCATTTGCCCACGTAAAATGAGAGAATGTGAAGTGGATTATTAAAGGAAAATGGGATGCGATAGTAAAAGAGGATGCGGAGTGAAGCGAAGTGGAGCGAAGCAATCCTAGAAATTTCGCTATGATTGCGAAGAAATTTATTTGGATTGCGAAAATTGCAATTATAGCGAATTTCATGATCTGTGAAATTGAGGAATTTTAAGCTAGACTATAAAATTTAAGCTAGCTAGCGAAAATTCTTTGTTCTAAGCGAAAATGCACGGTTTGGCTATCTCTCTGAATTCATTAGGCTAAGCGAGAATTTCGTATGCGAAATTCAGCGTTGATGTGAAATTTTCAATTTCGTATCTCTGTAAATTCGCTAGGCTAAAATTTAAACTAGGCTAACAAATTCGCTATCCTATTGAAATTCCACATAGCGAAATTCTTATTGTGTTTTTGGTATTTTGGTTTCTAAGCGACCACGTTTTGATGTATTACCATTATGGCCCTTATGTAATTTCGTATTTTAGGTATTTTTAGTATTTTCACACTTTGGGTTGTCATATAAACCCCGTAACTTTGTAACTCTAGCTGACTTTTCATTATATCTGATTTTCCCGCGCTTTTATTTTAGGGTTTCATTTGCTCTCTTCTCTCTCCTCTTTCTTTCATTTTCTCGGTACTTAAACACCCCCCTTGAGGACCACGACGGCTGCAGGGTCTTAGCTAAGCCTCATAGCCTTGAAGAGGAGGGTTGCTAACTTGGTTTTGGGGCTACTGCATGTTGTCCTCATGCTTTGAATCTTCACAGTACAACATTTATGGTTCCATACCTTTCAAAAACTCAGGTTTAATGCCATTTTAAATATTGTTCCTTTGGTCGATCTTTTGTACTTTGAAGGTTCGAGTGCATGCTTAATGCTAGATGCACTGATATCCTTTAGATGCCATTTACGAGCCAGTAAGGGTTAAATGCTGAGGTTTAAAAGCTGAATGGGACTTGAATGTAGTCTTGGATTGGACTCAAATAGAAGTGGTTCTAGGGTTAGGTTTTATAGCTAAACAAAGATCCGGTTTTGGCTTTGACTATATGTCATTTTGCCTGTCACGAGATATAACAGAGACACTAATAGCCCATGTTATCAAGCTAGTGATGACCTTCAAGGTGCCATTTCACACACTTCACTTTAAGCCATTACGATTCAGTCGGTGGAGCAAACAACCTCCTGTTTTTAACAAAATCGAAAATCCAAACTAAAAGCCTCGTCAATTTTCAAACACTAATGCAAATCATTCGTGAGACAAACCCATCCGTGTTCGACCTAGGCCTTATCTTTGCAGTAGCTTGACTGCTGCAGTAGGAAGAACATAAGAAAACTACAAATTTTTTGTTGATTAGCTCACCCTACGTAGCACGAATCGACATCAAATCATAGAGATATGGACTCTCCAATACGCTCTTGTCGACCTGGCTAGGCGAGATTACCGTGCACCATGGCATCTCGGGATCTTTATGTGGGAGTAGGACAGAGGATTGATGGGGCATCAGACTGACCATTGCCAATTCGAGGAGCACCCACATGACTCTACCCCCTCCACCTACCACCATCCATTTGGACCATATTACAAATGAGAATACAGTTCCACCTCCGCGCCCCGCTGCCCATTATCTCTGGACCCATTGTCTGTGAAGGTTCTCTGATTCCACCGCCACCACCTGCTTTGGTTCAATCTGACCGTAGTTGGAGCTTTATTCTGCATGATGGTGGGACCGTGCCACATTATGTTGTGACCCTCGCACCGATTATTGATGACACTTAGGCGTGCTCGATGGGGTTGGGTAGAGGATCGGGTCTACGTATGTTTCGATGGAGTTATAGGTTGGGACGGATATATGCGACGTGACCTTTAGTGGCGACCTTGCGGTTGAGTTCAACATCTTGGGACATTGAAGTACACTAGAATAGGGTGGCCGTATTCACTTGCGAGTTATATAGCGTATCGCCTTGAGCATAGATGGATGAGGCCTGTGAGATGATCATGCTTTTTCCTCTGTCGTTGAGTGGTGCCGCTCAGCATTGGTTTGCATCATTGGACCCTTCGAGGCGTAGGACATGGGCTGATTTGGTACAAGAGTTTATCAGACATTCTTTGTATCTTTGTAGTAGGCGTATCCGAAGAGAGTTAGAGGCGCCAGGCGGTAGGATAGTCAACAGCCTGAGCATCCAGATGGAGGAGAAGATAGCATAGATTAGATGGGCCTTTCGAGGTGCGATCGGTCAGGCTTTTGATGTACATGCGCAGTCTTCAGCCTCGTTTTGCTAGGCATCTCATGGGTTTCCCACAGATAGACTTTGGATCATTGGTTCAGGCCCTTTATGGCATTGAGGAGGGCATATCTAGAGGATTATGGGCATAATCTTCCCGCCCGGACTCTAAGGGGAAGAAGCGGTCGAGACCCGAACCATGTCAGATGTTAGTGCCGTATGGCATGGCGAGACCACGAGTCCCCACGTCACCCTCCGTTTGAAGCTGAGTTTGAACCTCCTTGCGGATGATGGGGCGGGATCGGTCTGAGACCCGGCTAACTCGCTGGTAGGTTGGGCTACTTTTCCCATTCGCCACCCTGACGGTATATCGCTCACGCAAAGGTGCCTCGAGAGGCCACTTATCTGATACCATCAATGATATAAGAACACGCGCTCACAAGGGGCCACGACTAAGCGGTTACCTGACTTCGGGATGCCACTAAGTAGAGCATTTCAAAGGTGTTGAAGAGTTTGGTGCATTACGCGCCTGCCCGAGCCACTACTACAACCTACCCACCGGTTCAAGGCGGATCTTCGCGTGCTTATCATCAAAATTTGGTCATGATCTGAGACGATTATCTTTGCTGACATTGTCGAGTTGGGTGTTGGTCCGTTTGGTTGATTTGGGGCGTCTAGTGACTCTCGGACCGTACCTCATGACCTTGTTTGTACCTCCGCCCCGAGTGTGCATTTGATTAGTATTCGGGAGATGAGATATTCATGATGGGATGGGATGGGCTCACCGGCCATTGTCGAGTTTGTATGCAAACTCGGATTTTAGTCTTACTGAGAATTCGACAAGTCTGGGAGCCATTTAGATTGATTCGGATGATGTTCCCTGACAGAACTGACAATATCATTGGTATACTTGCAACATGTTCCTCCATGACACCTTTCATTACATTCTGGAGTATGGGCGATTACATAGAGTTGTTCAGTTATTACGGAGTGGGAGGTGGCTGTCCCCCTTTGTTGATAGACCTTTTGCTGGCATTGATGCTAGAGATGAGATTCAGAGGGAAATGATGAAATTTTCACGCCCGTTCTTGGCGCCCACTCGGACGCATTTCCATTTGGGCGCTATTGGCCTCATCCGGCACACACATAGAGATCGTTGATCGGGCTCTTAGTCAGTTGGAGTTGACACTACTACCGCTGAGGTGATCCACTTTCTAACAAGCGGATAGGGCTACATGCCCGCATTTTGACAATGATTTACCACGAGGATTAAGCCGTATTCGTCCCTTATTCATTGGCGGCGTTGCTTGTTGGTCGAAGGGTGCCACATCGGTCTTCTTTGGACAACGGCTCCGCCCCTAAACGTTTGTCAACAGTTCTTGCGCCATTGCTTTAGGATTTTCACCATCGGGTTTTGGGCCATCCACCTGGTCGTCGAAAGATTATGATGGGACTCGAAGGGCGGTTTGGTACACTCGGCACACATGTCATGATTGGTCGATCCTTATACTCATAATCTTCAGGTTTTTGAGGATCCCAATCATCTTTAACCTACTTCTTGGTACCTTGGATTCGCCAGGCGAGATGGCATACCATCTTTCCCTTCATCGAAGGTGAAGTTCATACATGAGGGGCGCATTATCCGTCTACGATCGATAAAGATGTATTACTTCCTGCGAGCGATTAACTCTGATTATGCAGTGAGGACCTACGACGATCGGGTTTACGTCGGCGAAGTTGGGTTGTGCTGAAGGATGGCCGTGAGGGACATAGTACCCGTGTCGTCGACGTCGCAGTGCTTTGGTGGCATGATGAAGGCATGTCTTATATGCCTGGTTTGGGATTGGGTCGCCGCCAGCAGGGGCCGCGTGAGTTTACTATTACAGTTGATCATGACATATGTCGCCATGGGTTGGGTTACATGCCGCGTGAATGATCGCGCGACACATAGCCTGGCTAGCGTAGAGAAGGTGAGGCTTCGCATGTCTAGCATTCCATTCGATTATCCCCTTCACCATACACTTTTAGTTGGTTGACTGTTTTACGGAGGATCGAGTATGCACCTCGCCTGAGAGTTGACCATGTTTCAAAGATGGCTGAGGTCGGGCATTCAACGCTTTGCAGGAGCAGAATTTGTTTGGACTACGAGGCCTTGCCAAAGCCACTGAGGCAGCGGGGTGCCGTCTTGGACAGGCGGTGTGTTTTCCATGCTTTCTTGGGGAGATACGACTATGATCTACCTATGGATTTGGGGATGAGCGGTGAAAGATGACTTACTTGGGTTGCCACATGGGCGAGATGGACGCGATAAACCTTTAGTTGTTTCCTTAATCTGACCAGCAGGTGCGTGCTTTTGACATGTTTGGAGTTTCTATGATTGATTATGATGTTGTGACATTTTATATGGCGCTTGCAACGACGCGTGGACATGATTAGCGGCGCGCGTCTGGATGTTTCCCTTTCGAGCCACTGATTCGCTTTTGATGTGTTTGGAATTTCTATGCTTGAGTTTGATGATGATGATGGGCTTGTTGCTACTGATATTACTCATGATCGTTTTACGGTGAGGAGCGTCAGGCTACGTGGACCCACCTTTCTTTGTACTATGTCGGGTTTGTCACCGCTTTGATGACTTCACGATGATATGTGACATGAGTATTTTCCAAGTATTTGCACATTAATCACGGCGTTTTCAGCTGATTGCACCGCTCGCTCCAGCGGCGTACATATCACGATGTTAATGATATGGGAGACGGACTATTACTAGGTGGTGATCGAGTCTAATTATGATCTGTGAGAGGACAGGAAAGTTACGCTCGTTTCCTAATAGCACGAGTGGATAGATTTTGGTGTACGGATCGGCGGAGAGATTAGGATTATTTCTTCCTATCTCACACAGGATGAGAGGAGTAAATTGATTGACATGCTCAGGTCATACTTGGATGTATTTGCATGGTCGTATGAGGACATGCCAGGCCTTGACCCCACTATAGTTCAGCATCACTTGCCTATTTTGCCACATGCTAGGCCAGTTAAGAAGAAATTAAGGACGCTACACCCTCGATGGAGTTTACAAAGTTATGAAGAAATTCGTATAATCTTTGTGTTGGCTTCTTGTTAGGTCAGAAGATTCCGGAAGTGGTCACACGTCGCTCGCTCTAAAAAGGAGGGCAAGGTTAGAGTTTGTAAGTGACTTTCAGATTTGAATAAGGCCACCTAAGGATGATTTTCCTTCCCACACATCGAAAGAAGGATAGTGCTGCAGGCACCCTATGTTGTCCTTCATGGATGGGTTTTGGTATAATAAGATTTTGACGGCTCTGTGAGTGGATGAGGAGAAGACTTCCCTTCATCATCGAACGGGTACTTACTCCTACCGTGTTATGCCATTTAAGTTGAAAACGCAGGCCACCTATCGAGAGTCGCTACTACCTATTCCATGATATGATGAATAAAGATGTCGAGGTGATGCGGATGACATAGATAGTGAAACCCAAGGCGTAAGGCATCACTTAGCAAAATTTTACAGAGATTCTTCGAGAGGATCAAACAATCTGCATTGAGATTGAATCCTAAGAAGTGCACCTTTAGTAATCTGAAATTATAGGTCACATTGTTAGTGAGCAAGGTATAGAGGTTGATCCTTTAAAAGACTCAAGGCTATACTTGACATGCCAACTCCGAGGACCGAAAGAGATCAAAGGTTTTTTAAAGGCATCAATCATCGGTCGTTTCATTGCTAGACTGCCAGGACATATCGCGAGCCTATCTTTCGATCTTCGAGAGCCATTTATGGTTTGGAATGATGATTGCCGAGCGTGCTTTTGAAGATTAGGAGTGTTTACTTTCTCCCAGTTTAGTGCCTCCCGGTGGAAGCCCATGCTTCTATATTTGTCCGGTTTGGATATAGCTTTGGGATGCATGTTAGCTCCGGCTCGATGATTCGAAAGGAAGCGAGCCATTTATTATCTAAGTAAGAGGATGATGGAATCTGGTCTGATACCTTATGATTGAGCGCCTCTGTTTAAGCGTTAGTTTGGGCCACCGGGAGACTTAGGCACTATGTGACGGTATTCCATACGGTCTCACGGTGGATCCGTTGAGGTCTTTGTTTGATAGGCTGTTCTAAGCCCCGGTAGACTCATGAGATGGATTGGTTACCATTGTGAGTTTGATGTTCGGTGACGCTTTTCATGAGAGCTACGGGTCTCTCTATGGGGCTCAGTCGGAAAGCTTAGGTGCTTTAATACATGATAGAGTAGTCGCGAAAATAATAATGGAATGGTCTCAACTCGACTGAGGTGCTTCCGGTGTATCTTCTCTTCGAAATGGAAGAAGGATGTCATAATAAGCTTTGGGAGGCTAAACCAAAAACCCTCAAAAATGTGGTAAAGGGCTTCCAGAATGGCGCCCCGCCTCTGAACAAGGTGTTGAAGAGGAAATAGATTGGAGTGCAGTATATGGTCCATGAAAAGCATCCCTGGAGGAAGCTATCGTCCGAACAAAATAGGGTAAGTTGATGTATCTCGAGAAAGGATCTGGACCATCTCCCGAAGTAAAGGATGTGTCCACTGCCTATAGTCTGCGGAGTTGGCTAGGATCACTTAAAGGTGAAAAGCGATGGCTATATTAACTGCCCTAAGGATGCCCTGACGGTCCTCGATGGTGAAGCGGATAGCAGTGGGATTTCGCTCACCGTAGGACATCATGGATTGGTAGAAATCGATCGCTACCCTCAGATAGAAGAATCGACAAGGAGTCATAAATGGCTCCAGAGAGTAGCGTTGAACAAGTCCCATCGGAGTCCCGAGGAGTTTGTGACGAAGAAAGCGAGATATGACAAAAATATTCATTGGGGAAATCCTTGTTTTCCCTACGGTCCGGTGTTTCCCTTCTATTCGGCGAAGGAGGATGAGGTGGCCTCATCACGGCGGACCAAAAAATGGGTGGGTGACATTGGGCGCGGATTTGGGGCTACCAGAGGAGGTGGAGGAGACAATGGAGGCTCTTGTGGCTGGGAATGTGAAGACTTTCTAGGGCCAGAGGTCCTGGCCAGCTTTGGTGGAGGCGGCCTGAGCACGGGTCGTGTGTGATTCGTGCCATAGTAGGTGTTCCGGAATCAACAAAATTTATAAAATAAATTCCCTCCTGCTAGTAGCAAAGCTAACATGATATAGTGGCTTCCCAGGGTCGAACACGAGGATGGGTTTTCTTCGCACAAATGATTTGCGATTGGCTCAAATGGTGAATTGTTTTGGATTATATGGGATTTTGGTAAAAAACGGTGGTGGTGGTTTAAAGGCTGAGAAAATAAAATGAAGAAAAATAAGAAAAGAACTCCCTTGAAGCATTGAACTCTTGGTTTGAAGATCTTAAGAAGCGATTAAGAAGTCCTCAGGTTCATTTCCTCGCGTTAAGGAAGGATGACCTATAGTCATTTCGAATCGGATCTTCATTTAGCTTTAAAGCTAAACCTAAGAATTTTCCCTTTTGAAAAGCAGGTACAAGCATAAATGCTCATAGGCGGTGAATACATATATCATAAATCTACCTACTATGGTAGCCAGATATATAATTGACAAATATAAATCTCCCAGACCTTGAAAACCTTGCCTGGCCAACTATCTCGAGAGAATGAATGCATAGTAATTGGTATCAAAGGCCTCCCTCTTGGTGAACCAACCAGAGACTTCCACCAAAACCTAAGTGTTTGTTGGATCGATTGTCGATAATAAAGCGCGAAGCGCAGCCTCACTGACCTAAACTACGCACTCCACCTAGGACTAACCAACCCCTAAATAGATCGGGACCACTCTTGTTCCACAACTCTTTTTATTATTTGGCAAAGGTGCAATCTTTGAGAATCGACCTCACCAAAGTCCATGTAACGGGGATCACCGATGCTCCCGACCCGATTAAGGTTTAGGGCATCAGTCGCAAGGATCTTTCAACCGCCTAACTCTTGGGTTTTACTTTCGGACTCGAATGATTTGAAACTCCAGCACCCAACTCGCTAAACCTCACCCATCCACCCATGCTTGAGCACTAAGTTGGTGGCTCCTGACAGTTGGTTTAGGGCATCGAGCTTTAAGACTTTGCGTATACCCCTCGAATAGTGCTCGGGTTTCAAAATGACGTTGCAATTTTCTTCTTTCTTTTCTTTATTTTCTTTTCTTTTTTTTCTTTTCAGCTTCTTTTTATTTTAGAAGACACATTGGCCTTCTTTTCATGGGAGTCCTTAACCTATTAAGGAGTAGTCAGAAACTTAGGGTAGGTTTGCAAAGTTTAGGAGGTTGGCTAGGTTCTTTAACTTTATTGTTGAAACCTAATGTGCCACGGTGTGGTTAGGCCAAGAGGTGGAAGAAAAAGGTCCCAAGCGACAAGAATTCAACAAATCATCCACTCAACTAGGCATGGAATCAATCTAACATCAATAGAATTGAATGAAGTTTCAATTTTTTTCAAATTGCGAGGCTAGTAGAAACATGAAAAATGGGTCTGATTTTTAGAATTGAAAAAGTAAGTGCATAGTATAACATCACAAAGGAAAACTTGACTGTACTTGAACATCGAAAATGGGCTTGCTCGAAATAGTAGCGAAAATATAAATCTAAAGCCACTTCCTTGATAACTCCCTCGGCAAAATGTCTCATTGTCTGACGAACTTGGATTGGAAAGTTAGAGGAGGAAGTGTTACCTCCTTGATGAAATGTACACATTGTTGGATAGGAGACTTCGTAAGCTTTCCATTGAGACCTTATGAAATGTACACGTTGTTGGATAGGAGACTTCGTAAGCTTTCCATTGACTCCATTTGGGCTTCAAATAAACAAGTTAGGAAAAGAAAAGAGAGGAAAAAAAGTGACCAGTTGAATAATTTTGAAATTTTCGCCTTTATAAAAATTTCAAAAGTATTATTTCTGGTAATATTTAGATTCTACACTCTCTAATATTTCAACTGGTACCAAAATTATGACGGGTTCGGATGAAAAAGTTATGATCAAACAAATGGGCAAAAATTCGCAGTTGCGAATATATATATATATATATATATATATATATATATATATATATATATATATATATATACTCTTTATAAAAGAAAAGTTTTTTTTCTTGAACTCCCTTTGTGCATGTTTTCTCTTGTTATGGGAGCCTTAGGTATAATTGCTATAGGACTATTCTGCGAGAGTATTTGCAACCATTGCGAAATTTATGTGATTGCGAAATTTCGCAGGTTGCAAAATTTACTTTGGCACTTCACTGCAGCAAAAATTTGATAAAAATTGCAAAAATAAACACATAAAAAATTAAGAAAAATTGCAGAAAATTGAAAATCAAGCTAAAAACAAAGATTAACTAAAAATTAAAGAAAATCTAAAGATAAAAATTAAAGAAATCAAAATAAAATAAAATAAAATAAGATAAAACAAGAAAAATCAAAATAAAAAGTGGGGGAGACTGAGCCTCCTAAACCCAGTTCTCTGTAACTTTTGAGAGCTAGAGCTGGTGGAGCTGAATATACAGCTACTAAGGTTGGGTGCTCCATGTATTGTGAACTAACTGCAGAACCATCCCATGCCATGCGGTGTGACGATTACTAGTGTCTTTGATGTAGTGGCAAGGCTCCGAGCAGTGGCCACTAATTTCTGATGTTTAGCGGGGGTGGGCATTGCCGGATGATATGGCTTTTCCCGGTGGGTGTTTCGGGTGTTGAAGATGTCTTTGCAGTGAAGGCAGGATATACTGCTTGAGTCACTAGGGAGACAAGAGTAAATTATTACTCTTGGTGTTCTTCTATTCACTCCTTTCCATTACTGTCTTACTCAACGAGGAAGGATTTCTTCTTTCTTCCATAGATAAATAGCGACACATATATCTAAGGATTCGAGGATAACCCGTCTTTGGTGACACTACTCCTCCTGTGGGTGTCCCTTTCGAAGCCTCTTCCTCTGGACTCTCTTCCTCTTGATGAGCATGTTGCTGACTGGCAAGCTTTGAAATTGAACACTGCAGGTTGTCAAATTTTTGATCAATTTCACTTTGAAGGTTGTCAAATTTCTGACCAATTTCACTTTGAAGCCTATCTACTTTTTGTTTCAGAGAGTTATCCTTAGTATGAATTCTTTGACTTAATTAGGCATTGAATTTTTTTTGCTCTTCCTAGCGTCGCCCACGAACGGTAAGGTTCGATTATTGCTTGCTATTTGAAATTAAGCGTGGTGGTTGTGGTTGAGGTGAAGAAGTATATTGTGAAGAAGCAGGAGGTGCATACTGTCCCCATGAGTGATTTAGGTGGTCCCTCCAACTTGGGTTGTAAGCATTTCCATAAGGTACAGTTGTTGGAGGCACCCTGCATGAAGGTACACTCATCCGTGGAGGGTTCTATAGCCCATCATGGGCTATATGTGTTTGGATTTCTCTCCACGGATTGCTGACTCTGTTGTCCTTCCTCTAGGTGTTCCATTAGGTTCAAACTAGTATTCAATTCAGCATTGGACTCTTGTAGAACACTGACTTTGATCAACCTGCCTTCAGAATTTCTAATCCACTGGAACATGGATTCCTGTTGGAAAACAGGGCAACACCAAACAAGAAAAAAAAAGGAAAACAATTCTTCCAAACCTAAAAAGAAAGATAAAAGAAAATTCACCGGAACATGTGTTGAGGATCACAAGTGTTCGATATATCATTGCATAGGCACCATCCTGAAACCAATGGTACCGTTTGATTTCGTGCCACAGTAGGTGTTCCAGAATCAACAAAATTTATAACCTAAATTCCTCCTACTGCCGTAGCAAAACTACAGCAATATAGTGGCTCTAGGGTCGAACACAGGGATGGGTTTTCTTCACACAAATGATTTGCAATTGGCTCAAAATGGTGAATTTGTTTTGGATTATGGGATTTTGGTAAAAACAGTGAGAATTGGTGGTTTGTAGGCTGAAAATAAAATGAAGAAAAATAAGAAAAATAACTCCTTTAAGCATTGGGCTACTGGTTTAAGGTCTTAAGGCGACTGAGAGGTCCTTGGGTTCATTTCCTCGCGTTGGGGAGGATGACCTATAGTCATTTCTCGAACCGGATCTTGATTAGTGCCCAAAAAGTGCTATTTTGAACCCTATTTATTATAGGTTTGAGAGTGCTTTTAATAGTACTAATCATTCGGGTTAGCTATTCTGCGATCACGTTTGTGGCTAATTTTGTAGTTTTGCAAGATAATCGTTAAAATTGTCAGGTCAATTCAAACACGAAGAACTTCCGAGTTGAACCATTAGTTGCGTATCCGTCACAAAAGGAAAGAAGAAAAATGTGAAGAAAAATGGAGCAACTGAGATACTTTTTATACCACCCTTGTTCACCATCCTGCTCATTGTTCATCCTACTGCTCGTTCCTGCCTTTTGACTCTGTGCCCTGTTTGCATTTTTTTTGGTTTCTTCCCATTTTATCCTTTGTAATAGCTTTTGGTTTTGGTTTTGTAACTTCCTTGCTTTGAAACGGTATATAGGTGAGTCAGGTCTGTAAAATAGATCAATCCATTAATCAATAAAATTGACAGGAGAAGCTTTTAGCTCTCCGCCTTTCTCACTTTCTCTCCCTTTTCTCTCTCGTTTCTTAGCACTTTCTGAAGCTGACCCAGACACCCCCTTCGAGGGATGTGACTGGGGATGAGAGGGCAAAAACCCTTCACCCTTGACGAAGGTTCTTTGGGTGTAGGATTTAAGGCCTTTGTTGGTTCTCACATTTTTAACGCAAGTTTTTATTGGCATTTATGTTCCTATTTCTCACTCTAGGTTATAACTCCTTTGATGTGCCTTCATTGATCAATATTTGGCAATCTTTTAGGGTTCAGTGGATGCTTATTGCTAGATCCACTAAGATTCCTTAGTTGCCTTCTATTTCATCCTTTGTGAGGTAGATTGGGAGAGCACGTTTTCAACGTAAGGAGCATTAATGCTCAATAATCTTGTTTTCAAAGGGAAAAAATCATAGGGTTTAGTTTTTAAAAACTAAATGAAAATCCAGGTTAGGAAATGACTATAGGTCATCCTCCCAAATGCCGAAATGGACAGAGAACCCCGCCAGTGAACTTTAGAACCCGAATCCGGTAGACACTTCAAAGGAAGTTATTTACACATTTATTTTATTTAAATTTCAAGTTTTCCAACCATTACACCTTGTTTTTACAAAACCTTAAAATCTAATTGGAAATTCCACCATTTTGAATCACTTTGCAAATCATTTGTATGAAGAAAACTCATCCACGTGTTCGACCACAGAAGCGGCTATCACTATGATAACTTTGCTCGACAATGGATTAGGATATAGAGCACTGTTGATTAAGATACACCTACGTGACACGAATCGGATCTTCATTTAGCTTTAAAGCTAAAACCTAAAATTTTCCTTTTGAAAACAACTTTTCTGAGCATAAATGCTCACGGCTGATGGGCGTATCTCGCCAAATCTACCTACGGTGGCTTGAATAAAGCGACTAATGAATCTCAATGGATGCAGCAATAAGCATCCAGACCACTAAAGATTGCCAAATCGGTCCATTGAGGTACATTTAAGAAGATTTAAACCTAGATTGAGGAGAAATAGAACATAAATATACATAAATGCATGCGTTAAAGCAGAGAACCGTTAGTTACCTCGAACCACAGCCGTGACCACTCTTAGGAAAAGTGGTCCTTGACCATCCCTTGATTGTCATCCTCAAAGGGGTGTTTGGTAGTCGAGAAAATAAAAGAAAGGGAAAGAAAATGAAGAAACTAGAAAAAGAGCGGGAAGAGCTTAAAGGTTCTCGCCCAAAAGTTTTTATTAATGAAGGAGATAGATATACAGTGCTTGTTTGGAGGCTTTTTATAGCCAAACCCCCTTTACAAATTACCAAAATAACGTAGCAAACACTATTACAATGGGGGTAAAAGGAAGAACCAAAAGCAAAAGCAGCGTGCTTGAGGAAAGGTAGACCAATTGCGAAGGATGAATAGTGGCGGCAAGAAGCAAGTTTAGCAACCTGCGAAGTGCGAATTCGAATTTTCGCAATCTGAAATTCTACAGTCCTCATTTTCATGCATTTTACGCTGCTTCTTTCCATACGGTTTTGATCGCGATGTTGAGTTCGACTCGAATTCTTCGTGCTTGGATTGACTCAACAATTTTAGTATAAATAGCTTGCAAAACTACAAAATTAGCCACAAAATGCGATCGGTAAGTCGCGGCGACCTTAATGTGCTCGTCGGGTTAATTATTTGGTGTGCAAAAGTAATCAAAACTGTAATAAGCGAGGGCTCGAAGCCGCACTTTTGAGCGCTAATGGGTGTATGAGGGTAATTTGTGGGCCGCGGGGCGGTCGGTGTCTCATGCTTACTGCGCTGTAAGATCTCACGTAGAGATTCGGGAGCTTGGGAGGTGCGAAGCATCCGCCCAAAGAGCGTGGGACGGTTACATCGATGGTAGTATGGGCCTACAGCGAGAGAGGAGGTTGTGCATGGGGGTTCTAGATGAGGTGCTTGATTAGGTACCCTGATGGGTGATTGAATCAAACAAAATTTATATCCTAAGTTCCTCCTACTGCCGTAGTCAAGCTACTGCAGTATAGTGGTCTAGGGTCGAAAACAAGGATGGATTTTCTTCGTACAAATGATTTAAGTGAAGTCTAAATTGGTGAATTAAATTTTGATTTTTAAGGTTTGGGTAAAAACAGGGGGGTGGTTGGTTGCAAACTAAAATTTAAATAAAATAAAATGTAAAATAGAACCCCTTGAAGTGTTAGGCTCTGCTGGGCTTAGGATTACAGGAGCAGGCGAGGGTTCTCGGGGTCATTCCTCACATTGGGGAGGATGGCGTATAGTCATCTCTGAGCGGGATCTTCGTTTAGCTATAAAGCCTAAACCCTAAAATTTTCTTTTTGAAAATGGCATTCCTTTGGTCATTTATGTTCTGGGTCGGTTGAAGCAGTCGCCTTGATTCACATTACACAATGGGTAATAAATGGCCAACTAATGAACATCACAAGATCTGTAATAAGCATCAAATAGGCACTAAAGATTACCAAGTGCGACCATTCCAACGTGAATCGAAGGGATCTAAACCTAATGTTAAAGGGGGAGAACACAAGCGGCGGCGGTGAGTACTGCGTGAAAGACAGAGGACACCAGAGTGGCCGGATCTTGCACCCGGTGCTTCCGCTTCAGGAGGAAGGGTTTTAGCCACTCATCTCCAAGTTGTCATCCTTGGAGGGTGTTTGGCACCAGAAAGTGAAGAAAGGAGATAGAGAGAAAAGCGCTAACCTAAAATGAAGGCTGCGTGTCTTGAAAGATTGAAAAGTAGGGTTACAAATGTCATAAGTTGGCTTATATAGCCATGAGTGTGAAATACCAAAAATGCCTAAAATATGTAATTACAAATAGGGGCAAAATGGTAATTAATCAAAAACGAGGTCGTTTGGAATCAAAACATCAAAAACAGAGCGACAATTTGGCTATGCGGAAATTTGGCTATGCTAGCGAAATTCTGAGATACTTGAAAATGAAAATTTTAAGCTATGCACGATGGTACCGCTGAGCTAGCGAAATTTAGCTAACAGCGAAAATTTAAGCTAGAGAAGTTGTGAAAATTTCCGCTATGATTGTGAAGTGCCGCAATCTGCCAGTACCGCAATGCATGAAATTCCAACTGTTCTCTCTCCCTATGCTCTTGTTCCGGCTTCACACTTCTAAATCCTCTTTTTTCTTATTTCTTCTATTTTCTGCTCTTCTTTCCTCTTGGTCTCTGATCTATGATGTTGAGTTTGGCCCGAATTCTTCATGTTTGAATCGGGACCCGAACGTGTCAATTGGGTTAATTATAACAATTAGTACACAAAATGTGCTCAAAACCTATTAAAAATAGAGTTCAAAATAGCACTTTTTGGGCACTAATCAGTGATGTGGCCTCCGCAGGTCTTTGCCATTGGTGCAGCCCAAATGGAAAAGGGCTTTAGGATAGGGGGGTTGTTGTTGTCGTAGGGGAAAAGGATTCGCAAGGGTAAGATCCATAGGGAGGAGGGAAATGAGGAGAGGGGAAATGAGGGCATGATTTTCGCAGGGGTGGTGGTTGGCTCTTTAAAGGAGATGGGTGATGCGAAGGGGTTGGGAGCAATGAACGAGGGAAAAAACACGAGGACTTGGGAAATGGTAGGCTTGGAATCGAAGAGCATAGAAAAACTTGTAGGCTTGGATTTGCAGGAGCCGGAAAGAAAGTCACACAGTGGGTGACCCTGCGAAATCTCGCAGGGGTTGCGAAATTTTGCAACCCTTGAAAAATTTCCTATGAAATGCCTCTGTGGTTCCATGCTTCAGGATTTTAGCACAGCCTTGCAAAAATAACATAGGAAAATCCAATAAAAAGCAAGAAAATGAAATAAAAAGAAATAAAATGAAAATTTTGAATAAAGGAAAAGAAAAAGGAGAAATAACTAAAAATAACATAAAATATATTAAAATAGATGATTAAACAAAAAGAAGTGGACTATACAATCTCAGGGGGATTGGGTGCACCCAAACTAGCTTTTTAGGAATTTTAAGGCTCAAGGAGGGTGAGATCCTCCTTGTCTGCTGTGAGGTAGTTGCATAAGGCTTTAGGTGGTGGCCATTCACTTTGAAAATTCGATTGTCCTTCGAGCTCTTGATTTCCACTGCCCCATTGGGATAAACTTTATGAATTTTGAAGGGACCAGTCCACCTCGACTTGAGTTTTCTTGGAAATATGTGGAGCTTTGAATCATATAGCAAAACTTGATCTCCATGATGGAAAATTTTTTGAGCTATCATCTGGTCGTGCCATTTCGTAGACTTTTCTTTCGCAATTCTTGAAATAAGGTAGGCATCGTTCCAAAGTTCTTCTGACTCATTGAGGTTGAGAAACCTCCAACTCTCCCCAAATCAAAGTTGAGCTTTTTAATTGCCCACCATGCCTTGTGTTCAATTTCCACCAGGAAGTGGCATGCTTTGCCAAACACCAGACAATAGGGGGACATCCCAAGAATAGTCTTGAAAGCTATTTTATATGCCCACAGTGAGTCCAATAGCTTAAGGGACTAATCTTTTATGTTGGAATTAACCACTTTCATCAAGATAGTCTTGATCTCCCTATTAGCAAGCTCAACTTGCCCACTAGTTTGAGGATGGTAAAGGGTAGCCACTCTGTGTTTCACACCATGTTTAGCCAAGAGAGTTTCAAAAGGTTTGTCGTAAAAGTGGATACCTCCATCATTGATTATGGATTTTGGCACTCCAAATCCGGAGAAGACATTCTCCTTTAGAAATTTAAGCTCCACCTTGTGATCATTGGTTTTGCAAGGAATCGCCTTGACCCATTTGGACACATAATCAACCCCCACCAAGATGTACGAATACCTGAAAGACATAGGGAATGGTCCCATGAAATCAATGTCCCAAACATCGAATAAATCAACTACTAGAATTGGGTTTAAGGGCATCATATTACGATGAGAAAGCTTCTTGAGTCTTTGGCATAAATCACAACTTCGGCACATAGCATACGCATCTTTGAAAAGGGAAGGCTAATAAAAACCGGATTGCAATACCTTCATAGCAGTCTTTTGTGAAGCAAAATGACCTCCACAGACATTTTCGTCGTAGTGACTGAGAATCCCCTGTTGTTCTCCTTCAAGCACACACCTCCAAATGATTTGGTCTGCACAGTATTTGAACAAAAATGGCTTCTCTTAATAATAAGAATGAATTTTAGCGAATAAGTATTTCTTGTCCTGTGCTTTCCATTCACCTGGGATTTCCCCTGTTGCTAAATAATTAGCGATATGCTCATACTAGGGGGCATTCTCTACAAATAGTAGAAACTCTTTAGGGAATTCCTCATTAATGGGAGGATTGTGGGAGTCATGAGATATGGTCAATCTAGAGAGAAGATCTGCCACTACATTCTCTACCCCTTTCTTGTCTGTAAATATAATAATGATTGACCTTACCAAGTAAGCTCAAAATTTGTCCAAGGCATAAACTATTGCTAACAGTTCCTTTTCCGTGGTTGTGTAATTCCTCTGAGCTTTCATTCAGAGTCTCGCTTGCATAATAGCCCACATAAGGCTTCCCATCTTCCCTTTGCCTAAGAACTGCCCCGATAACAAAATCACTAGCTTCATTACTTCAAAGGGGAGCTGCCAGTTGGGTGCTCTCACTATTGGCAAAGTGGTCATGTGTAATTTGAGTCCTTCAAAGCTCGCTTTGCAACTATCATCGCAAACAAATTTGGAGTCCTTTTCCAACAACTCATAGAGGGGTTTTGCAATTTTAGAGAAATCCTTAATAAACCTCATGTAGAAACCAGCATAGCCAAGGAACTACCTCAGTGCCTTGACATTTGTGGGAGGTGGAATCTTGGAAATAAGATCAATATTGGCCTTATCGACCTCAATTCCCATGCTGGAGATGACATGCCCAAGGACAATTCCCTGATACACCATAAAATGGTATTTTTCCCAGTTAAGCACCAAGTTTTTTTCAATGCATCTACAGAGAACAGTTTCAAGGTTGGCTAAGCACTCCTCAAAAGTACCCCCATATATGGTGACATTATCCATATATACTTCCATAATGTGCTCCACCATATCACTGAAAATATTGAGCATACATCTTTGGAACATTGTAGGTGCATTGCAGAGGCCAAAAGGCATTCTCCTATAGGCATAAATCCTAAACGGACCGGGTACAGAAGGTAGTTTTTTGTACAGTCTTCGGCCTGCAATCTCTGTTGAAAGTATCACGGAATACCCATCTAAAAAACAATAAAATGGTGCAGAAAACTCTCAAAAGAAATTGAGTCAATGAAGGCAAGGAAATTGGTCCTTCCTTGTCACGCATTGGTCGCGATAAATATGCACCCTCAACCTATGGTAAAGTGGTGGGCTTATATCTTCCCATACCTTTATTTTTGTACAATAGTCACCCTCGATTTCTTGGGCACAACTTGAGTAGGGCTCACTCAGGGACTATCAGAAATAGGGTAAATAATCTTGGAGCACACTTGCAACTTGACACTTGTACATACTTACCTCTTGCGTATAGGTTTCATTGTCTCATCAGTTTAATTTCCCTTTGGTTTAGCTTCATCCTCTATGTAAATGTTATGAGTGCAAACCAAAGGGCTTATCCCCTTTAAATATGATATTTTCCATCCAATGGCCTGTTTGCACTTCCTGAGTGATCCAAGAAAATTGTCCTCCTGTGAGGCATTCAAAGATGAGGAAATGACAACAGGGCATTGGCGGCTTCTGATATGCATATTTCGGGTTACGTGAGGAGGGGCTTAAGATCAAGATTTTGGGATTCTTTATCTCACCTACTTTCCACTATCCTCTAACTTGACAAGGAGAATTTCTTCTCTTTTTCCAAGAGCCTGATTCTTTGCCCGAAGTCTTATTTTGAACCCTATTTTTAATAGGTTTTGAGCGGCTTTATTGTACTAGTATTATAATTAACCCAATTGACATGTTGGTCCTATTTGCACTTCTAATTGCATTCGAGGCTGTTTTGTAGTTTTGCGGAATTAGAGCCAAATTATCATGTCGATCCAATCATAACAAAGTCGGGTTGATTTCCGTCAATTTCATATGGTCTTCCATCAATTTGACAAGCGGGAATGAAAAGATATCAAAGCGAAGAAATGGGAGCAAATCTTGTTTGAAGCGGGGAAGCTGGAACAGTAGCCGCAGGATGCAGGGAAGTGAATTTCGCTATGCACAGTTTTTTCGCTATCATAGCGAAAGTTACTGTGCATAGCGAAAATTTGAAATTTCGCTATGCACAAATTTTCGCTAAGCTAGCGAAATTTCGCTAGCTTAGCGAAAACTACTGTTCATAGCGAAATTTTTTGTTTTCGCTATTTCTTGCATTTTTTCGCTATATAGAGAAAATCACTATACATGTGAAAATGGTACTTTGTGTTTTGATATTTTGATTCAAACGACCTCGTTTTGTTTGTTACCATTTTGTCCCTATTGTAATTATATATTTTAGGTATTTTTGGTATTTCACACAATTGGGTTGACTATATAAGCCAACTTATACTTTTGTAACCCTAACTTTTAATCTTCGATCTGTGACTTTTGTTTCAGCTTTCTCTCTTCTCTCACTCTTTCTCGTTTTCTCGGCTACCAAAGCATCTGCGGGATAATGACTCGGAGGATGCTTAGCTAGACCTCTTCCTCCTTGAAGGGGAGGGCCACTGGGTGAATGTTTGAAGGTAAAAACACTTTGTCCTCATGTTTTTTCACGCAGCATTTGTTCTCTTTTCTTGTCTACGTATCTCACTTTTTTGGTTTGACTGGCTGAGATGTACCACGAGTGCGTGCCGAAGCTTTCAAGGTTTAGTGGATGCTTACTAATAGATCACGTGCCCATTTAGTTGTCATTTATGAGCTCCACAGGTTAGATCCAGTGATGGTTTTAACTGTTTTGAAACATTAAGGGGTAACAAATGTTATATATTAGAAGAAACGATTTTAGGGTTTAGGTTTTAACGTCATACAAAGATCTGGTTTGGGAAATGACTATATGTCATGTTCCCCAATGCGAGGAAAAAGACCCGAGGACATGTTAGTTGCCTTAAAACCCTAAACCAGTGGCCCAAAACTTCAAGGAGTTCTATTTTGCATTTTATTTTATTTATTTTCGGTTGCAAACAACCCGCCTTTGTTTTCACAAAACCTTAAAATCAAATTTAATTCACCATTTTTGACTTCACTTAAATCATTTGTGCAGAAAACCCATCCCGTGTTGACCTGGAGCCACTATCTTGCGGTAAGCTTATTTCTGGCGATGGGAGAAGACTTAGGATATAAATTTTGTTGATTACTGGATCACCTCTTGTAGCCGCGAATCAAATGGCGCGGATATAGGGATGGTGCCTTAGTGCAGTGGTATGGAACACTTGTGATCCTCATCACAAGTCTTGGTGAATTTCCTTTTATCATTTTACAGTCATATTTTCTTAGTTTTATTTCACTATTAAAAAAAAAAAAAAAAAAGGGTGCGATAATTTGTTTTCTTGGTTCTGCTTTTCGCTGCGGGAATCCATTTTAGTGGATCAAAAATTCCCCAAAATGGCCAGTTCGAGTTACGTAGGAAGAAAATTATTTGAGAGAAAATGGAACCCCACATGAAAACAATACGGTCGGAGTAACCTAGGGCATATATTACAATGAGGTATAGACCTCGCATGGCAAAATCGCTGACCACAGGAGCAATCCAAACCCACACCGTCCATGAGGGACTACGGAGACCATTGGATGAGTGCACCCTCCTATGAATTGCCTCCACATTTACCTCAACTCCTCAGCCACCACGACCACCAACCCCATCCTGTTGAACAAGCCATCCGAACTTGAGCAAACAAATTGGATAATTTCATAGAGGAGCAAAGGGAGTATTTGTCCATCTTGTCAAAATTGACACAGTGGAGAGCTCCCTGAACAAGAAGATTGATGGACTTCAAAGTGAAATGGAGCTGAAATTGGACAACTTGAAGTGTTCAATTTTTAAGCTTGCCAATCAGCTTGTTCATCAAGAGGAGGAGAACCTAGAGGGAGAGTGGCTAACTGACCAGGAGGAAGTGATGCAGGAACCAGTGGAAGCTCTTGAGGAATTGCCAACAGGGGAAGCAGGTGGAGGTAGAGGAAAAGAAGCAGGGGAAGAGCCCCATGAACCTATCCTTCAACAAATCCCCATGAATTTGAATCCACGCCACTACCCAAACGGCAAAAACCCACCGCCGGTGTACATATTGCCCACACTGCTGGCCTGACCAATCCACAAAGCACCCACGAAAATTGACTCATCACTTTACCTATGCTGAAAAACTTCAAGAGAGATTAGTGGCCATTGTACGAGAATTTTGCCACTACCTCAGAAGATAGCATTTTTCTTTCGCATCGCTGCGATGGTTGGTTGGTGCGGTTCGGATTTGGAGCATCGAACCTCGGCATTTCTAAGCTCCCCCACTTTTTTGTTTTTAATTTGTCTTGTTTTGTTTTTTATTTTATCGTATTTTATTTTGATTTCTTTAATTTTTCTTTTTAGATTTTCTCTAATTTTTAGTTAATTTATGTTTTTAGATTAATTTTACTCTTCTGCAATTTTTCTTAAATTTTCTTGCATTAATTTTTGCAGTTTTTATGCAAATTTTGAAGCCCAGATTGAAAATCAGCAAAGCGAAGCGTGAAAATTTACGCAACTATAGCGAATTCGCAATTCTAAGCGAAATGAAATTTTAAGCTATAGCGAAAAATTTGATCAAAATTTTATTTAGTAGCCAATTTCGCTAGTTAGCGAAATGGATGGGTTAGGAATAGTGACTTCCACTACCAGACAAAATAGCGCACAGTATTTCCATTTTATTTTATATTTTATTTTATTTTATATTTTATATATTAAAAAAAAAACGTTTGTTTTTCTTTATATATTATTTTATTTCTTAAAAAATTATTTTTATTTTATTTTTTATTATATATATATATATATATATATATATATATATATATATATATATATATATATATATATATATATATATATATATATATATATATATATATAAATTTTAATTTGTCTCTTTAAAAAAAATTGTTTTGTTTTATTTTTATTTTTAATTTTATTTATTAATTATTTTATTTGATTTTAAAAAAAAATCAAAAAAATCAAAAAAATTTCGCTAGCTACAGTGATTTTCGCTAAGCTAGCGAAATTTCGCTAGCTAGCGAAAATTTTTCGCTATGGGCCCCACTTTTGCCTCCAAATTTTGTTTCGCTCATAACTTTTTCATCCGAACTCCATTTTAGGCGTTCTTGGTACCGTTGGAAAGCTTAGAGAGTGTAGAATCCAAATATGGCCAGAAAGAACATTTTTGGTGTGCTGAAAGTGTAATTTTAAAAATGGTCCCTGCGGTCACTTTTTCCTCTCTTTTCTTCCACTTAACTTGTTCATTTCCAGCCCGAGCGGTGAATGAGGTGTGATGGAAAGCTACGAGAGTCTCCTATCAGTAGTCACATCTCATCAAGGAGGGTAACACTTCCTTCTCTAATTTTTCCAATCAGGCCCCATTTGGACATCGAGATGTTTGGGTTGGGGGAGAGTTAGCAAAGGAAGTGGCTTTTGTGTTATGTTTTGTTATTATTTTGTACAAGCCCATTTGTGATGTTCGGTGGCTTGTTGGTTCCTTTCTATAAATTTGTTATACTAAACAACTTACTTTTTCAAAATTTGGACCCGTTTTTGCAACCAAAATTTTTGTGTGTTTTGCCTAGCTCATAGTTTGAAAAGTTGAAACTTTGTCCAATTCTACTGATGTTAGATTGGTTCCATGCCTAGTTGAGTGAAGGATTAGTTGAATTCTTTTTTATTTCGACCTTTTTCTTCCACCTTTAGCTAACCACACACCGAGCACATTAGGTTTCAATGATAGGCTGAAAAACTGCGCAACCTCCTATACTTTGCATAACCTACCCTAGTTTCATTGACCGCCTTTAATAGGTTAAGGACCCATGTGGAAAAAAGGCCTATACGTCTTCGAAAAAAAAAAAAAAAAAGATATGAAAAAGAAAAAGAAAAAGAAAAAGAAAAAGAATAAATATTGCAATGCTTTGCCTTGAAACCCGAGCACGGTCCGAGGGGTATATGGCAGCCTTTAAAGCCGGTGCCTAGTAACTGCGGTTGGGAGCCCACCCAGAGCTTAGTGCTCGCTACATGGGTGGATAGGTGGAGTTGAGCAAGTTGTAGGTGCTAGAGTCTCGAAATCATTCGAGTCCGGGGTGAAACCTGAAGAGTTAGTGGTCGAAAGATCCTCATGACTTGGTGCCCTAAGCCTTAGTTGGTTGGGAGTCATCGGTGGATCCCCGTTACATGGACTTTGGTGAAATTCGATTCCTGTTGCACCCTGGCAGTAAAGAATTGTGGAATAAAGAGGTGGGTCATGATCTATTAGGTTGGTTAGCATGCTAAGTCGTGGTAGTAAGCAGGTTGTGGGGAGAGTGCGGTTTAGCGGTTTGTTGGCGATAAAGGAAATAAACACTTGGAATTGGTGGAAGTTCTGGTTGAGTCATCAAGAAGGAAGCTCTTTTGATACTCAATTTTGTATGGCATTCATTCTCTCGAGATGGTTATTGGGCTAGGTTTTGATGATTCTTACTTAGGGCTAGGCATTACTTCTTCACAACCTTTTTGGAATACCATTTTTGTGAACGTTATTTTGTTATTGTTTTGTATGTTCTCTCTTCATTTTCTTCTTGCATTGCTAAGGGACTAGCAATGTGTAGGTTGGGGGGTGTGATTAGTGCCCAAAAAGTGCTATTTTGAACCCTGGCATAATAGGTTTGAGGCGCTTTTTGTGTACTAATTATTATAATTAACCAAATTGACATTCGGGTCCCTATTACTTCTAATTGCATTAGAAATTTGTTTTGTAGTTCTGCGGGAATTGGAGGCCAAATTATCGTGTCAATCCAATCATAACCAAAGTCGGGTTGATTTCCATCAATTTCATATGGTCTTCCATCAATTTCAACAAGCCGGGAATGAAGAATATCAAAGCTTGAAGAAATGGAACAAGTGCAGGCTGGAAGCAGGGAAGCTGGAACAGTAGCCGCAGGATGTAGGAAGTGAATTTCGCTATGCACAATTTTTCGCTATCATAGCGGGGATTCACGTACATAGCGAAAGGCTGGACTAAGCTATGCACAAATTGCAGCTAACCTGTAAAATTTAGCTAGCTTAGCGGAAACTCTTGTTCATAAGCGAAATTTTTGGTTTACTATTTCTTTATTTTTCGCTATATAAGCGAAAATCATCTATAGCGAAAATGGCTACCACATTGCTTTGATATTTTTGATTCCAAACGACCTCGTTTTGTTTATTTACCATTTTGTCCCTATTGTAATTATATATTTTAGGTATTTTTGGTATTTCACACAATTGGGTTGACTATATAAGCAACCTTATACTTTTTGTAACCCTAACTTTTAATCTTTCAATACGCGCAACTTTTGTTTCAGTTTTCTCTCTTCTCTCTCCTGCTCTCTCATTTTTCTGACTGCAAACACTCCTGAGGATGACAACTCGAGAGGATGCTTAGTAGACCTCTTCCTCCTTGAAGGGGAGAGACCCTCTGGGTTAATGTTTGAAGGTAAAAACACTGTCCTCATGTTTTTCACGCAAGCATCTGTTCTCTTTTACTGTCTCTGTATCTCACTTTTTAGGTTTGACTCACTGAGATGTACCCTGAGTGGCCAGTACTTGGCAAGCTTTCAAGGTTTAGTGGATGCTTACTATTAGATCCACTGATGCCCATTTAGTTTGTCATTTATGAGCTCCTGCGGGTTAGATCGGTGATGGTTTTAAGCGTTTGAAACATTAGGGGTAACAAATGTTATATATTAGGAAAATGATTTTAGGGTTTAGGTTTTAACGTCATACGAAGGTCGGTTCGGAAATGACTATATGTCATGTTCCCAATGCGAGAAAAGGCAGAGGACATGTTAGTTGCCTTAAAACCTAAACCGGTGGCTGAAACTTCAAGGAGTTCTATTTTACATTTTATTTTATTTATTTTAGTTTGAAACAACCACACCCACTTTGTTTCACAAAACCTTAAAATCATTTAATTCACCATTTTGACTTCACTTAAATCATTTGTACAAAGAAAACTCATCTCTGTGTTCGACCCTAGACCACTACTCTTTGCGGTAGCTTGACTCTGGCGATGGAGGCTTAGGATATAAATTTTGTTGATTAGGATCACCTCTTTGTGTACGAATCGCGAGCCGTAAATGTGAATAATTGAGTTTCATTTGGATCTTCAAAAAACTATACCAATTCCTCTATCAAATCTTCTTGCAGGTGCTGCTGTTGGACTGTTCATCCACAATGGTTTTAATCAGACATACCTATTTGGACCCTCTTCCTCTAGGTGTGCAGGCTTTTTGCCTAGGTGAAAGATATTGAGTTCCAATGTCATATTCCCAAATGTAAGTTGTATTACCCCATTTTGACAAATTATGATTGCATTTGAGGTAGCCAAAAATGGCCTACAAGAATGATGGGCACATAATTGGCTCCCACAGCTACTAGCTCGGTGTCGAGGACAACAAAGTCCACTAGGCAGTAGAATTTGTGTACTTGCACCGGCATCTTCGGCGGTGCCCATTGGGAATTTTGGTAGACTTTGTGCGCGGGTGATTAGTGCTAAAAAAGTGTTTATTTTGAACCCTATTTATTATAGGTTTTGAGTGCTTTGTATACTAATCATTCTAATTAACTTTGATTTGCACGTGAGGTCCCTCTTATTCTACGATGCATTTTATGGCTAATTTTTTAGGTTTGCGACTAATCGAGCCAAAAAATTATTTAGTCAGTTAAACACGAAGAATTGATCGAGACTCAACATTGTAGATCGGAGACGAGGGAAGGAAAGAAGGCGAAAATCTGAGAAAATTTGTTGGAATTTGTAGGAAATTCCTACGCGCACTGTTCATGCTCATGACACTATTCATCATGTGCACTGTTCATCCTGCTGCCCGTTCCTGCTTTGTGACGCTGTGCCCTGTTTGCAATTTTTTTTGGTTTCTTTCCATTCTATCCCTTGTAATAGCTTTGGTTTTGGTTTTTCTTAACTTTCCTTGCTCACGAGCACTATAAGCCGGTCAATCTGCAGCAAATCAACTCTCAATCAATCAATAAAAAGTGGCGGGAAGCTTTCGGCACCTGTGGCTTCTCCCTCTTAATACTTCCCCTTTCTTTGTTTCTTTCATTTCTGGTGCCAATACCCTTTGATGATGACAAATCAAGGATGTTCCATTAACTCCTATCCTTGAAGGGAATGCCATTGGAGTGCAGTTTTGAGGTAAACTAGCGTTCTTGCTTTTCATGTGACATTTATGGTTGTTTACATTCACCTTTTCCTGATAGGTTTTAAATCTTCAAAGCGGCCCTCGCTAACATGTATTTGGAAGCTTTTTGGAGTGCAAATGGAGTACTTACCACTAGATCCTCTGTTATCAGTTAGTTTGTCTTCTATTAGTTCTTTGTGGGTGGATTTTTTGAGATGTGTTCTCAGGTCGAGGACATTTATGCCCATTAAATGCCTTGTTTCAAGAAGGAAAATTTTAGGGTTTAGGTTTTAAAGCTAAATGAAGATTCGATTCAGGAAATGACTATAGGTTATCCTCCCCAATGCGAGGAAAAAGACCCGAGGACACGTTGGTTGCCCTAAAAACCCTAACCCAGTGGCCTGTGACTTCAAGGAGTTCTTTTCTTATTTTCCTTCATTTTAATTTCAATGCACCATGACCCTGACACCCCTGTTTTTACAAACACGAAAATCCAAATTTAATTCACCAAATTGAACCTCTTTGTTAGTCATTTGTGCAAAGGCGCTCATCCCCCGAGTTCGACCCTAGAGCCTTATATTGTAGTAGTTTTTGCTTTCTGACGATGGATTTAGGATATAAATTTTTTTAATTAGATACACTGTTTGGGCACGAATGAAATGGCGTCAGTTCAGGGATGGTGCTAAGTGCATTCTTTGAAATTTGTGGAACACTGTGTTCTCATGCATCTGTACCAGAAATATACCCTAGTCATTTTCAACATGTTTAGGATATTTTGTAAGCATAATTTGAATGTTTCGTGATTTAAATACGAAACATGGAAATTGAAACCCAAGTACACAAAACATAGTTAAAATTGTAATTTGTCAAAAGGGGCATAAAAGTTATGAGTTGATAAGATTAGAGGCCAAAGTGGAAATAACATAAATATTAATGTAAATAACAGGAATGAAGGAGGAGAAAAAGGTAAATAAATAGATTAAATTATAAAAAGGAGGAGACAAAAATAAATCATTTTTGTCTCCAAACAAAAACTCCTATGGGTTGAAGGAAAAGAAGAAAGGAAGAGGAAGAAGAAAAGGAAGAAGGAAGCGAAAGAAGGTATGGATTCTAATGAGGATTTCTATGATTTTTTTACTATGAATATGGAATCATGTGTATTTTGGACTGGTAGGATGTGGGTTCCAAACCTAGGGTTTAGTTAGGAATTGATCTAACCCTAAGTTTGAATGAAATTGAGTTAGAAAAACTCTAGCTTGGTTAAAACAAGCATGGAATCCCCTTAATTCTATGTTTTTTGTATAAAGATGATGGACTTTGGTATGGGTTCTTGGATTTTTACACGAGGCTTGGGTATGTGAAGTTCTAAACGCATTCTGAGATGAATAAGGAGTGGTTTGATGTATGTATTAATTATTGGTTGATTTAGGTGGAACTATATGGAAAAGGAAAGAAAACACAAATTACGGGCAATTTTAGGGTGAGTACTGGTACCAAACAGTGTCAGGTACCATAAGTTACGTCGTGTTTTAGACCGATTCGTATTTTAGCCATAACTTTGTCGTTCTTATCAATTTGAGTGATTGAAGTTTTGGTTAAACTAGACTTGAGAATGAACCAAACACCACTGAAATCAATACCTTCAAATTAGAGCTCTGTGTGGCTAAATTCACTCAAATTAGGTATGTTTAGTATTTACGGATTTACATTTTGAGCATAGAGTAGTCCGGTTTGTTTAGGACATATCTTAGTATCGGTGCTCAGATTTAGGTGATTCTAGTTGGAGTAGAACCCTTGCCTCACTTCCTTAGCTTTAAGGAGTATAAAGAACCGATGTCGGAGTATGGAGTTAGACCCACACGAAAAAATGAGTATTCAAAAATTTATCCCTCATTGGCATGAAAATGCCATAACTTGAGTTTAAGGAAAATTCAATTGGAATGATTCAATTTCTAGTAAAATGAATTATAGAGAACAAGAATACATGAATGAGGTGTGAATACATAGGTATCATACCGTACAATTATATGAAATGCCATATGCAACAAGCATGAAACAAGAAAAATATAGGAAATGTAATATGTAAATGTGTTCACAAAACATGAATATGATATGAAATATGAAAATGAACTGAAACATGAACATGAACATGAAAAGCAATATGTCATGAATACAGAATGTGATAAAGATAGGTTATGAGTTCTGAAAGATAGTATGATTACCAAGGACCGAAGAATGAATGAGTGGACGTTTTGATCGGTGCTTTGGCACTCCTGATAGTGTTACGGCACTCTTGTTACGTGGGCAGACACGTTACGTCGGTCTTGGCACTACTACTGGTCTTTCGACACTTTTTGTTACATGGCAGTGCGATTCACGATCGATTAACTGGCACTCTGCTAGTGCCCTAAACGCCACGTTGCGTGGCGGGCGCGTGTCAGTTTAGTACTGTATCATACCTTTGGGTTCTTGGTGTACTATGTCCATCTCATTCATGGTTCGGTCACAAATGCTGTATAGATATGTATATAAAAGTACGAATAAGACCTGGTATGCTTAGCATGCTTAAATGCCGTCTTGTGCCATGGTACCATATGTTCCGATTTGTATAACAAAGTCATAAAACATGTAAAAAGGAGACGAATCAGATACCTTGACATGAAGATGTATAAGTTTGAATATGATTCTAATGCAAACCTATTGGATATGTTTTGAATCTATATGAACTCGGTATATGTATTTGATGTGATTTGTACCTACTACGGACTAATGTCCGTATCTGCATAAGTCTGATCTGACCTTGTATGTATTAAGACTCTGAATAAAGAATAAAACAAAAATGAATATGGTAAAGATGCGAATGTACCCTACAGTACCTACGTATACATTTTGTAAGTACGTATGGGTACTTTGTACAAGTAAAATGTTATGTAGTACCTACGGGTACTTCCGTATCCGAAATATAGGAATAAGCTCCGTAATACAAGTATAAGATTTGTAATACAAGTATATGCTCCGTAATATAAGTATAAGATCTGAAATACAAGAATAAGCTCTGTAACACAAGTATAAGTTCCGTAAGACAAGTATAAGTTTCGTAATACACGTATAAGATGAAATACAGAATAAACATCAAGTAATACAAGTATAAATCCGTAAGATATAAGTATGCTCCGTAATACAAGAATAAGATCCTGAAATACAAATAAGTATAAGTTATGAGTACCCTGCTGGTACCTCTGTATCTGATTAATTTCTGTAGTACCTACGGGTACCTCCGTATAAGCTCCGGATAAGGACCATTTCGATGTACCTAAGATTTTCCCTCGTATGAGTATAAGTTAGTACTACCTACGGGTATTTTTAATTAAATATAAGTTTGATATAAACGCAGTATGTCTTTGGGACATTTGAGCAAGTAGTACTTACAGTACTTTCGTATAAGAATAGAGTTCCATAAGATCGATTATATGTTCGTAATATCTCTGTAGTACCTCTGAATAAGTGTAAACTCCGTAGTATAAGTATAAATACATGGTATAAGTATAAGCCTTGGTACCTAATGTTTCTGTATAGAAAGCATAAGTTTGTGAACTCCTCAGAGTCTAGATAGATAATTACCCGATTACATGTATAAGTACCTCCGTATAGGTATAAGCTCTGTAACTCTTACGGGAGATCGGAACAAGTATAAGCTTGAGATAAGTATGAGTATGTGGATAAGTACCTTCGTATAAGTATATGTATAAGCTCAGTATCGCATACGAGGAAATGTATATAACTATGCGTCCTACGGGAGATAAGTATAAGTATGTGTCCTACGGGAGATAAGTATAAATATGTGTCCTACGAGAGATAGGAATAAGAATAAGTCTGCCATAAGTGTCAGTTCTGAGTAAGTATAAGATTGCTATAAGTATAAGTTCATTACCTTATATGAGAGATCTGAACAAGCATAAGTTGACTACAAGGATAATTATGTATGTAAATCTGTTATATGAATTCACTGAAAGATGCGAGATGCATTTACATTATATGTTTATTATGATTCGGTATAAATGCATGTACCCATTATAAGTTACCAAAGATCTTTTGTTTTTTTCCCGCTAGCGTAAGCTTAGCCGGGTTCATCCGTGTAGGTATAAAGGAGGACATCTGCGATCTTCCGCATACAGCTGGGCCAGCACAATAATAGGGGTTCATCATAGTATGTCCCGCGCTCTGATTTGAAAATGTAAAAGTACAGTTTTGTATATGTAAATGGGACTCAGTAGATGTGTATAGATTTTGATGGAGACCAATTCCTGGTGGGTTCTTTCTTTGTATATGTAAATGATTTCTTGTTATTATATAAATTGCTCAGATAATCACGTAAAAGTTCGCCTTGAGAAAAAAAGAAAAAAGTCCTAAAGATATAGTCTCGCTACCAACTCACTTCTGACGCCTATCTTGCCTGACCGAGAATCAGGGTTTGACATCACAAGTACTGGTGAATTTCTTTTATATTTCACTGTCATTTTTTTTTAGTTTCATTTAAAAAAAAAAAAAACAAATTACTGCAAGATTGTTTTTGTGTAGGCTTGTATGCCCTGTCTTGTTGCAGGGGGTCAGTTCCAATGGGTTAGAAATTGTAAATCAAAGTTGAATTTAAACCCAATGGAAGAAGCCATACTGAACCTCACCAAGCTAGTAGATAACTTTGTGGAAGCGCAGAAGACAATCAATGCTCAATTAAGTCAGAAAATTGACACTATGGAAAACAATGTAAACAAAAGAATTGATGGACTTCAAAGTGAAATGGAGCATAAATTTGACAACCTCGCAAAGATCTAGCATTTCAAGGCCTCATTAAGACCAAACGCGGTTGCACATATTTATGCATTAGTTGGCATGCAAGATTATGACGTTATTACTAAAGGACTATTGTCTAATCCTCTAATGGCGCCCATAAAACTTAAAGACCAAAACGTGTTGCACATTTATGCATTAGTTAGTGCATGCAAGATTATGACGTTATTACCAGCGACCATTGTTCAATCCACTCAAGAATCCGCCATAAAACTTGTTGACATTATATCGCAAACCACCACCTCTGTAGTAAATCATTTTTTCAAAGTTGGTTTGGCCCGATATTCTCGCGCGTACGGTGTCGACAAGTAATAAAATGGATTTATCCGTATATCGATCCTACGTAGATCTCAAGAATTTTTTTATCAACTACCCTGACTACTTGAAATTAATACTTACTCGGGACCATAAATTGATATGAGTTCCAAGATGAAAGCCGGGAAATTAACTAGTTCAAAGTGAAATGAACATTCAAATTTGACTGAATAAACAAATCAAGGGCCAAATTTTATAAAAAGAAAATGAATATCACCGCTTATCGTAAGAATCAAGACAAAATCAATAAACTCACCAAGTAAATTGTGAACCGAAATGAACAAGATGTCAGAAACATTGCAGAAAGATCAATTCTGACTACAACGTTTACTAAATGGAAGCCGGGTCTCTAATTGTAATCACACGTTAAACAAAGATCCTTCGATCAAAAGAATAACCCGCACCAACCGAAATAATCGAATCCGTAAATTCTGTCTCTAACTTCGATGCATTCCGTAGTAATTTGAAAAGAAATTGATTCAGATTCGCTCAGCAAAACGATAACATTCAGATCCAAAAGAATAAACGAAAAACATAAAATACGAGACAAACATTTGCTCTAAAATAAAGAAAAGAAAAGAAAAGAAATGAAAAGAAAAGAAAAATAAAAGTGAAGCCTAGGCTACCTGCATCTCCTTTGATGCGCTCCGACTCGCTTTTTTACTCTCTCAGAAGCCGCAGATTTATGTGTGGTCTTCCAAATTGGGCCCTAATCCCTAATATAACCCGGCTGTGGATTTCTGCAGTAGCCAGCCCAAGTTACCGCTCCAGCCAAGGCTTCACTTTTGTCGCGACATCGAATCTCATGTCGCGACATTGACTTAAAGTTCTGTATCTTATGAACTCCGGGTCGCTCATGCTTCGTCGCCGACACCAATCTTATGCCCTCGCAGGTTTCTGGGCTGATTCTCGTGATGTCGCGACATCACGCTCACGCGACATCCATTCTAGTCCTTTGCAATTTTCTTAATGGTTAGCGCCGATGTCGCGACATCAAACATCATGGGCTCAAGTCTCCCGGTGACCCTTCCATCGGGTTATCATGATACCGTGGACTCGGGCCTTGTCGCGACACGCCTCCGTACCGTTTCGAACGGTGTCCTCGATGTCGTGACATCAACCCCATAGCCGCCTTCGCTTGATCTCCTTCGATGTCACGACTTCAAAGATTAATTCTTCCTACCAGAATCACCGCTGTTCTCGTGTCGACATCGCCTTCTTGTCGCGACATCATTCCTTTAATTCTCGCTTCCTTCTTCAACCGCTTAGACTCAGGTTCTGGTCATGACCCGCATCAAATTCTCTTCAATCTTCCCCGATGTCGTGACCTTAGAACCGGGATCGTGCACTCCACAACCGCATCAACGACTACCTGGGCTGCTTCATTTCACCACATTCGACCGCATTTTTATCCACTTATTTACGTGATTTTCACGTTTTTCTTCTTTCGCTTTCCTTCCGCTAATGACAATCGTGAGTTTCTTCATAATTTCAGATATTAATTATTCAATTTTAACTAAAAATCAAACAGTAAAAATGGACTAAAAGAGATGACTTTAAGCCTAATAAACTCCCCAACTTAAAATTTTGCTTGTTCTCAAGCAAAGAAAAAGAAAGAATTGTTTGTCCTCAAACACAAAGGACATTTTTTTGTTTTGTTTTACAGTTATTATTCAATTTAAACTTAAAAGGACATTTTCGAATCTGGAATTAAAAATATCACTATTATTTCAAAATTCAATTAAAATGCGTGAATGTAGTATGGTATACTTTCTATTACAAAATCACTCGATAAACTAATGTATGTAAACAACATTATTTAAGTCTGGTTACAGGTGGGTACAAGAACTTTCACTTTGTATTAGATTTAGTCAATCTCCTCGAGGTTTTCAAACGCTTTATTAAAGTCCTATATGTCGGTTTTTCATTGACTTTTACTAATGTAGGTATTCACTTTCCGTATCAACGCCTTGGCTTATATTGCGAGGTTTCTGTAATAAAAGGATGGAAGGAAATTTTTAAAGTTAAGATCACCTCCAACATTTCTTCTACCACTTCTTATACTTAGTAAACTCCCTAAACTTCATGTTTGGGGGATATCTCTTGATTTCAAGCTCGAACTCGTATCTCTCTATTTTACTCTTATAATTTCACTCGAGGGTCTCCTTAGTTTGGCTACCACCATGTATAGTAAATGTTTAACTTTTTAGGCTTTCTAAATTCTTAGCTAACTTTGGGTTAAGTAACTCAATACCATATGGCATTAGGTACTAGGTGTTGAAACACCCTAAGAACTTAATTGTTCAAGAGAGTTAGGCCACAAGATAAAAACTTATCCCTGTAGTTTCTTCTCGCAGGTGATTTTCGCTTCCTCATTTTTCTTTTCATTCCTCGAGTTCCTCAAAATATAAACTCAAATTCTCATTTTTCTTTCCTTTTGAATTCCCGTAATCGTAGGTTCTTATCAAGGATTGATGTCTTAAGACGAAGCCAGTTTTACTGGGTCTATTTTTTGAAAATAGTTTGCTTCGCTCAATTCTCTCTAACTATCAGATATGCCTCAACATATGAATAGGATGGCTAGCAATGCTCAAACTATCCAAGAATGGCCCAGATTCTTGTCACCGTTTTTTCAACTAGGATTTCGCCACCAATATTCAAACAAGTTCTAGGACTATGGATTATAATTCGAATTCCTGCAAATTCTTCCTAAATTCAACAAAGCCTAAAGGTGTTATCGATCGAGGTGTATTATTTCTTTCTCAAGACTTTGTGTTTATTCACTGTATAAATACATTAGCTTTCCAAAAGTTTTGTTATATCAGTAACCAGTTTCTTCATTTTTCAACCCAAACTGAACCTGAACAACAAGTGCATATTCACATTCCGCTTCACTATTCATGCTCTCATTCTCATTTCGGGATAAATTGAAATTGGTGAATATAACAGCATTTTGATTCTAATTGCATAATAAATCAGCATTAAAACACAATCTACACATCATGATCAACCAATTTGTAAATCAACTAATTTTATTCCAAATATCGCAAGATTTCGATATTACACAAACTGCTCATTTACAAACTTTTTTTTTTTTTCACTCAAAACAACCACAACTCCAATTCTATTTTATCATGCAGAAATTGACAATTTCTATTATTTCTCATATTCACAGTTACATTTCATGCAAGATAAAAATAAATTCCCCCAAACTCGCAATCATGCTACTTCAAATATAAAATCCTTAACAATTATTTCAACTCAAATGGCCAAAAGATAGAGAAAGGAATGAGAGACTTTTTATTCCAAATATGCAGATCACCATTCCCACTGTGATTTGTAGATTCTTCCTCGTGCAATCTTCATTCTTTCCACAACTCTGCTTCGCTTTTTAGCTTTTAATCGGGACTTCCTTTCATTCAACTAATGTATCAATGCATCCAGCCTCGCCTCTATGGTCGATAATTTGTCCATCACATTCCTTTTGCTCTTCGCCCCGCCATTTCCTCCCCGAAATCCCAATGAGCTAAATGTTGTATTCAAGAAGATCTTTCCTATCTCAGATACTTGTTCTCACTTTCCCATGTTCGAATTAGTAATTTCCTCTTTCTTGCTCGTATGAAGGGACGGGGTAAAGAATTTGTCGAAATACTCTCATCGCCTCCTTCATGTGTTAACAGATTCATATGGTAGGAGTTAAACCATGTCATGTGCCCATATCTCGTGAAAGAGAATGGGAACAATCAAGAAATGAATAACTGCTCCACTCCATTCAATTTTAATTGAATTTGCTACTCGTAAATCGCCCCAAGTGTTCATTGGGATTTTCATGGAATGACTAGCGAATCGTTCTCATTGACCATGGTTATCGTGGCCGGTTCGAGCTCGAAGATCATTAGCATTGATCGGCCGGGTCGTTCCAATGCTAACATTTATCAGGATGAATGAATCTACAAATTCTCCATGTCACGCCTCGAGGTCTCACGCACCTTCCCGTCATTACACCGCTCAACTTTATCCGCCATGGTTGTACGAAATGCCTTCCCGAAATCAAAGTATACCTGCATCAATGTGATTAAATTTAATCAACAAATATTTTCAATATGGCTTGTTAAAGGTCATGGCTAAAAGAGTCAACAGTTGGAACGCTTATATTTTTGTTCTTTTTCTTGAAAAAATGTCCAAATTAGTATTTCCCTTCTTCATCCTGAATATCGATTACTAAATTCCTTCGATCCCCGGCAACGGCGCCATAAAACTGTTAAGACCAAACAAGCGTACATTTATGCATTAGTTATGCATGCAAGATTACCAAAGGATCTATTATCTAATCGATCACTTCGCAACTACACATAAAACTTGGCTGACATTATACTATATAAACCAATCTCTTAGAGTAAATCATTTTTTCAAAGTTGGTTTTGGTCTCGATATTCTCGCAAGTGCACAGTCGATAAGTAAGAAAATGGATTTAAGTCCGCATATCGATCCCACGTAGATCTCAAGAATTTTTTTATCAACTACCCCGACTACTTGAAATTAATACTTGCCTGGGACCATAAATCTCATATGAGTTCCAAAGATGAAAGCTGGGAAATTAACTAGTTCAAAGTGAAATGAACATTCAAATTGACTGAAATAAAACAAATCAAGGGAAATAAATTCCTATAAAAAGAAATGAATACCGACGCTTATCATTAGAAGACATATCAAGAAAAATGTACCATGTTGAACGATCAATTCCCTCGTAGTTCATAATCGAATAAATTTCTCGATTATCTCAAGTTTCAAATCATTCAAGGCATATGTAGTGCAAATTCGGATCTCCACACTCCACATTTCGTTATCTCCTTCTTCCTGATTCTCTCGAATTACAGCAATGATAATTACTTTTAACAAGAACGCCCAGCCGGGTATTTTCAAGTAATATCATACCCATTTTATGGACTGCACACCTTAGCCCTGCCATTCCACAAGCATGATATACAACTTCCAAATTACTCTTCCTCGAAATTACCATAGATCAACCTTCCTGATGATCCCTAAATTTTAATTGACTTCTGATCGGGCCTCACTATCCGACCGAAAGTAAATCTCCGCCATGCAATAGATAAGTCGCTCAACTCGTTTCGACTTCAAGTGAGAAGAGGATTTATCTAAGTGAACTTACAAAGCTCAAAGGATCCCTAAGGTGTTAGTATACCTTCAAAGAAATGTACATTACTCCCGTGATTGTCTTCCCTGTCACTGTGAGGACCTCCTCGAAATCGTAGCAATGACGCAATTTAACTGTATAATATACCTATATTCGATCCAAAATCAATAAACCCATAATTCAAGTAAATTCAGAAACCTAAATGAACAAGATGTCGCAGAAATTACTACAGAGCATTCAACTTGACTACAACGTTTACTAAATGGAAGTCGGGTTCCTCACCACACGAATCACACGAACAAAGATCCTTCCTCATCAAAAAGAATAATCCGCATCTGAACTCGAAATAATCGAATCCTGCAAATTTGTCCGAACTTCGATGCATTCCGTAGTAATTTGAAAGAAATTGATTCTCGTATTCAATGAAGAAAACGATAACATTCAGATCCAAAAGAATAAACGAAAAACATAAAATACGAGACAAACATCTGCTCTAAAATAAAGAAAAGAGAAGAAAAGAAATGAAAAGAAAAGAAAAATAAAAGTGAAGCCTAGGCTACCCAGATCTCTCCTTTGATGCGCCTCCGACTTGCTTTACTCTTCTGGGTAGCTGCGTATTTATGGTCTTCCGGCCTGGCCCCAATCCCAATATAACCTCGTGATTTCGCAGTAGCCAGGCCTGCCATCGCCCAGCCGCTCACTTTTCTCTCACGCGACATCGAATCTCATGTCGCGACATTAACTTAAAGCTCCCCGCATCTTATGAACTCGGTCGCTCGGCGTTGTCACGACACCAATCTTATGCCCTTGCGTGCTTCCGCTGAGTCAGATGTCGCGACATCATGGCCTCGTCAGCGACATCCATTCTAGTCCTCGTAGCCTTCACCGGTCGTTTCGAAGCGTCGCGACATCAGATGTTGTCGCGACACGGGCCCAAGTCTCCGCAGACCCTTCCACCGGGTTGTCATGATGTCACGACCAGCTCTCTCTGCCGCCGACATCGCCTCCTGCACGCTTTTCAACGGCGCCCCTCCGATGTCGCGGACATCAACCTCATAGCTTCGCCTTCGCCTGATCTCCTCTCGATGTCACTTAATTTTCAAAGATAATTTCCGCCTCAGAATCACCGCTTGTTCTTGCATGTCGCGACATCGTTTTCTTGTCGCGATGCATCATTCCTTTAATTTCGCTCCTTCTTCACCGCTTGCATCAGGTTCCCCGCCGCGACCTCGCATCAAATTCTTCAATCTTTCCCGATGTCGTGACCTTGGGAATCGGATCGTATGTACTCCACAACTCGCATCAACGACTCAAACAAATAGTTTTATTTCAAATTAGCGATTCCTGACCGTATTTTTATCCAATTTATTTATGCATTTTTCACGCTTTTTTCTTCTTTCGCTCCTTCCCGCTAATGACAAATCGGGTGAGTTTCTTCATAATTCCAGATATTAATTATTCAATTTAACTAAAATCAAATGGTAAAAATGGACTAAAAAGGAGATGATTCTAAGTTCATCACTTGCCCAAAGCAAAGATGATCATCAAGAGCATGAAATCCAGAGAGAGAGTGCCCACTGACACTATTTCAAGAGCCAGAGTCAACCTGTAGCAGCCTTCTTTTGGGGAGGAATTTATGCAGGAACCCGTAGAGCCTCAGGAATTGCGCAGCGGCCAGGGAGGCAAGAGGAAAGGGAAGGGGTGAGGAACCCCAAAAGCCATCCTCTTCCACTCCAAACCCCATAAATTCGATCCAAGTGCCACCGCCCAACCCAAAAGTGCCCCACTACCAAGCAGTATATCCCGCCTCAGAAGACAACCTATACATGAAGAACCCGCTCCGCTAAAGCTAAGGCCGCCAGACCGTCGCCATGCAAAACTTCAAGAAATTAGTAGCCACTGTATAGAATTTTGCCACTACATAAAAACCAATGGCAGCTGCTCACATCGCATGGCACAGTGGATGGCTCTCGTGCTAGCCCTGGATTGGAGCAATCTCAACCCCAAGATTTCTAAGCTCCAACAATTCCAAAGAACAAAGGATTAAGGAATTGGCCTGGGAGCACAATTTCCCCACTTTTTGTTTTCATTTTATTTTGATTTCTTTAGTTTTTTTTCTTAGATTTTCTCTAATTTTTAGTTAATCTTTGTTTTTAAATTAATTTTCATGTTTCTGCAATTTTTCTTAATTTTTTTTCTGTGTTTATTTTTGCAGGCCCAGAAGCTGAAAATTTCGCAACCTTGCGAATTTTCTCATGCTACGAAAATTCGCAGGTTGCGAAAATTCTCAACCTGTACTGTAGCAAGTTTGACTTTTAGTGCACTGTGCACTATTTTGTTTTTTATGATATATTATTATTATTATTATTATTATTGTTATTATATATATATATATATATATATATATATATATATATATATATATATATATATATATATATATATATATATTAAAAAATTGTCGCTTAACAAAAAAAAAAAAGGTTATTTTATTTGCTCTTATTATTATTGTACTCAGACTTGCGAAATTTCGCAACCTGCATCACCTCCATTTTGTTTCGCTCATAATCCTTTTCATCCGAGCCCGCTTTAGGTGTTTTTTTATACCATTAACTTAGAGAGTGTAGAATCTCAAATATAGTCAGAAAGAACACTTTGAAATTGACAAGTGAAGGTGTAATTTCTAAAATGCTCCAACTGGTCACTTTTTTTCCTCTATTTTCTTCTCCTAACTTGTTTATTCAGTTCCAAACGGCGGAATAAGGTGTCGTATGGAAAGCTTCTATGGCATCCTATCCAAAAATGAGCACATATCATCATAGGTAGCACTTCCTTCTCTAACTTTCCTCCGATCCCAGCCCCAACGTTGCACAAATTTGGTGCGATTCTGTCAGGGGAGAGCAGCGGCGAAGTGGCTTACATTTATGTTTTTGTTTTTATTTCACAATTCCCATTTTTCGATGTTCGGCTTCGTCGGTTTTCCTTTTGTGAAGTCGCTATACTATACAACTTACTTTTTCAAAAATTGGACCCATTTTGCATCCAAATTTTTTGTGTTCTGCTTAACCTGTGGTTTGAAAAATTGAAACTTTGTCCAATTATATTGATGTTAGATTGGTTCCATTCCTGGCTGAGTGGATAATAAGTTGAACTCTTGTTAAGCTTTAATCTTTTCTTTCCACCTTAGCTAACCACACACACGCACACGTTTCTTCAATAACTCGAAAACCCGCTCTAGCCTCCTAAGCCTCGCAATAATCCTACCCTAGTTTCATCACCACCTTTAATGTGTTAAGGACCCCCATGAAAGTTAAGGCTAATGTGTCTTCCAAAAAATAAAAGAAGAGAAAGAAAAGAAAAGAAAAGAAAGAAGAGAAATTTGCAACGCTGACTTGAAACCCGAGCACTGGTCCGATAGGTATATATGGCAAAGCCTTTAAAGCTCCTAAGGTCTCTAAACTAATCGGGGTTGGGAGCCACGACTTAGGTGTTTCTCAAGTACAGGTGTGGATGGGCAGAGTTTAGCAAGCTGTGGTGCTGAGTTTCGAAATCATTCGTAGTCCTGGGTGAAACCCGAAGAGTTACTGGCCAAAAGATCCTTATGACTCGTGCCCTAAGCCTTAATCGGGTCAGAGTCATCGTAGATCCCTTATTACATGGACTTCGGGTGAGGCCGATTCTCGCATTGCACTCCATACAAACACAAAAAAGAGTCATGGGTGGAATAAGAGTGGGTCCTGATCATTTAGGGTCGATTAGTGTCCTAAGAGTAGTAAAAGAGAGTTTGCCGTGTGGGGAGTGAAGTTCGACAGCTTATCAAGTTGAGAACTCCACTAAACAAACACTTAGGTTTTCGGGGTGGAAGTCTCTGGTTGATTCAAGCAAAGAAGAATGAGGCTCTTTTGATACCAATTTTGTATGGCATTCATTCTTCTCGAGATAGTTATCTGCAAGGCTTTGATGATTTACTGTGGTTAAAGTATTACTTATTCATAACCTTTTTGAAATATATTTTTGTGAACATAATTTTGATTTTGTTTAGTATGCTCTCTCGTTTTTCTTTCTTCCTTGCCAAGGGACTAGCAAATGTAGGTTGCGTGATTAGTGCTCAAAAAAGTGCTATTTTGAACCCTATTTATTATAGGTTTTGAGTGCTTTTTGTGTACTAATCATTCTAATTAACCCGATTTGCACATTAAGGTCCCTATTATTCTACTGATCGCATTTTGTGGCTAATTTTGTAGTTTTTGTGAGCTAATCAGGCCAAAATTATCGAGTCAATTCAAACACGAAGAATTCGAGTCAGACTCAACATTTTAGATCAGAGACGAGAAGAAAAGAAGGGCAGAAAATGCAGAAAATTTGGAGCTGCAAGAAATTCCTATGCAAGACTGCTCATGCCTCCCACACTATTAACTCACAAGAGATCGCTCATCCCGTCGCCTGCTCTTGTTACTGTGTCCCGCTTTGCATTTTTTTGGTTTCTTCCCATTCTATCCCTTGTAATAGCTTTTAGTTTTTGGTTTTTTTGTAACTTCCCTTCCTCTGAGCACTATATAAGCTCAGTTAAGCTCCTGTAAAATCAACTCTCAATCAATCAATAAAGTGGCTGGAAGCCGCCTTCCCGCCATTCTCCTTCTCTGGGCTCACTTTCATTTTCTTCCATTTTTACGTCGAACAATCCTTGATGATTCATTACAACCAGGCGGCATGTTCGGTTGAACTAAGCCACACTCGATTCTCTGGTCCGACCTTTAGGATCCGAACCGAGTTGGGGGTGCGAGACTATAAACTGGGACTCTTTACCTGCTTTATCAGATGTTGGCATATCCAAGTCTTATAATTATATCAACATATCATATACAGAAGTCCAAAATAAAACTACCACCGTAGTGGTGTTTATAGTGTCACATACATACAGTTCTGAGTCTCATTTACATATACAAAACTATACATTACATGTACATGATCAGAGCGCGAACCCACAAAGGATGAACCTCATTGCAGGGCCGCCTGCCAGAATGTGGAAGATCACCTGCCTCCTTCTTCGTGATCTACACGATTGAAACCCATGCTGTTTTTACGCTTAGCCGAAACATATGTAGTATGCACATATGGCATGATTTATATCTAGCATATAACAATAACGGATATCGACTTCCATATTCAAGATAATGGACGAGCATAAGTACCATGCTCATAATGTGCTTATGCTTATTCGGATCTCCCGTAGGAGTTACAGAGCTTATTCTTATTCAGAAATACCCGTAGGTATTATAGATTAGAACGATACACATTTGTTTACTCTTATTCATCATTCATGTTATTTTCATATAACTATGGGAATACCTATAATCTCAAGACTAATAAATGAGTAAGACACAAAGACAATAAGTATCTCAAGATGTGTTACAAGCATCGGCGTCGTGAGTTAATAAAAAGAAGGAGTGCCAAGACTCAACAGAGGCCGTAGCTACCAATCAGGAGTATACATCACAGAGTGTCGTGAGCACTAATCGAGCACTGGCATCAACAAGAGTGTCGTGAAACACTAATCAGAGTACCGGGTACTAAACAGAGCAGTCGGGAGATCAACAAAAAGGTGACGTGTCACTTCCACGTCGTGACAGAAGTGTCATGTCATTTAATACCTAGTTTTATGCATTCCTACAATTATATGTATTCAGAAACTTCCTATCTTATCATTGGGGCATGAACTTTGCCCCCCCCCCATCGACCTGCCACTGAAGCATGAGGTACTCCGTGACATTTTCTCACTTTAATTTCACTGCTTTCTATACTTCAGGCGACTCAGCTTAAATACACAAAAATAGCAAAAACAAGGGGTCAGTAGGAACCATCTAAGACCAATACGATCTGGGCTGAGGGCTGCATTCCAGATCGCTTTTGTTACTGCTCACTTGGTATTCTGCACGCCCAAAGGTACTACATTCTGCTTCCGACCCGTCTTTAATGGCGACCTACCACATTTTTCATGCACTTTCCTTCCATACTTCTCTTCTATTCCATTCTTCATAAAAAAAATAACATGAAATCCCTTAAAACAACTCCATAACCACTTTTAATTAGCCAAAGAATCCAAGGATTCATACCAAAGTTCCCTAAACTTTACAAAACCTTGGAATTGTGAAGGATTCCATATCTAATTATCAACTAGGATTTCAACCAATCTCCTTTAAACTAGAGAGTTAGGATGTATTCCTAACAAAACCCTAGAAAAGGGAACCAAATTAATCTCCAAAGAAAACCCTAGCAATCCATACCCAAGTAGTTTATGTACAAAAATCATACAATTTCATACTCAAACTCCAAAGATCCATACAAAAGTCATGTATCCATACCTTGGCTTGATCTCTCTCTATCTTCCTCTTCTTCTCCTCCCTTCCCGTAGTCTTGTTCTGGAGACCAAAATAACTCATTTTCGTCTCCCTCTTCTATTTATAATTAAACGCCTCTATTTCGCTAGTCCTCCTCCAACTGCCCATCAGTATTCCAATTCCCCTTTATTTTATTTCGTCCCATCTAAGTTAATCCATATCAGATGTTCTGATAAATTACACTTTTGTTCTGAATCTTGTACAATGTCCTGTGTTTCTAAGTTTCATGTTTCACATTTAAATTTACTAAAAATTCATCTTATGGCTCACTAAATACCTAAACATGTTGAAAACAACTAGGTATATTTGGTAAAAATATAAAACCTCCCCATCCTTGAAGTGGGAAGGCCATCAGCCAATTTTGAGGTAAACCAATTGTTCTCTTGCTTTTCATGTGAGCATTTATGGTTGTTTACATTCCTGCCACACAGTTTAAATCTTCAAACTCGGCCCTCACTAACATGTATTCGGGCAAGCTTTTTTTGGCGCATGTGAGATACTTATCAACAGATCCTCTCAAGTATCCAATTTAGTCGTTTCTATTAGCTAATGCAGGTGAGTTTTCAGATGTGAGCTCACCGCCAAGGACATTTATGCCCATTAAATGCCTCGCTTTTAAAAGAAGAAAATTTTGTGGCTTAGGTTTTTAAAGCTAAATGAAGATCCTGCCGAAATGACTATAGTCATCCTCCCCAACGCGAGGAAAAATACCTGAGGACACGCTGGCTGCCCTTAAAACTTAACCCAAATGGGCCCGTGACTTCAAGGAGTTCTTTTTCTTATTTTCCTTCATTTTAATTTCAATCAACATAACTAACACCTTGTTTTTACAAAACCCGAAAATCCAAATCAACTCTCACTAAGAATGCCAGTAAAGGAAACATCCCCGAATTCGAATCTGTGAGCCACTATACGTAGTAGTTTTGCTATGACAAAGTAGGATTTCCAGATATAAATTTCATGATTCCGATACACCTATCGTGGCACTAATCACGCAGATAAATGTGATAGTGGTAGGCTCAATTCTCCAGTCCCAACCATTGTAAACCCTAGTCAGTGTCAGGGTCACACTCAGCTCCTAAGTCTAGTAATGCCTTTTCCACACAACAAATTCCTCCACATTCACCAAATAAGAAGCACACTACGGGTCTACATTTCACCGTAGTTTTGCACTGATTAAGGCACTCACCAGACCGTGGCCAAGAAAGCCTTTTGTCGATATCTCAACCCCTCTTTCACCGTGCACAAGCCTTAAAAACTGCATATGTCAGACTTCTTAATCATGTCTAAAAGAGGAATGTTGACTTTCACTTCGCCTTCAATACTTCAAGAATCAGCCAAGCTGCCTCTCACCTCTTTTTCTCTGCTTAAGAAATGGAGGAGTACTGCCTTCTTCATCATATCTTCTTTAATCACAATTTTTCTGCCTCTTCTTTATCTTCTTAACGCAATCTTTCCTGGCTCCACTTTATCTTCTTTAGTCGTGACTGCTTACTTAGGCAATGGTCGCCAACCTTTACTTCACTTCGCAGCAGATAACCGCTTTCACTTCATCCATATTAGAGTGGGTTCACCAGTGGTTATTTCCATGAACCCTGTGGTTGGCGCAGTCCAGTGGAAGGAAATTCGCCATTTTCCTACACTCGCTACCGTCAAGCTACCGAAATTGAATACTACAGGTTGTCAAATTTTTTAGAAATTTAGCTCTGGAACCCATCTAATCTCTTATTCAAGGTGCTCTCCATAGTGTCAACTCTTTGATTTAACTGCACATTCACGCTTTCGCCTTCATTAAAGCCACCCACCACTCCGTCTCAAATTTGGGGATTTACTTATCTTAACTGAGAAGCAGTGTCAGGCTGGCCGAGAGGCTGCTTATTATCATGGGAGGAGCATTTTGCGGGTGCATACTGGGGATCTGCCAGGAGAGGTCAGTGATTCTCCGGGCCAGGTTGTAGGTGTTTCCATATGGTGCATTGGTCGGGTGGTTGAATTGACCAATAACATTACTTGTTCCACTAACATCTCCCTCATCAAGTTGGAATAGTCGACATCTCCGGTGCCCAGTGATCGACTGCATGAAACATGGCTTGGCTAACAATAGTCACATTCACCAAGCCAGATCTCTTGTTGTTTCTCAATTCTAGTTCTTCCAACCTTCTAGCTAAGGTTGAAAGTTTAGCCTTCGTGTCCAAGTCCTCTAAAAGGGAATACATGCCACCCCGTGTGCTGGGTTGAGGTTTCATTCTTTCCATCTCCCTTGGGTTAGTCTCATCCCAACCCTTTGAAGCTTTAGCTACATACCCCAGGAAATCCAAAGCCTCCTCTGGATTTTTGCTTAAGAAATCTCCTCAACACATAGTCGCAATTGCTTCATGGCAAGAGAAATATCATCATAAAAATAGGCCACTCAAAGAAAATATGTTGTGTAAAACCAAGGGTGAGGATAGCATCGAGTGCTTCCATATATCTTCCTTACTTGGCTAGAATTTTCTGCCAATGAGAATGTGAAAATCCGCTCTTAAATGCTGTCCATGAGCTTTGAGCAAGAATTTCTTCAAAATTTAGCGATGCATCTCGCCAGCCGACGGGTCCTCGCCTCGTGGAGTTGAGAGCCAAATCTTACTTTATCCTTCAATGTGAGCAAAAAGCTTTGTCTCATTCACCACAATATCTGATCCTCCGAAGGTGTTGCAAACCTCCTCAAATTCCCTGATACTTGTATACTCTCCATTCCATGAAAAGTGGGAAGGAGTGGCACAAGGTAAGGCCTAACAACCATTTCCTCCGTTTGAGGTACAATACGTGAGGGTGCACTCACCGCGAGGGTGTATGTGGTCCTCATGGACCTCGAACACTGAGGTTCCTGCCCACCTCGCCGATCAAAGTCGTCATTGCGGGGGTTCGACAATCGTAATTATTCACTATCAAATATGTTTCTTGTGGGATACTGATTTTAACCAATTTGCCTTTTGAATTCCTAAACCACTAGAACATATACTCCTACATGAAAATAGGACAACACAAAAAAGAAACAAAGAAAATTCTACCAACAAGGGTTAGCGTTGGCTAAAAAAAAAAAAGACAGTGAAATGGAATTAATCAACCTAGAAGTAATTGCAAAAACAAATGAAAAGAGAAAAGAAATTCACTAGCACTTGTGATGAGGATCACAAGTGTTCAGTATTGACTGGCATTTACACTAATGCACCATCCTCGACAATGATGCCATTTGATTCGCCCTGCTTCGTGTAGCCCATGTGTGGTATTCAAAATCAATAAGAGCTATAATCTTAACACTCAGACTAGCGTAGTAGCTACTTAGTACAAAGTGGGGGATTCTGATCGTCCACATTGAATGTGTTTTCTTCTGTGAAACTGCTAATGTCGGTTACACTCGTGATTATAATTTGGATATTAGGATTGTTATAAAAGAGTGGGATTTAGAAGAAATCATGATCAAAATGGAGGTAAAATATGGTGCAAATTCCTTGAAGTGTTAGGTCACCAGACTCGGGCTTCCTAAAACCAGGATTCTGGAGTTTTTTCTCAGATCGTGATGTTGGGACATATAGTTACTCTCCCTAATCGGATTTTGGTTTAGCTATAAACTTGACCTCAATAACTATCCTTGAAAATGGCATTCATCACATTAATAATGATCTTAGTCAGTAAAAAACTATCTCCTTGAGTCACCTTCCAATGGCTCATAAATGATAACTAATCAACATCACATGATCTAACAATAAGCATCCATTGAGCCGTAAAAGCTTACCATATACTAACCATTCAAGGTTAATTGAAGGGATCAAAACCTAAAGTTGAAGGAGAGAACACCAATGGAAGAGAATACCTACGTTGAAAACATGAGAGCCCCCACTTCAGTCTTTACCACGCTTCCTACTTCAAGGAATGAGGGAGTTTAGCTACCCATCCCCAGTCACATCCCGCAGGTGTTTGCAGCTTTACAGGCTGATGAAAACGAGCTTGTTCGATAAGCTTTCCAAAGCCATACCTGAAGACGCATCCACAAAGTGTTGTTTTAGGGAATATATACCACCGAAACCTTACAAATTACCAAACTAAACAAAAGCAATAAACTGTTATAGGGACAAAATGGGAAGAAAACAACAACCGAGGAACAAAAGTCAACAAGAATTCGCTCGTAGCCCTACGAAATTTCACAGGGGCTGCAAAATTTCGCAGGGGTTGCAAAATTGCGACATTTCGAAATTTGCAAGTGGGTTTGTTTCTTCGTGATAGTCATTTTGTCTTTTCCGCAGTTTCAGTTCCAAATGATGTTCATGCTCGAGTCAGACCTAACTACAATATTTATAGCTTGTGAAAACTACAAAAACTGCTATAAAATTGATCAGAAGCATTGCTAGGTCATCAACGTGCCAACTAAAGACTTTGGCTGACACACGCAAAAGTGCTCAGCCGAACTTTTAAGAGTATGAAACAACACTATTTGGGTAGTAATCAGTAAGTTGCACCTGCATTTTTGAGACCAAAAGGCATGACTAGCCATTCAAATGTCCCTATGGAGCTAGGACATGTAAAGGCGATCTTACGTATATCTGCTACTGCTATTAAAATTTGATTGTAACTAGAGAAACCATCCATAAAGGACAATAATTCATTATTAGCAATAGAATCAACTAACATGTTTGTAATAGGCATCACATACATGTCCTGAGATACAGCCATGCGAAATCTTCTAAAATCCAATAATATTACTTTGAAGTTTTCTGATTTTTCTTCTACTCACAAGAACAATATTTTGGCGCAACTATTGGAACATACCTTGTAGGCCCCAGAATTTAGCCTTCAAGAGTTTCTCAATTTCTCCCTACTCTTCAACTTCTTACTCTCCTTAGACATTCCTCTCTAGGTGTCTACTGAAATGACTCCTTTGCACCAGTTCGATAGGTGCTTAGCTCAAATTCATCTATTTTTAAGCCCAATTCATGTGTATTTTACGCTTAAAAGTTCAATTAATGTGAAATCAAGTGAATATTTACCTAGATTTATGTTATCCAAGAATTTAAAACAAAGAATAAGAATGTTAGAAAGAAGCATAACCAAAGACTGGGGTAAGATAAGAGCAATGTCCTCGATTATTCAAGAATGTCATGACATCTGATTTCCACGTCTCACTGGCCAAGTGGAAGATAGAAAACACCAATGTCTCAACATCTGTCAGGCTGATATATCGCCATGACTGCAAAACTTCAAGTCAATGTCGTGCATTGTCGCGACATCAGATCAAAGCTTTAGGAGTAAAGCAACATCAACATTCAATGTCATGACATCACAACAGCAAAGTAGCGACATCAAAAATGGCTTAAACATTGAGATCAACATTCAAATGTCACTGATACTACAAAACTCTGGCGTCGTTTCCATATTAAATAAAAAGCATCCAAGGTTGAAACTAATGCACTATCACGCACATCGCCATAACATCAACTCAATGTTGCAACATCGGGTGATCAATGTCACGACATCATGTGGAGAGTGTCATGACATTTACTTCAATGTCATGACATTAGATTTCCAAAGTCGCAACATCGGGTAAAGTGGGTAGAATAAAGAAGTACCAATGTCGCGACATCGCCACGACATCGTCGCGACATCAAAACACAAACTCCGTGAGTCGGGCGAATATTAGACAAATTAATGTCGCTGACATCACAACTCAATGTCATCATCGAAAAGGCATAATCACGTCAGATCAAACATTTAATGCTCGGACATCGGATTGTAAGAAGACTAACATCAACTCAATGTCGCGACATAAGGTTAGCGATTTTGTGACATCGACCGAAGGAAAATAAAAGAAGATCTAGCAATGTCGCGACATTAGACGGCAATATCGCGACATCGCATCGTTAATGCTGTCAAACATCGTGAGTTCAAAGAATATTTATGTCGTCGCAACACCATATTTGATCCACGACATAGTAGCTTCAATGTCGAGACATTGATAAGACATTGACTGGTCACTAAAAAACAGAATCACAGCAAGAGATTTTCTACTGTTGCAAATCACCGTAATTGAGCTATGATATAGAAGTTTCAATGTCACAACAATGTACAATACACGCTTTTTGAAGACATCAACACTTTTCAGGGATGAATCTTTTAGGCTGCCGTGTTACCTTCACCTCGCTTGGTGGCCCAAAGAGGCACAGCCTATAAATAAACCCCTTAGAAGAGTACGAGAGCTTTTCACCGCTTCATCCGGGGCTTTTGTGCTTTTTGAAGAAGAACTCCGAAATTCGTTGTATAAAAATTTTTTTCTTTATATTCTTTGCATCTAGCTTATATGATTTATTTTTCTTTCTTTTATCATTGTGAGTAATATTCGAGCTGAATTGATCAGAAATCTAAGCCATTTATGTATGAACTTTAATGAAGTCTGGAAATTTTTATGGAATTTGTTTCATTTAAGTTTTGATTGTACTTAATGAATATTGATCAACTAATACGATCGATGATCAAGCATGGAGTGACCTCAAGTTCCTTTAGGAAGAGTTTGTTGTTTGATTATTTGCTTAGTATTTTAATGCTATTTAGGAACAAAGCTAGAATGATTTAATCGGTAGCTGCTCTTTATACTAAGATGCCCAATAACGCTGCTCTGTCCAAAGAGTCAGTCCCACAATCATTTAGATCCTTTATGAAAGTGATTATTTAACATCCAGAGCAAAACAACACTGATATGATAGAACAAGAAGGTTCTCTAAACTGAAGAATCAAAGATCACTGATATCAATGTAAGAACAATTCCATCACAAGTCTTCCCAGTATACAGAGTGTTCTATGGCAGATCCGGCCATTGATCCAGTTGTTTAATCTTTAGAGAACACTGACTGGAAAGAAGATCTCATAACCCAAAGAAGCAGATTTAATCTCATGAGATAGAATGCTTTAAAGTGAACAGACCCGAGTGCTCACCCAGCCGGCAGCTCTTCGCACATCCTCACCCTCGGTAAGTCATACTCTTGAAATGGGACAAGTCACAGCTTTCATCCAGAAATGAAAAACACTATACAGAAACAGATTCATAATGCAGAGCACTTAGAATCTGAATTAATCATGAGAGAAATATGTACTCATTAGAGAGCAGAAATGCAATTCTGTAGAGCATCTGTATGTTCCAAGAGACTATTTTCTGTTTGCAATCTAAAAACATGTCCAGTTAAACTATATCTTCCAAAGAGTCTTTAGTAATGATAAATCACCTGAGGCTGTCCCATGTTGAACCAAAAGAACTCAACCATATTTTATGTAATTTCTTTACTTTCTATCCAACTTATTCAAAGGAATCCATCTTTTAAAAGCTGTATAGTTCACATGAAGACTTTCTATAGTAGCGATCTTGTATCTGGCACCTAACCGTGGAAAAACACATCAATTTGTTATAAACCCACTTGTCATCTCGTTGATTTACACCAGTCCAATTTAATTAACATTATAAACTGAAGGAAATGCTCTATGCATACACAATAACTGGTCCCAAAGCCTTTCCCAGATAGATCCTGGGATTGTTCACATGGGCCTTGAAGTACATATTGAAAAATCGTCAGAACACCCTTTCTTTAACTTAGTCGCTTTCCGTACAATCACATCATTATCGTAAAACATCACTTTGAGAGCCGAAGAAAATTTTGGTTGATCAATTTCTTTTTCGTTAAGTTTTTAGACCACTGTTGTAGAGATCGATTACGCCTTTGGTACCGTGGTCGTAAAATTCGTTCATCACCTTTTTTCACCTTAACAATGGAAGGCGATGTTCCACAAGACCTCTATCCAATCCTAGCATTTCGTCATAATTCTAAGCAAAGTACCTTGAAGTCCTACAACAAATGATATGATATGTTCCTTCCAAGTTATGGATAAGAGAAACTGAGTGTAAGGTAATCATTGGCTCTTCCATAGTGCCGATGTTGACTTCTTCCATAAGATCATGTACTTAAGGCTTATTATCTTTTATTTTAGAGGACCTCGCCTCCCAAATCTTTCAATCAATTTCTTTCCTTCTTCTTTTATTTCACATAAATCATTTTAACCTTCAATAAATGTCTTTGAACGTTTTTCTCAATTTCATAATTTACACATTTTCATTTTTTTAATGCACTGTGAAAGTAAACCATCGTATTCTTTTCAAAAGAAATACTTGAATTACTTCACTCTCAATGACCAAACTCCTTTATTGACCAAAAAGGCATGATACAATGCCCAATATGGAGATGTCACCAATATCTTTACTCCGTGTACATTTCCCTTAGAGTCCTATTCCTTTGCTTGCCTTTGAATTTTATTGGACCAAACTCTTAGTCATAGTACATGGCCTCCACAGAATTTGAGGTTGCAATGAAAGGTTGTTTGTTCACCCATACTACTTGTTTTACTACTTTTCCAAAATAGTAAAAATTATGAAGGGACTCGATTGTATAAAAGTAGTTACTTTCCGTAGCGCACTGTCACAATAAGAAATATAGTGACCATAAGTCCATATATTGATCCCATAAGGAAGTGTGGGGCGGAGAGGATTATGGCACCTCGCATCAAGTCGCTCTACTATTTAAGAAACTTGATGGTCAAAGTAACAAGGGGTTTCCTGCAAACGAAACTAAAACAAAACAAAACAAAATAAAACTGCAAAGATAAAATGTCCACTTCATTGCCATGACTAGAGTAATATCTGCAATATAACTCAGAAATATTCTGTGGTTGATTGTCTCATCGATGCATTCTATGGTTTATATTCATTAAGCGCTGATTAAGTAACGTATACTGTGGTATGACCATGAATTGATATAGAGTTTACACTTTCAGGTATCCCCTGTCTTCACACCAACCTCTATCTCTTTGGTCATCGCAAACATTAACTATGGTACTTTTATAAGGAAATGCTTTCCTTGGGAATCCTATTGGTCACCTCAAGGCCTATATGATAGGACTACCCGAACTATGCTCGGATCGATCACCTCTCGGTCCATACAATCCTCACATAATGCTTAGATGATGCTACTCCTAATGAAAATCCGATTTTAGTACTAGCATTCTTATTCCTAGACTTTTATAGTGGATTAGCTAATTTAGTATGTCACTGAACAATTCATACCTTAAGAGACCCGAGACCGTATTTGGGTATAATCCACATCACCATGGATGCTCTGTATAGATCAAGACCCAACTCTCGCATGGATTAATTAGTTAAAACCATAATAATCCTAAGAACTACACCAACTTAATATCCACGCATGAATTCACAAACCATTTTGAAATATATATAAATCAAACATCAATTTAACAATCAACCCTAGAGGAAAGTTTAGCTTACTCATGATAACCCACAAATCTATCAAAACGAAAAGTTCATTAATTGTTTATCTTTTGCTTGGAATTAATTAGGGATATGTTAAGAATGTTACTCAAAAGGATGTTTTATTATGCTTTCCCGAAGCTTGATGCTGTGAATCCTCCTTGCAAATTTATCTATGATATGGAAAAGCCTGGTTATAAATGTTGAAAACCAGGGGTGGAAGGTAAGTGGCTTTTTACTTATTAGAAAAGTTTATATTAGTATTATTAATCGTCACCAGTTATCACAGCATAAGGGAAGATGAGAATCTTAAGTGTGTAGTATCCGTGGAGCCTTTGTCTCAGTTGAATTGAAGTCACCTCAAGACATCAAGTGCAACTAGTGATGGAAATCTAGAGCAAAATGATTTTAGTAGCATCCTTGTTGAGATATTATTTCTGGCACGATTAAAGAGGGTTGAGTCATTTGGTTTATTTATAAACCATCACAGGAAACAAACATTAAGTGAATTATTAAGTTCTCAGCAAATTAGTACAGAATAATCCTTACCATTAGTTTGATGTTGGAAGCAACATTTATAAATGAATTTCGTGATATCTTAGAAGGTTTTAGTTGCATGTGATAATTTATTGAAACTCAATGCTCAGATAATATCTTAATGTTCTTCCCAGGTTGGGCTGTGCTACAAGTCAGAGCTTCTGTATGATCTTTATTACCAACATTGAGGCTAAATATAAAGTGGGGGATAGAGTTACAAAGAAAGATCTTTAAAGGTAAAATATTTTCTGTAAAATGTTTGCTCACGGCTTCACGCTTAAAGATTAGTGCATTCTGTTTCATCATTTCTAATTTTTTCAATTACCGGGACAGGTTGATGAGGAAAGGCACCGAATTTCTCTTGGAATGAAGAATTCGTATATTAAAGAACCCACCCAAGAAAATGGTTTTGATGATGGCACTCAATTGTCAACCTTCCTGGAAAACAACTCTCATGAGATCCAGAATTTGGATATCGAATATGAAGATGAAGAGTACCCAGTTCTTTCACAAGCAGAGTTCAGCTTCAATTTTCTACTGGAGGTTGATTTTGATGATAGATCACCCCGTTTAGATGATATACAGTTGGTCAAAATCAAATTCTTAATAAAGAAAGTGTTACTTGAATGGATTAGAGAAAACAAGTGGTGGTGGCCAAGAAAAAGCAAAGAAAAAAGGGACTTGATCTCCATTTGTTTGACAACCTTCATGGGTTTCATGATTTTATTTGTACTACCCTTCACTGTCCTCCACAGGAGCAAGAACAGGGGCTGTTGAGGAACGGCTAATGCAGAATGATGCACCCAGAACTGTTGATGTTCGAAAAGTTTGGTTAGAAGTTCCCTAATACAGCCATAGATAAAATACATGGCTTTGATGTTGTCTTGGCTGATATTGAGGTATAGTCGTTCGATGGGCTGAAAGGCATTGGTTTCTCTGTATTCTTTGATTAGTTGAAAGTGGAATTTTCAAAAGATTTCAACCTAATGTAATAAACTGTTACTTGCGGGCTTTATGAATATTTGACTATTTTGGTTGTTGTGCAGTAACTCATAGTAAGATCTGAAACAAAATTATGGATAAAAAACTATAATAAAAACTCCAGATTCGTATGTGGGCTTATGCATGTTTTTGTATTCTCTTTCCGAGGACAATGGTTTAATACCCAATTTTTATTTTATAACAAGGTTCTATCTAAGAATAAGAAAACTGAATAGTTGTTCAAACTTGAAACTGAAATCGTTTTTAAGATATTTTTATTCCTGAGAAAGAGTTATTGCTCCAAATTTTAGTCTGTATCCCATTAGCTTTATTCATTAATGTTGAGTTCTTTTCAGTTGTTCTATCTGTTCATTTTTAGTGGGTAATTATTTTCTCAACCTTGAGAAAAGTGAACTGAAATTATAACAGTTGACACTGATAATTATGGTTCTATGTATTTCACTTGTTGATGTCTCATGCATTTGAGAACAATAAACATCAGGGAAGAGTCTGAGAAGTTGAATATTTGGACGGCGTATTTTAATTTGGAAAATGAATACGGGAACCCTCGAGAGGTATGGTAAAAGTAGAACCTTCTTTTGTGTGATTCTCACTGTAATTACATTGTCACTCTCTCTCTCTCTCTCTCTCTCTCTCTCTCTTCAGGAAGCTGTTATGAAGATATTTCAAAGAGCATTGCAGTATTGCGATCCTAAAAGGCATCTTGGCACTCCTTAGGCATGTAAAGAGGTGAATTTGCAAACATAGCAGTTAGCAGATGGAACTTCTTTGGAGAAATGACCAAAAGTTCGAAGCATTCATGCAAAGTACGTTATTTTTCTAAATTTTTTCTTATCTCAGTTAGTTGTCACTGTTCCTGAGTTCTCATGTTTTTATTTAATTTTGAGTTTGGTTAAGAAGGATACAGTTATTTTAGCTACCACTCAGGATGGAGTTCAGTCAAGAGAGAATCGAGCTCTTTATGTCTTCCTGCCATAAAACATATTAAATTATTATGACAGACAGCTATCCTTGAATTCAAATCTGGGGTCTCGATAGAGGATTGTCCATGTTGAAGGATGCTAGTGGAGTACCCAAAGAGAACAGATCTTGAGTGTCTACCTTGATCAGGTAAAATCGCTTGGCTATTAGAATTTCCAGTCCATTCTCATTTTTTTGCTGTAAATAAAGCCTACAATCCTCTTTCTCTTATCTTAACAGGAGATTTCGACTTGAGATGTCGACATTATTCGTAATTCATTTGAAAGGGCAATCAACCTGAGTCTTGAACCCAGAAAAATGAAGGTATGTTGTTACATGTGCTTTCTCCTTTATTTATTTGTTACATGTTCATTTGATTTCTGGGCATGCAGTTCTTATTCAAGAAGTACCTTGAGTATGAGAAGTCCCAGGGTGATGAGGAACGAATTGAATCTGTAAAGAGGAAGGCACTGGAGTATGCCAACAGCACACTTGCTTAATACTCTCTGATCATCAGTCTTCTTCTCTCCCATTTCCGCTGTTGCTGGATTAATGTTCACCTGTCCCCTCTAGGTCTTTTGTTTATTTTCCTTTTTGAATATATATATATATATATATATATATATATATATATATATATATATTATTTTTAGTGGTGAGAACTAGAACTAGATGTAGAATGGTTGGATGTTTATTATCAGTTGTACATGTAACTTCATTTTAAGAAAATTTACTTAGGGTAGTAGGTCTTTCTTTTGTGTTTTTCTAACAAGTTTATATAAATCTATTTGTTATAATTCTTCTTCAATTGGAATAAATGTTTGCGCTGGGCTGTCTCTATTTTTGAAACTGCTGCAATGGTAATGTGTATTTATTATCTGAATTTAGTATTTTATGAGTTTTTCGTGTTTTTATTGTCGTCTTTGTTTTTTTAGAATAAAATCAATTTTTAAAAACTGTATCCATATATACATATTTGTGGCATTAACTTATGAAATTTTCGATTTAGGGACCAAGTCTCTTTATCACAAAAATAACCCAGGTAGCGAGCTTCTCTAATGGCGGTGGCAAACCCTTTCCATTCCAATCAACGCTTTTCTTTGACAGGTTTAAATGAAAATAGATAAAGATAAAAAAGAGTCCAAGAACAGGATCAAAGGATATCATTTTTCTAATTTTAAGACTTATGGGGAGTTGGATATCAAAGTAATTCACTAGTTTTTAAAAATAGTTAATTATACATAAAGACATTGTTTTAAAATATTTATCAAACTAATTTTTTTGCTTTTTAAAACTGTATTTTGAAAATTAACTTTAAAATCGAATTTATTAATTAAGGTTTTAAAAATTAACCTTAAAATTGTAGTTGATAAATACAGTTTTAAATTTACTTTAAAATTGGAGTCGGTGTAGCTTTTAAAACCATAGTTGATGATAAATACGATTTTAAAAAGTGAAAAGACTATTTTGAAAAGAAGCTCTTATGTGTATTATTTTTTGAAGAATGAAATTATTTTGACTTTTAAAAAGTTTAAAGTCCCCATTTTGGGACTTTGAAACTTTTAGACACAGTGGTTTGGACCTGGTACTTTTTGAACTTTTAATAAATAAATAAACGGATGGGGATGGAGGTAATTTTGACAGAATAGAATAGAGAAAATAAATATGCATGAGCATGTCCCTTGCCCTAGAGGCTTGGCTCTCAAGTGGTAGTAAAGGGATGGGACGAGGTTAGGAGAGTGTTTGTAAAAACAGAATAGTACAATGTGATATTCAAAGTAAACAGATGTCAAAAAAAAAAAAAAATGCATGTGCATGGATACATACAGCAGGTAAGAAACATCTAAGTTTGTTCAGACCTCGGAGAGGCACCCAGGAGGATAAGATGTTCAAAGAGATCCGGTCTCTCAGTTGCAGCTATGCATCCAATCATGGCTGACATGGAATGACCCAGATAGATAGTCCGCTTCACATTGAGCTGATCAAGGAGGGTTACCAAATCTTGGGCATAGGAATCGAAACTTGAGTACCTTTTTGGGTCGTAAAGGTTGGGATTTACAAAGATTAGATCAAAAACCACTACCTTGAAGCAGCATGCTAGGTAAGGGATGAGGTAGTGCCAAACGGTCTGGTCTAACCCAAACCCATGAGAGAGAACTAAGGTTCTGGTGCCATTTCCATGAACAGTTGCATTTAGAGCTTCGATCGATGATACCTCCTCCTCCACTCTCACTCAGCATATCCATGTTTCTGCCAACCAATAGAAAAATGGGAGCAAATGATCGATGAGGAACTAAAGACTTAATGTAGAATTTAGATATGTTCAACTTCAATGCCTTGGTTTACAGCTTATATAGACAAATTAAGAACAACCATTTTTTATTATATTTGATTAGTTTAGTGTTCATGTACCATGCATGATTCTATGTCTACAACCATTAATGTATAAAGGTTGACGCATTAATTGCAGAAAGCTGTGTAAAGAAGTATTAATGGTTATCTCTTCTTCTGTCATTGTCAAAAATTGCCCTAAAAAGTTTTTCCAACTACCAAGGAAAAGGCTGTTCAAAGTAATTGCTAGGAGAAGACAGTTTCATCTTCGAATCTCAAAGCTGAAGCACTAACTTCATTTTAATTGATCAATTTATTTGAATGTTCTATAAAATATATAAAACAAAACCAAATATAAACAAAATTCAATAGAAACATTTATATATTTGAACTATCAAAAGAGATTGGGTCAGTTGTAGTGAAGTGAAAAGTAGATAAACCTGGTAACATATTAAAGAGGGAATCAATCTTTATTCCTAACCAAGGATGAAAATATCGGTTTCAACGGATATATCGGTACTTGGATTTTACGGATATATCGGAGATATATCGATGAATATTTTTATATGAATATCGATATATCGAAAATTAAATTGGTTTGATCAACCCATAACCGTTGTATCAAGTCAGGATTTCAAATCTGACCATTTAAATATATCTATGATATATCCCGATATTTTACCAAAAAATTAAATTAACACACTGGAATGCGCTACGCACTCCACATTTTCTACGATATCGGGTTCAAAAACCCATATATCGACTATATATCTACTATCACCGATATCAGATTTAACATCACCGATATAAGATATATCGGATATTTTCATCCCTAATCCTAATACCAACCGCCAAGGATGAGATTTTTCTGTGACCCCCGCATGCATCTGCTAACATTATGGGAACCCTACAGTACTATAAATGCATCCCAACAAACTTGTCGACCAAGAGTTTAATGGTACTGTAAGCTTTTTGAATTTAATGAGGAGGTCAGTTGGGGAGTGCCTTTCTCTCCTGAACTATCGTAATTAATGTTTGGCTACGTGAAAAGTCTTAGACAGGTTTGCATTCATTGCTAGGTGGTTCCAAAAGCAAATATCTCCAGTTTTGGATCGTAATACTTTTTTTTTTTTTGAAAAATATTATAAAAATAATTTTGATTTCCAAATTGTTATTCATTTGATCACATAGGCGACAAGTAAGATAATGCCGTCAGCTCTTTATTAATTTTTTTTCACCATTGTCGCTGCTCAGATAATGGCCATTTATTTTACATGCTTAATTCGCTTGTCCCCAATAACTGATAATTTAACATATATTTATTTTAAATTATATTGTCATTTTATTTTATATTATTCTTTTTAAAATAACAATAATTCTTTTAAAAAAAGATTAATACAATAAATATGAAAAACAATTTAAAGCAAATAATATAAAATAAAAAGAAAATATAATTTAAAATACTTATATTTTAAATCAGCCTGGTTGAATCATCGGATTTTTTTAGATGAAGGTCGATTATTTAATATCAAATAACAGCACTTAGTATTAATACAAATATGAAAACAATTTGAAAAGGTGTATTGTAATGTTAATATATTTGTAACAATATTTTTTTATTATCAAATATCAAAATTATTTAATCCGAGATAAACTATTTTTTTTAAATGGATAATTTTGAAATTAGGTTTATCTCTTGACAAAATAAATTTTGATATTTGATACTAATTATTAAAAAAAATATTTATTTTAAATTATATTGTCATTTTATTTATATTATTCTTTCTTAATTTTTTTTTTCATATTTATCTTATTAATATTTAAAATTAAATTATATTATTTGATATTAAAATAATCGACCTTCATGCAAAAATCCATTGTTTTTACTGCAACAATCGATTTTGTTAGTGTTGCGCCATTCCAAAGTTCCATATATTTGGTCACATAAATTAGCTACTCATGCCTATACGTAAATTAATTTTTTCATTTTGTGAGAAAAAAACAAGTAATGATAATTGTGTTGTCTATAAACATCTTTGTTAACTTAAAATATGTTAAAATAATGAAACTAATTTTCTTGCTGCATAACATCCTGTGACGCCTCCAACCCGGCACCCGATGTGGTGTCGAGCGGGGGTGTCACGCTTCGTGACTGGGACTCTTTAACCTTTTCTTTCTTAGAGTTGACACCTGCATTCATATGCACAATTTATGTAATAACAAAAATTCTTTTTATACACAAAAGAACTACCACCGAAGTAGTGTCCATTGATAACAAAAATTCTTTTACATATACATTATACATACCACCATAGTGGCATTTATTATATTCTATACACCTATACTTGAATCCCTTTTACTGTACTATTACAAAACTATACATATAAAATCGTAGATTGTCGGAACAAAGGCAACTGAAAGCACTTATCTCCGAGATGGCCCGGTGGCCACGATGTGGAATGTCTTGTCCTCTATCCTTGTCTTCGTTTCAGACTCACACTCCGATTAAAAAACCCGTGTTGCTTCTTTACGCTTAGTGGGAAAATAAGCATGGACAACCACCAATAGTGACCGTCACAAGCTTATACATATACATTTCATATATCTATACATATCCATATAACTTTTATTACTTATAATCTTTACATTCCTATTGCATATCAATCTTTTCCATTACATGTTCTATGTCTTTGGCATAGCTTTTATCTATACTTTTCCTATATTTCTATTTCTATATTTTGCATATTCCATATTCGTTCTATAACTGATTGTTCTATATTTTGATATGTCTTTGACATATCATCTTATACTATCATGTACTTTTATCTACATTCTATACTTTTCATATACTAGATTTCTTTGTATGCTTCTTTAATCTAGTACTTTTCATGTAATCAGACTTTCTTGCTATGTTTTTTACTCCTGTTATAGTCTTTTTCATCTTTCGCCTCTATGTCTTATTACATTCTATTAACTATTACATATATCATTTCTGTGATCGCACTATCATGTCTTATTTCATGCAAGGGCTACACGCCCATGCTATACTTTTTATTCTTCATTTTCATACTTGTACTATCTATACTTTCATATTATATGCTTTTATCTTCAGACTTTTCATATGCTACGCCATCTTCGTACTATTCATATATTTCATATACATTTCCAGACGTTCTTATTCTACTCTTATGTCAGATACTTTTTTGTGACTCTTTCTTGTATTGGTTTAAAGCCAATACTTTCATATCATATCTTTATTTTTCTATATTACGTGAATTTCTATTTCATCTTTCCTACCTCCGTAGAGTATAAGACTTTATAATTTTTTACTATATCATATCATATATTAACATATGTTTTCATATATGTTTTCATGTGTTTTCTCATATACTATACTTTTCATATACCTATTCTTTCTCTATTTTCGATTATACTTGTTTCAGTATCCTTTTCGTGTACTACACTTTGTACTTTCTCTATAATCGTATTCAAGTACACTTTCATATACCTATATTCACAGATCGCTCATTTCATATATTGTTTTCTTGTTATACTTTCATGTGATACTTATACTGTGTTTTCATCTTATATGGTCATATTGTACTTCCCTATATTTTCATTTACTTCCTCATATGTAATATATTTTCCTATGATTTTCATATATCAGACTTTCATATAATCGTGATATTTTCATATAATTTGGATTTCATATACTCAGATTTTCACATACTTTTCATATACTTTATCTATCATATACATTTCGTATCATTGATACTTTATTTATTGTATTTGTATACTTGTCATATACTTTTCTCTTTCATATACTATACTGTTCATATACTTTTCATGTACTGTACTTTGTACTTTCCATATACTGTTATATACAATTCTTTGTCTTTCATATAATTTCTCATAAATAGTATGTATTTTTATTTGTTATTGTAATTGTATATCATCATCACATAGCTGTGCTTATTTCTCATATACTATAATTTCATACTGTATTTTCATATGTCACTTACATAATCTGGGCTTCATCTCAGACTTTTACTTTGTTCTCAGAATCGTATACTATCATCATATACACACATGCTTCATATCACAAGTTATATATTATATATACTACTGTGATATACTATTGTTTCCTTTTCTTCATATAATGTACTTGCTCATATACTTTTCATATACTCGCATTCTTTTCTATTTACTGGTCATCTTGTACTTTACTTAGTTGTTCAATCGTTTATACTTTCATCACATAGTGCTGTTATGCTTCTCATATCATGCTGTCATAAATTTATACATGTCATTTCTTAGGTTTCATGTCTCGTATATACCTTAGAATGATACTTAAAATAATTTACAGCTCAGAGGTACTCATCATCGTGACGACAAAGATCTCTATCTCGTATATATACTAAGGTATCATCACTGGCACGAGACAAAGGACTACTTCATCTATGACCCAAACGGAGCCGTTATAATGATCCAAACGGGATCTATATCATCGACCCAAACGGGGCCTCAATATCTGTAAACTGTATGCTGCAGCAACTGTGTCCCTATAGGCATGCCTATCTATCCCTCTACTAGGTTCTAAGCAGATAATCATGTGTATTTTATATTCAGTAAATATTCCCAAATAATTATTATTCGGTAATCATATACGATATTACTATGATTACTTTAATCTGAATTTGTTCTCATATTTGTAGCTTCATATCACTATTCCTCTCATATTGTGGCTTCTTACAATACATGTATATCATTTCATATATGTCTATTCTATAGCATCGCATTTCCTCCATGTTTTAGCTATTCATATTTACCTTATTCACTCTTGTGACTATATCATGTTCTATCATATATTCATCTCATATATTAGTATATATAATATTTGCATATAACCTTATTTACTCAGACATTTATAGCATGTATTGTCTAATCGTATATCTCCTAATCCTGCCATTTCTATCATATATTTCTATATTCATATTATCTCATATTTATTTATTCCTTATTATTCATTTGCTATTTACCATTTATTATAATTATTTATTTATACGTATTTACTATTCATTTACGTATTAACTATTTAATATTCACTATGCACTATGCACTATGCGTATTCGTTTACGTATTTACTATTTACATACGTATTTATTTACGTATTTAGACGAAAATCCATACCTCGTGGAGTTTGATGAAACTCCAAAATTTTGGTACCCACGCGTAGCTCGCGATGCGTGGATCAACTTAGCCTCCTGCTCCGACTAATTCTGACCGTCAGAAAGCCGTAGATTTGAGAAAAACCAAAACATAGGATTTTTCGAATTTTAATTGAAAACTCAACGAAATCCCATGCGGCCCCATGCGTAGCCTCGCCGAGTGAGAAGACTTTGCTTCGCCCCGACGACCCGACCATCCGATTCCGTATATCGAAGAGGAGAGCGAGGAAAAAAAAATCTCTCCCTTTTTTTTTTCTCACGCACTCCCTTCCTGTCTGCCTCTTTATTTTTTTTCCTTTTTATTTTTTTATTATTTTAAAGTGGGACCCACATATCCTTTTTTTCAATTCTTGGTTCTTTTAGCTCAAAACAACCATTTCGTCTTGCCAATTTCATTTATTATAATTGAATATTCTTTAAATATTTACCATTTTTTCGAGATTTTCTCAAACTCGCTTTCAAGCTTTCTTTACTCTATACCCGTTTCTGTAAATTCATGAAAATATCTCACCTGCTCCGAAATTCAACGAAATTCCACAGGTATTTAGATTTCACGAGACGACCAACTGGCCAAGAGTCCGTTTTGTCATCCGAGATCTAGAGAATTTTTTTTTAGGCTTCCCTGAGCCATTCTAATACTATTACAAAACGACAAAATTACCGTTTTGCCATTTTTCATGAAAATGTCATTTTTTTTCTCGAACTAATAAAATTTTAACTTATTTTATACCCTAAACATATTATAAAACTGTTAGGGTATATTTTGGGATGTTACACATCCGGGTAGACATGCTCCAATTTCCCTATGTTCATATCTCTGATACACTAAAAGTACTAAGCATTGTGTCCTAAATGTGACAATCTTCTGAAGAGCCTTTTATGTGGCCTCCCTTGCCACAGGTCATTGGCAACGAAGATAGTAACTCAACACGCTTTGTGTGAAGGTTAATTATGTGTACATGTCAATGAGTATCCACACATACAGGCAAAAATAACTATAATAGTGAAGAAAATGGCGTATAAAACACAAAATTGCATAAAAGCAGCACAATTGCAACAAAATTACCCTTCATCACCCTTGGGATCTAAGGCGAAATCAGCTACATTTTGTTTAGGGAAAGCCTAGGAACCTCGAGCACATTGTCGGGATCTAGCAGATTTACGGTCAGCTCTCTTGCCGAGCTCCTATGCCTGCCCTCTTTTCTCTTTATTAGCTGCCACTCTCACAAAGTTAATCTCTGCATCATCTCGACATCCATTTCGACGCATTTTCTGCCTTGATCGAGATAGAGACTCCATGAACAACCTTCGCTCGTTGAGCTCATAATGCTGGGTTATCGCTCACAGATCGTATTGCCATCATCCACAAATCAGGTTCATTTCTGACGAGAATATGTTGCTGCATCGATGACATCATATTTCACAACGACTTCAACATATCAAAGTCATCTATTGAACCTCATAATGTCGATCTCTGAGGATGTAGACCCAAATTCAAGCAAAGAAAATCATCATATGATATGCATGAGTTGGTTGAGATTGAATAGAGTGAGAATGAATGGATGGTACTAGTTCATTTTGTTGTCTTCCTGTACTGTTTAAACGCCCTTCAAGTGTGTTGAAATCGTAAATCATTGAGGACGCCAATTGTAAAATTTGTTGTGTTGATTGACGAAGACAACGTTGGAATGCCCCTCGCCAAGTTGGCAGAAAGAAAACCCAAAACTTGAATACTTATAGTATAAGGTCATGAAATTAATTAACCTAATGCAATTAGATCCTTACAATATGGAGTCATCATAATGTTCTATTGAATTGCGGATTTCGAAAGACGCGTGTCATTCGCTTCAGCAAACGGAGGTGCATGGACTGTCTATGTACGCTGATCAAATGGAGGTGGAACTTCGCCCACTCGATTTAATATGTATTTGTAGTATGTTAACATTAACAAAAAAAAAGTAATATAAGATATATTAAAATACAAGTCTACCATGAAATATCGGATTCGCTGCTTAACTGCCTTACACATTTTTCCATATCCATCGAACATTGTGACTTGATTGGGCTTAGTCGTCAGTCCCGACTAATCGTCATTCTAGACATAACAAAAGGGCATTGCTATAGGAACATCCACCGATGGCACATATGTTTTTGACAGGTAAAAAATCTGCAAATTGAGGACAAATAAGTACTCATTATAACCCAGGTTATAGCACATTCATAACAACAAGCATCAACTCTGAAAAAGTGGAGATACCTATAGGAATAGCAAAAAACCACACATGTATATGTCATTGCCACTCTGGAATTTCCTAATTCCATTTTCAAAGTATTTGAGCATAAATTTGCTCCAATTTCTTTACACATTAACCTCAATTATCCCATATAAGTCTCATAAGTCATGTATGCCCTCCAACTTACTGCTGCGCCAAAATCACAGGCATGCAAAATAATTAACAATTTCTAGAATTCATCGACTTCTAAGTCTATTAGACTTTCTTCCAACCTATTAACCAAATATACCCGAGATATTAATCCACACGGCGAATGAACAATAACATCGGGTCCACCTAACGGGATACCCATAACATTCATGACATCATCTACTGTCGAGAGTACGATCTCTCTCCAATCTTATACGATGATATGTCACTTCGTAGTGTGATATAAGATAGTGGCATAACTCATAGCGGATCTCTCGGCATGCAAGCTGTATGAGTCCACCAAACCCGAACCCCCCTAATAGCTTCCAACTTATGCTGAGGCAATTGATGAATAATAGATAAAAATTTCTTCCCCGAACAACTAGATTTGGGGAGTTTCACCTAAAGTTACATACAAAACAAACCAAACTATGCACGTTAATAAGCAATCTTGTTAAATAAGTTGTTAAGGTCTCATGTTACAAATAATGATATGAGTTATATCTCATCACCTCATGCCTTGCTTGTGGAAGATATTGCTTACATTTCTGCTGAAATTTGTCCATGCTTAATAAAACCTGGAATATAATATATATATAAAATTGCATACACACATTCATGCATGAAACGACATTAACATAGCACACGTAAAAGAGAAACATAATGTCACATGTTAATAATATAGCATTTTTTTTTACCAAAACTTCTAGAAAACACGCCATTATGGGCCTATATAATACATTAATTAACAAAAAGAAAACACAAACCAAATGGAATGAGTAATGACCCGCTCAATTAATATGAAATCAAGAACATTAATCATGTCAATAGATTTTTGCAAGTTTTTCTATCAGGCTCAAACATATTGCATCGTGAGCAATAAATAATCCGCTTTATCTTGAAATTGTGACTAATGCGCTTTTTTGGGTCTCTAGGAGGCCTTTTTTAACGTAGGTGGCTTTAAAGAGAATAATGCATTTCCTATGACATCTCAAACAATACAATTGTCTTAGACTTTTGTCATGTCATGTGTCTCAATCAATACCATGAAAAGTGTCTGAGTATACCAATTGTTTTGCTAGGGATTTGAAGATTTCATTAACTAAATTCGCGACATTTTGCCTTATGGAGAGTAAAACTGCGCATGCATGATCACATGGAATGCTCGACATTTGCCAACCACGACATGTACATGATTGTTCCTTAATGTCTACATTCAGCACTAAATCACCTACAAATATAGCATAAAAGGTTTCCATGAATGGACTGACCGAGTAAACCTCCCCTTGCACATACACTTTACTTTCTTCTTCAATTTTCGGCCCTATAATACCCTCTTCCCATGCATTTGACTCAGCTTTATGCTGAACAAGCATTGCACCCAACTTAGTCATATGTTCAATAATGAAACTACAAATGGAGTGATGTCACCATTTCTTAACCAAACATCAAAGACTCCTGCAAGATTAGTAGTCATTTTCGTCTCCTCTATCTTTCTGGGGAATTTCAACATGGCCCAATGCTCAAGTTCATTTTGCCCAATCTATGCAGCCAATGATTCGTTATACTTTCGCAATTCAAACATGTGATAATTGTAATCTGCCTCCAACCTTATAGCAATTTTATCTAACCATTCAAGTGCATTTCCTTCCTCGTCTCTTTTTGTGTTATGCTTATTAAAATACCACTCAAAGTTCTCCTTCGCTTATCGATAGCAATAAGCATGGTTCTTCGCCTCCAAATATTTCAGGTACACTACGAAGAAGACCCCGATGCCTATCCAATATAATGACAACCTCCTTCTCCCTCAATAAATCCCTTTTAAATTCACAAGAACCACACTCAACCATCATAATTCTCCGAGCCTTAACTCCACATGCTAATGGAAACATGTCATTACCGGGCATCATAAGACGAGCGTGAGAATGTTGCACCACCCAGCCCACTCATGTGAGATGAGTCAATGGCAATGATCGACCGACGCCCATCAAAAACCCTTGTATGGACACATCATGTGTGATAAACAGTTGTTCAAAATTACCATCACTTGAGTAGGTCAACTCGACGACTGATCCTAGATTACTCTGGACTATTTGCTCACACATCCAAGGCAACAACTTATAGTAATTCCCGGGTTGACTATATTCCTCTCTCCTTAGCCTTCCTGATTTGCCATCACGCTTGACAATGTCATCCTTCACATCTATGTTCTCTCGACGAAATCTTTACAAATTTGTCGTGGTTGGTACAATGAGTAGATCGAATGAACCCCATCAATGACCACAATACGATTAGGATCTCACCACCGGCCGAGGCGACCATCATCAACAGATGGCTATGCTCATTTCGGAATGTGTGAACTTGGACAACATCCGCTGCACCAACAACACGACAAGTTATTTTCCAAGGGCAGTCAGTCACCATGCATATAACAGTAATGTGCCTATAACTATTTCTTTTGTAGTAGTACTGAAATCTCCTTAATAAAGACATTAGGTACAAAGCATCCAAAAATGCAGAAACATTTGCAAATGTTTGGCCATTGCCCATAATTGCAGTTTGAAATCGCTATGATTACGCTGAGGCACATCTGCTTTCAAAGACTCCTATTAAACAACCCATAAGACTCTATTATTGGGCCATTTGTCGAAATATCCATTGACAAGTGTAGATTTGGAGTCCCATTTCCATGAACGTGTTCATAATTAGAACCCACAATAGATGTGGGGTAACTGTTCATAAGACATGGGAAACCTTTAGTTATTCTTGAACATATATTTTACAAATTAAATAAAGTAATATCATGACAATGATGAGCTTGAATTTTAATATATCTCGAAGGTAAGATTATTCATTTGTGCACTCTAGATTCGACCGACACGTATACAATAACAATAATTATCATTGAATCTGAACATCTTCATCAATTCTTCATCATCAATTAACAACACCATTAAAGATTGATCAAATTTACATGTGTAGTGAAATTTCACCGAATTTGATTCAACCCTTAACTTAGCACAAACTAATGAAACAAATTTGTCGTATGAAATATTCACATTCACAAATATTGTAATGACTTGTCCACCCTTATATTCAATTGACCCATTTGCATCCTTCACCATTTGCTCATCTTCAGCGCATAACATAACATTGCTTCTCCATCTTCTCTTCAAATTTATGTTCTTTAATTTGTTGAGACACATATACAATTTGAAGGGAATATTAATTAATAATTAAACATATGGGATATAAAAGTCCTTAATTCTAGATAATGTTATATTAGATCATACACTCGTTTTTTTTTTTGCTAATTAACGTATCTAAATAACATGTTTAATATCATAATAAATGGGTAACTTACAAGTTATGTATGTAAGAATGACATAGGAAATACTGCATGGTCATGGGATGGAAGGATTATGTCTTTGCTTTATATGTTTCTACACATATAAATGCTCTTGGAGGAACAACAAAAAATAAAATTTTCATCATATCCCTATGGGTTTTTAAGCTATTTTGGATCTCAAACCCAACTCTAATGAACTAGCTTTTTTAATCACAAAATGCATAAATCATCATTGAGTAAGCAATATATATATATATATATATATATATATATATATATATATTACAACATAAGCTAGTATATCCATGAGAAACATTTCAATGAAGAATGCCCAAAGAATGTATAGAAAAGAAGCTTTGCAAATAAATTCCAACAGAGAAAATCAAGAAGAGACTCTAGCTAAATGTTTATCCATCTCAAAATGGTAGTAAGACATTTATTTCTGATTAATATAGCAATATTTAGGAGTAAGGAGACGAAGTGAGTTAAAAAATAATAATAAATTATTTATTAAAAATTATTTCAAGAAGAATAATCAATACAATCAAAATATGGGAAGATAGAAAGAGTAAGATATTTTATGGACTTATTTTTGAAACCTATAATTTATTCTCCATCCACCACATAATAGTCTCCTAAGTATTTCTCCCCTCTTCATCCTTTATTAAAAGAAGGAATGGAAATCTTCAAAACCCAAAAATTATTTATTCAAACTAAGTTAGGCAATGAGGAACAAACTGTTTTTTTTTCTTTTCATGTTTATATGGTGGCTAAAAGCTAGAGAATTGAAATAAAATCAAATACGAATAAATAATTTGATAGAAAAATACTGGTCAAGATATAAACATGAAAAACAATCGGAGACTATTTTCAAAAATAAAATATTAATCCTCATGACCATTTAAGATGCAGCCTTCTCCGAAACGTTTCTTCGTAGATGTAAAAATAAGAGAATACAAATACGAATTTTCTGAAAACGAGAGGATTTTTTAATTGAAATTATATGAACGTAAAATCACTCCGATTCTGCTCCATAATTAAACAACACAAAGCAAAGTTTCTCAGGAAAGTCTGCATTTTTCTTGAGATAATCAAATAACAAAAAATCCGATAAACGCATAAACGCTTTATCCGAAATCCCTAATACAGAAAACACATTAAAAACAAAAACTCGTAATAAAAGTGAGGGCTAGATCCCCACAGATAATGCTATGAGGATGAACACCGGCGTGATTCGAGAGGAGACCTGTGACGCCCCCAACTCGGCACACGATGTCAAGCGAGGTCTTCATTTTATTTTTTATAAACTTAAAACCGTTGCTTGAATGCTATTCATATAATGTTAAACATTTAACTCAGATTACATTCGTACCAAATGATTACAAAATATATACAAGCTCCATATATGGAAGTGTTCAACATTTACAATATTTACATTGTTTACAAAATAAACAAAATTACATACACAAATAGACCAAAAGGGTTCCTTCTAAAGGCACCTAGTGATGCGTGGCTCGACTCGCCGAGCGTGGATTCATTCTCTGGTTTCCTTCGCACTAGTGCTATACTGATGAAAACACTCGCGTTTCTTCTTGTGTGTGGGTGGGTGTGGGTGTTTTATTCTAGTGGGAATAAATACATATGGACGATTCGTAGCACAGATCATTACACTTCTATATACATGCATATACTTATGGCAAATATAACATTTACATATATTTATCCATTTCTCATATCCATTTTTTCATAACATGTTTCATTCTTATCATATTTCATATACTCTATACATCTCACTTTACTTTATTCTTGTAATCGTATACTATCATCGCATATCATTTCATGCTTTATTATACTTATCATTTTCTTTTTTATATTTCATGTCTCAAGAAAAACTTTAGAAACAGATAACGGAAATAATCAGATGCACTCCAAAGGTACTATCATCGCACGAGACAATGATCTCTATCTCAGATAAAATTCGGCAGAATATCACCGCACAAGACAATGATCTCTATCTCAGATGTAATCTGGTGTATTACTTACTATACGAGACAATGATCTCTATCTGTATGACCCAAACATGGCCGCTATAATGATCCAAATTGGATCTATGTCATCGACCCAAACGGGGCCTCGATATCTGTAAACTGTATGTTGCAGTCCCTATAAGCATGCTTATCTATCTAACTACCCGGTCTTAAGCAGACAATCATTTTTATTATGTTTTCTTAACAATATTTTAGGTATTAGAAAAAGATATCTCATATACATGAATACCTTACCGATACTTCATGTATACTTATGAGATATTCATTTTCAAATAATCTCTTATAAACATTTAACTTTACTTTTTCATATAACACAATTATATATGTATTATCTTTAACTTTCATAACACAAGTTATCATAACCATATTACTATGATGCATTATTTAATATAACAATACATTTATATAACCTTTATACTATTTTAGTTTCTATAACCAATTATGCCTTACTTAGGCGCCCTAAGTCCATTTTCGACATAATTTTGACTTATGCCTCTTCTCATGAAAGTTATTCTCCCGATATCTAGTTTGTACGTAAATTCAATCACCTCATTTGGACTAGTATAACTCAAGTTATGATTTAAACAACCGGAATTACTTCCACTAATTGATTGTTTTGAGACAACATTTCAGTGACGCACTGGTCCCTTACTTACTTTAATTCTTCTGTGTCCATTAATAGGTAAGGCCCAAATTGATATACTCATTTCAGGAATATTTGTTATCCTAAAAGTATAGTTTACCCAAAAATTTGAATCACTCAATTTGGATGAGTGAAACTTAACTTATGGCCTAAATACCAAAATTGTTCCGGAACCCAAAACTGTATCAAAATTGACTCGAAAACTGAGCATCACTTTGACGAATTTTCTGGGTCTCATGGAGTCTAAATTTGGATATACTTATTTCAGGAATATTTGTTATCCTATAAGTCTAGTTTACCTATAAATTTAAATCACTCAATTTGGATGAGTGATGACCAAATTATGGCCGAAACAAACACATGGGTTGAAAAAAAACGGACAGCATCTCCCCTAAAACCCAACATTTTCTCTATACAAATCTTTCCTCTATTGAGGACCACAACCAAACCAACAAGGATTCTTCACAAACAAAGAGGTATTCCAAACCTCCAAACAAGTATCCATAAAAAAAAAATTCATACAAACAAGTCCATACAAATCTTATACAAGTTCCATACATAATCCATAGAAAACCATACAAATCCATACCTTTGATCTCTTGTCTCCTTCCTTCTTCCTTCTTCTCTTCTCTTTTTCTTCTTCTTCCTCTCTCCTTCTCTCTTCTTTCTCCCCTTATCCTACCCATAGGAGCTCTCCTTCATATACCAAAAATGAGATATTTTGATTCCAAAATAAGGCCATGTTTGGCCTTTTACATTTTTGCCTTCTTTTCCATTTTTTCATTTAAGTCCTTCATCTTCCATCTAATTGCAATCTTTACTTGTCTTATTTTTCACTTTAGCATATATTCTTATTAAATTATGACCCTTGGGTCCTAAATTAGCAAATGACTAATTTACCTTTGTCTTTTATACAAATTTCGGGTTTTGCTTATTTTATTTTTAGTCTTATTTATTCTAAAATATACATTTACTTTTATTATGCCCAAAACATGTTATAAAACTGCCAAGGTATAATTGGGTGGTTACAAGACCACTCTTCACTGTGAGGATGAAGACACCGACGAGAGGCAAATGGATCGTGGGTCTCAAAGATAGTTGAGAGATTCAAGATGAATACGAAGTTGAGAGATCAGATCTAGCAAATGAGAAGCATAGGATTAGGGCTTTTCTTCCTTTGGCCTATCGTAAAGAAAGGAAAACGAAGGAGTTAGGGCAAGAAATGTTTTCTCCCTTTTATCCGGTTGGAATAGTTGGATTGTTTAGAGGGGTAGTTTTGGTATTGCTTCTGCCCACTGCCTTGCTCTCAAAGACAATTACTTTTGGTCAAATGTACTGACTGACCCAATTGTAATTCTTTGTACCCATTTATCTTTTATTTTCAAATAAATCGCCTGAAACATACTTCTCCCTTTTGTATTTATAATTGTCAGAGGAAAAGAATTATTTCAGGGCACTTTTTTTTATTTTTTTATAACTCTAATAATGTTGCTTCTAATGAAACAACCAACTTTACCCGGGAAAAAAAGTTCAAATAGTGCTTTAACTATGGCAATAAATTAAAGTTACAAACTATCAGAAGCTAGTATCTTTACGTCACAGCACAAAGATAAGGATAATATATAACCCCAACTAAGGAACAAAATATCAAAGATTACTGATATATCGACAGTTTTGGATTTTACTTAAATATTGAAATATCAGGATATTTTGACAAAATATTTGCATGCAAAAATTAATAAAAATACTTTGAAATTCATGGAAATACTTTGTTTAACTTTTTAAAAATGCATAAATAAGCAAATATACACTTGTTCAAGACTTATATTCATTATAATTTATCGAGAAAACTACATCACAATAGTAAGTCATTTTAAAACCAAAATGAAGACGATATGTACATTATTCACGGCTGATCCCATTTGATTTAAGACAATATTCAGCGTACTTCAAGAGATGGTGTTCGATAATATTGATCAGAACTTCGAACATGCCATGTATAGTCTCTGCTTGACTCCTACCCACAATCTCTCCGTGGATGCGAAATCTCTGGTCACCCACATGCTCGCTTGAAATCCTTTCAGATTTGATATGGAATTTGGAATGACATTTAGGATCCCGAGGGATAGTTAACTTATCCAATTTTCACCAATAACCCAAGGATGTGAAGAAGGCTGACCATAACTCATTGTTTAAGGAGGAAATATGTTGCCCTCATTCGATAATCAATGAATTGAGTTCCAATACTATGGACTCAAACTCGCTTCGAAAAACGGTCCTCATCGTATGGTGTCATCCTTCGCTTGGTTTCCCTCTATATGGATTTCCAATGGCTCCAATACCCGATCGCCTCCTGCACTGCAGGGTCTTCATCTTATGTAGCATGTGTGAAATCATCTTCACCGGTGAATGGGCTCAAAGGATATTGACTTTGTTGTGGATCTGCAATATCCCCACCATCATTTCCAGTATCACTATCATCATTGGTTCCCTCTCCTCTCGAGCCATCATAACCTGTAGTAGAAGTACCAACAATACTTGGTCTACTACTATGTTCAACACTTGAATCAAAAGAGGGTCGAGAAGTAACACTGCTGAAATGAGTCCCTCGTGTCTTGACTAAAACTTTCACTATGAACTTCTTCAAATAAAACCTGCTCAACATTAACACCTGCTTCTCGAACATGTGCAGCAATTCGTGGATCAGGATTTCCATCTTCATCATCTAATTGGAGAGGTCTAACCCATTCAAATAGTTGATTCTCTTCTTCTTCACCAAACTCAGCTGAAATTTCAAGTAAATCAAGAAAATTATTTTTGACAACTTTATCGGTCTCTCCCTCCATATCACGGATCTTTAATTTCATGTTGTAATAACAAAAAACCAATTGTCGAGCCTGTGATAAGCAAGCCGATTTCTTTGAAACCGGTATGAATTGTAGCAAATGTGCTCTACTCTTCTTTCACAAGCTGAAGATGATGCGGTTTAAATAACCTTAAGGCCAAACTCCTTATCAGTTGAGCGTTGATTTCCATATAAAAACCACACTACCGCAATAAAATTACTTATATTCAATATATAATAATGGCAATAATTATAAAATTTACTTATAATGAGAATTAACACTCACCAGAACCATTTTTTATCTTGACTTATTGCTACCCGATCACCAACCCTTTTGAATAACTTAATACAGGCTGTGGAATTCAAAATGTCAAAAATCTAAAATAAAAATATCAAATTGAATCAATTAATTAGAATTAGAAACTCATTAATTTACCTCATTTCCAAAAATTACAAAGGCCTTCAAAGATTATGATCTACCTTTAGAAAACATCATGAATAAATGATGTACTGTACATGTACCTAACCCAGTCTATACCGAATTTTGGATTTAGATAGTATGTTGCAATAGTTATTGAGAATTAGTATGCGGGCATTAATATAAACATAATATTATTAAATGTGAATATCAGCGGAAGAGGATATGAATTAGTTAATTCCTCGGCCGCATGAAAGAGGATGCTTAAGAGTTATATCTCTCAACGATTTGCGATGATAAGTTTAATTCACTATTTATCTTAAGTCGATCTTAAATTCTTGCTCCTTCTACTCAACCGAATCAACTCAGACAAATGGCATGGTCAAATAACTTTTCAATCAACAATGCAAAGCACGTGCATACAATCATAGATCTTATTAATTGGCTTCTCCACCTTCTCTCACTTCATTGATGATCAAACATGAGTCTTTCAACCTCATGTCCAACTTTCGATCCGGCTGGCTTTAGATGATCTCATTCATTACTTAAATAAAGACTTTCTTCAAATCAACCTTTCTTTTTAGAAGACTGGCCAAGGGCAATAGATAGTTTGTTGCAACCATTGGTTCAAGGACGACGATATCTTCACCACAAACTGTTTGCAGATTTTTGCAAGCAAACCAACCATGATTATAAATGAGTCGTTATCTTCGCCATTCCCGATCAACTACAACACTATCCCTTTTACCAATGTCTTCAAACATTAAATCAATGCAAAGAGGTCGCACATGGAGTCCAATACAGATTGTATTTCATCAACAACTTTCTCGCTTTCACAAATGCTTATCCATTATCCGTTACAATTTAAACTACATTTGCTTCTCCAACTTCCTTGATAACGTCCTTCAATAAACCATATATGTATTTATTGTCTTTAATCTTATCGACGTATCAACAAATTTGAGGAAAATTGTGCTTCCTTTTGAATATACCATGAAATTTGATCGGGTTTAAAATATTGCCGCTGGGCAGCTCCATAACACGAGCCTAAATGTCAAGCTTAAGAGGAGATTAAGGAGCATGCCCTGCACTAATGTTCTACTGATGATATCCTTCAAACACAAAGCCCAAAACGAGGCCCAATTCACCCTTTCAAAAAGGTCAGGTAATATAATCACCCAAAGAATCAGATAAAGGAAAATACTCACTCTCACCACTGGTGGAAGTAGGATATTTCCTAATAATTGCTTATCAATTATCCCCTTTATTAATCTGCTAACGATAAGGAAAGAAAAATCCCTCACCCAATTTGGGAGAAATATCGTATCATCATCCAACTATGAAAGTTATCATGATCACCCATTATAAATACCGTGCCACCCATCTATGAAAGGTAGGTACAAAAATTCATTCTCTAAGCGCTGATCTTCTCTCCCACCTGAAAAACCGACTGTGCATCGAGCAGGCACACATCCCCACTAACTCTTTTGTTTCTTATTTTTGCAGAGGAGCCCGACATCCAGAGTCAGCGGACCAGCCCAGCAATTCCAACAAGCTCAACCCAGTTCCGGTTGAAAAAGCATCATCAGTTTAGCGCCGTCTATGGGAACGCATGGGCCTCTTTATGCTAAATAAAGCTGATCTCTCAATGACTGATGGTATCGACTCGGAACACAAGCAGGAGCCACGTCAATCCCCCAAGGATGCAAGACCAGTAAGGCAACATATATAGCCGACCTCCCGGAGGCACACTAGAAACTCTGCACGCCAATACCGACGAGATGGAGGCGCTTCATCTCCCCAACCAACGTATGTTGAGAGAGTTTGAGCAACATACTAGGAAAATGCAAAGCCCCCAGGAGGTGCAACAGGCCCGAGAAGGCCAAAACCCCATTACCCAAGAAGAAGAACAACACCTCGACCCTTCTCGAGAAGCAGATGGAGAAGGAGAAACTAGCCAAGCCAAGGAGCATGATCCTTACAAACTCCCCTGAGAATTTGCAAATGAGTGAGAGGTGGGCGGTAGTGGACAATAAGCGATGGACTCATCCCCTTATAAGGTGAAACAGGGGAGTAGGAATGGGAGCAGAGGTTTAAGGACATCCAACAAGAAACACCATTACGAAGTAGTTGTAAAAGGTCGAACTTGTCTTTATGCACGCCGTACAACAAATTGAATCCCTGCTCACAAATGGTGTCGTGACTTTCCTCTTCCAAAGAAAATCTCATCGTCGCAAATCAACCGGCTCAACTAATCCAAAGCACCTATCGATCACCTCAATACATATAAGAACATCACAGCTGCACTCTGAGCATCAGACCTCGCTACTGGCAAGTGCAGCCTTCGCTATCACGCCAAAGGGCCCAAAGATTAACTGGGCTTCTTAACAGACTTGGCATCGCCTCTCTCCAACTCATCATTCACAGAGCTTTCCATTGCATTCGTCTCCCACTTTATCGAGCAAGGACGTACAGGAAGCCAAGTTATCACCTGACCATAAAGCAGAGCTCAAGAGAAAGCCAGGTCATATGTCCATAGATTCAACGCAGAGTTGTTAAAGGTGGATATTCTCGACGAAAAATTCGCCACACGCTTCATCGTAGTGGCTGGGGTGCGCCAAAAGACCTAATGTTCTCTAATCTAAAGAACCCTTAAGCTTGTTACGACCGAGGTGCTCGCCAAAACAGAGATGTATATCAACGGTGAAGAAGCCCTCTTATCCAAGTAAAGGAGCTCTTGTACTCAAAAGAAAAAGAGCAGGAGCGACAAGAAATGAGAACGAAGCCTAGGAGGCAGGCAGACAGGGACAGATCCCCAAGGAGGAACAGAGAAAATAGATAGCGGTCCCCAAAAAGACGAGGGAACGTCAGAGACCGCTTGGGACCACCTCAGCCTGAGCTGCAGCAGCGGTATTCACCTCATCAATACACCCCCCTGACAACCTCAATGTCACAGGTCCTACGCGGAATGCAACATGAAAAATTTCTAAGGTGGCCATCTTAGATAAATCTGCACCCGCCAAAAGAGGATAATACTAACATCATATCTATTGTGATCACGGGACACCTAACCGATGATTGCATCCAACTAAGGAAAGAGATTGAATATTTGATCCGACCGGTCATCTTCGCTGCTACGTGGCCTCGGGAGCAAGGAAGAACAAGTCCAGCCACCACTAATTGCCACCAACCCCAAATTTCAAGACTCAACGCCTCGGGAGAAATCCATGATCTCCTGAGGGTTCATAGGAGGCTGAGAGTCTAGCTCAACCGTAGCGCCCACCTACGCAACATCGTATTAGGAAACATTATAGTACGTCGATCCAAACTTCTCGACTAGATACTACCATAACCTTTCTGACCCGACAGATGGAAGGCTTCCAACATCCTCTTGGGTACAGACAATCCACCAGGATAGCTGGGCCCAGAGGCCAATGAAACGATCCACTGGTCCCTATTTCACAACTAAGCTCTACTAACATCATCTTCGCATCACTTCGAAAAAAATGGGCATTGGAAGGGAGGTTGTAGTTACCACGCCCGCTCTACGCGTGGGTTCTCGGAGAAAGAGTGCCGCCTCCTATGGTCGATACACCTAAGGCTCACTTCGAGACCCCCATGTCGCCACAACAACAGAAGATTTCTCATAAGCAGACGCCCCATCTGGGCTTACAACATGTACAATACCGGGTAGCCCTCTCTCAATACCATAAGGGCCATCCCCTCCGCCTATCACATGGTTATCAAATTTCCAACTGCAAATGGAGTATGAATGGTCCGAGGAAACCAACCTCATGCTCGGGAGTGTTACTCGCTCAATGAAGTGAAAATGGTCCATACCATCTATATGGGATGAGCTTTCGACATTACAGACGAGGTAAGCACCGACCGCGCCTCTGAAGAACTGCAGTCCGTACAGCTGGCGACCAGCCGTAACACCTCGTCTACACAGATCTTGCTTAGCTTGAAGACATCAAAAGCCCTCTCATCCGCTTTTCTAAAGTGTAACATGGAGGTATTCGCCGAAACAGTAGACATGGGCAGAATCACCCGAGCAGTGATCACCCACGGGTCAACGTCGCTCCATCCTTAAACTGCCTTCAAGCAAAGAGTAAGGAGTTTCGCCCCTAGAAAGATAGAAGGCAATTAATGAAGAGGGCTCCGTGAAGCCTTCCAAGCAAATGCAATCGAGGCAGAATATTTCGAAAGTGGTCACAACGCTGTTCTCACAAAAGCAAACGACAAGTGGCGCTTTGCATCGATTTCACATATATCATCGTGGCTCGCCCAAAAGATGCCTTCCCTCTACCTCTGACGACCCCATATGGACGCCACTATCGCCATGAACTCCCCTGGCCATGGACGCCTGGCTACAATCGACAAGATGGATCCCAACGACCAAGAGAAGACCTCATTCGTCAATGGACAAGGAACCTACTGTTACCGGGTAATGCCCTTCGGACTAAAGAACACAGAAGCCACCTACTAAAGGTCAGAATAAGATGTTCCAAAGCAAATCGAGCATCTATGGAGGTATATATGATGACATGTTGCGTAAATCAAGAGTTGTCGAGCTCCACATAACCCACTCTACCGACAAGCGCTCCAAAATATGAAAAGCTATAATATGAAGTTAAATCCGCCCAACGCGCTTCTAATCTCCGTCGCTAGGAAGTTCCCAGTTTATAGTCACCACCGAAATATAAGCAAACCTATATAAAGATAAAGGTCGTGGTTGATATGTGACTTCAAACATTAAGGACATTCACGTCCGACAAGAAAGTTAATAGTCACACAGTCAGCTTCGTGTCTAAGGCCGCCGACAATGTCACTTCGTGTTCTAAAAAGGCCTAAAGGATGCACACCGGCAGCTGAGGCATTCACTATGACTCAAAACCTACTGAAAGCCTCCGCTCTAGTAAGCCTTTCCGTAGTGGAGAACCTCACTCTCTACTCCGGCTACTTCGCATTTCTCAATCCGCCGCCCAGTCAGAACTGACAGTGGTGCAACAGCGCCTGCTACTATCAGAACTCGAGCTCGAGAGGAGCAGAGGGGAGAGGTATCCAAAGACGGGAGAAGTCGATCCTGGGGCTGCAACTACATCCAAAACTCCGACCTTACTTCCAAGCTCATACCATCGGTCCCAATCGAATATCCGATGGCTAACACGTGATAAACCATAAACCTCCGGAAGGTCGGGAGCAAAGTGGGCCATGTGAGTCGAAAGTGAGTTCGACATCAAGTACAAACCAAGGATAGCAGTAAAAGGGTAGATCTTGGCAGATTTCATAATGGAATTCACCCCAATAGAGTCTACGAAAGCTACCCAACTAACGCCCGACCTCCTCATCTGGAGATTATCCGTGGACTCCGACCGCCAATGCCTGGGCCAAGCGTGTCCGATCCCGACCTCCGCACGGAGGATGGCGGAATATGCCCTAGATTCGCCCAAGCCTCCCACAACGGAGCCAATACGCAGGCTCATTACACTGATTCTAACTCGCCCACTCCATGGAAGTAGATCACCAGAAAGGAGCGACTCCCACCGGTGGTAAACATAGAAGACCTCACTGCCGTGAGGCGAAGATGATCTTATATCTTAAGAAGGTGCGAATCGCTGTAAAACCACGAGTTCGGGGCCAAACATGCATCAAGAGCGAGAATTCTAGCCGATGCCTAAGCAAAACCGGGCAACGTTCTCACGTTGAAGACCCGGCGCATCGACACCGCTGAACACCTCCTGCAACCCCAGTAAGCATCGACAATGGAGAAGTCTCCCCCGTGATGTCCGAACCGAGCCGACGGGACCCTTACATGGGATTACTGGGTGGGAAGGAACACGCTGCTACCCTGGGGGCGAGGCATCCAAACTCATAGCAAGGTCGGCAAGATTCACTGTTCATCGGGGGACCCTTTATAAACAATGCTTCTCTACGCCCATTCTTAAGTGCGTAGGGAAGGAGGACGCCAACTACATACTTAAGGAGGTACACGAAGGCAACTGTGGCAACCACATCGGAGCTCTGACCCAAGAGAAAACCTCGAGGTGGGTACTACTAGCCCACAATGCTCAAAGATGCAAATGTGAACCGGTCGAAACGCAAAGTCATTCAGAGCATGCCAAGATCTCTCATCTCCCATACGAGCCGCCGACGCTGTCATAAGCCCCAATTTTTCAAATACCCGGCCAGACATATCGGGGGACCCACCGCATTGAAATTGCCAATGTAAAATTTATCATTTCTATTCGTGGACTATTTTACCAAATGCGCAGGTTGAACTCCTTAGCAACAATCACGTAATAGAAGCGGGATTCAACTTCATCCGCGTTCTATACGCGGGCCCGGATCCCAAGGTCCCCGTGGTCTCATAATGGGAACAAGCTCGACAATCCTAAGTTCAGGGATTTCTACGCCGAACTCGGAATCAAGAACTACTACTCATCCCCAACTCATCCATAGTCCAACGGACAAGCAGAAGTCACTATAAGAACTCTCAAGGCAACAATAAGACTAAATTGAAGATTTAAAAGGAAAATGGCAGTACCTCCTAAGGTAAGCATGGGCACGTAATCCACGCGTAAGTCGCAACTCAGAAACCCCATTCCCGCTTCTCTCGGCTTCGCACCGGCAAGAATGCTCTTCTATCGAGGTCTGACTAAAGTCACCAAGGATCAATTTGCAAGCACCGAACACAACGGTTAAGAGGTTCTTCGCCTAAACTCGATCTCTAGAAGAAAAGCGCGGAGCGTATCCTAAGCCGCATTGAGACTATCACGTAAATACAAAGAAGATACTATGACCAAAGGGTCAGTCTGTGTGAGTTACAAGCCCGGGAGACCTGGGGCTCTAAAAAGCTTACCAAGAAGGAAAGACTCTACACATGGGAAGAAGGGCCCTTACATCAGATCCCGCATAATCCGACTTGGCAACTACAAACTCCAGACAAAAGAGGGAAAGACCCTACCCCACTCATGGAACGCCAACACCTTAAATGGTCTACCAAATAAGGTGTCGATCTTACAGGCGGTTCCCCCTGTTAAGAGCCGCAGCCTCCTCAACGGACAGAGTATCTACCTTTCGAGGCTCCGAATCGCTAAGGATGGAGGAAAACAACCCCTAACCACAGCTCCGCATGAGGAAAGCAAAGAGTCGTCATTCCCTATAGCACCAAAGCGATCCCTTCTCACCTCATCCGGGCATCAGAGAGGTGGGCGCAAGACTCGCGACGTGGGACTCCAAACCGAACAGAAGAACCTCCAAGGGGGCTCACCGCTCTCCCGAAGAGTTCTAGTTCGATGTTGACGCAGGGCGCGAATAAGAGGCCCCCACCTTAAGATCTTACCCCG